>JACBWW010000016.1:26004127-26081379 GCA_020086605.1 Lanius collurio
GGACAAGTCGATACACCGGGGGCGCGGGGCCGCGGCGTGTCCGCGTCCCGGCGGAGGCTGAGCGGGGCCGCTCCCCGCAGGCGCGGCCGCCCGGCCCGGCGAGCTCTGGGACGTGGTGGTGCTGACGGCGGCGGACGCGGCGCAGGCGAGCGCGTTCCGGGAGCAGCTGGCGGAGAAACTGCGGCGGGGGGAGCTGCCCAGGGGCGTCCGGTACCTCGTGTGCGCCGACCCGCCGGGGCCCAGGATCGGTGCGTGGGGCCGGGGGCTGCGGGGGGCTCCCTGCGCCGGTCGGGCCGCTCCTCATCTCCCGCGGCTCCGGGCGGGGGGGCCGGGTGGGCTCGGCTCCGGGCGGGGCTCGGCGCGGCTGTAGCGGGCAGGAGGGGCGGCGGGGCGCTGCTGGGGAATGAGCTGTACTTGTGGATGCAGAATAGCGCTAACTCGTGTGTTACATCTTCAGACTTAACTTTGCCTGGTTATTTAAACAGTTTGAATATGTTTTAATACACTACCCAATGGTGATGTAAAACTGGTCTCACTGCCCGTAATACCATCCTGTATTTCTTAGTTCCTGTTCGCTTGGATGTACAAAGTAAGTAATCTCAGTATTATCTGCAGTGTAGAGTGATATGCAGAGGGTGATTCTCAAAAATATGGCAGTTTAAAGTTGTAGGAGCACATAAAATAACCCAAACCATTTTCTCAGATCCCAAATCTTCCTTATGTCCATACTGTAAATGTCAGAAGTACTTCTGAACACTGCCTTGAATCCATTAGTAGGCTTTTGTATGACTTGTTTCTTACAGGAGCTGGTTTTTATGGCTGAGTTATGGCCTATTTAGTTGATTAAATGCTTCATATAGTGGGGCTGTGTGGAGATGACTGGGAGAGGAAATCACAGTTTTCCCTGGAGCTGTCTGCTCAGAATGCCATCTCCTCAAAGAGCACAGACTTCCAGAGGGACTGTCCATCAGCTTCTGTGCATGATCTTATCAACCATGATACGGTAGAAAGACTACCCCATCAGTGCTGGCTAGGCACCAGTACACCTCACCTGTCAGAAGCAGGCATTATTGGAGCCCTTCTCATAGATACTAAAATACTTTTCTTTAGGAAATGGTGGATCAACTCTACATGTTCTTCGATGCTTGGAAGAGCAGTATGGTGATCAGTGGACTTCCTTCACTGTGCTGCTGATCCATTCTGGTAAATTCAATTTTCCATATTTTGCTCTAAAATTACACCTTTTCTCTTTTTTTCTTTCTTAAAATTTTAAAATGGCAGAGGAGTCAGAGTTCCAAAATACAGTGCCCTCAGAAACGTAAACAATACATCTAATCATTTGAAATTAGGTTTCATCATTACAAGATGTTACTGTCACTTCAGCATTTCTACTCAGCACTGAATTTGCTCAGTCAGTGAGAAAGAGATGTGATTCAAAGGTGTGATTTAAGTTTCTCCCTTGAAATATCCATTTAAGGAAAACAACCCTCTCTCAGGGGACCTTGGGCTCTTCATACCTCTGGGCAGGCTGAATACTTGCCTTCTTATCCACTTAGTCAGGCCACTTCCAGATGTGGAAGAATATCAGTTCTCTGCAGAGGAGAAAGAAACCAAGTAGTAACAAGTGTTGCAATCAAACCTCTGCTTATTTGACTCATTTCTGGCTTAAAATTCCCATCAGGAACGTGGGGGTTCTCCTCCAAGCAAAATGGATGTCATTTGCTTTTGTCACTTCAACGACAGCTCTGAAACAATATTAAAAGGTAACAAAATCAACCACAGTTTTAATATGAGCTGGATAAGGCAGGCTGAGTTTTGGACATAAGGTCAGATCTACTTTGGGACTTGGTATATGACCAAGCTGAGAGGTTTTTAATGCCTTTGTGTACCTGTGAAACAGCTGCATAGGTTTAGTTTTTTGCTTACTTACATGCAGTGTCTCTGTGTAACTAAGAGTCTTTTTTTCAGGTGGTTGCAGCCAACGTTTGCCAAATGCAAGTGCCCTGGGGAAGATCTTCACAGCCTTGCCATTCGGTGATCCCATTTACCAGATGCTGGAGCTGAAATTAGCTATGTACATTGACTTCCCCCGTCACATGAAACCAGGAGTCCTCATCACATGTTCGGATGACATAGAGCTGTACAGCACTGGAGTCACAGAAACCATCACATTTGATAAACCTGGATTTACTGCGTTGGCTCACCCCTCAGATGTGGCAGTCGGGACCACTCACGGCGTGTTCGTGTTAGATCTGCCCAGTTTTTCAGGAAAAGGAGGACTGGAATATGCATCATGCTATCGTTTCCTGCACAAACCTGACATGGAGACAATGAAGCAGAGTGGTGCAGTGTGTGTGAGGGGAGGTTGCCCTCAGCTCAGCTCTTCTGGGAACCATAGCGACTCGGGAATGGCCTCAGAGTGTGTGTACACGGACAGTGTATTCTACATTGATCACAGCACTGCAAAGCAGCTACTGATGTTCTATAAGCAGATGGGTACTCTTTGCTGTGAAATAGATGCGTATGGTGACTTTCTGCAGGCCCTGGGGCCTGGAGCCACTCCAGATTACACTAAAAACACAAGTAACGTCTCCAAGGAGGACTCAGAGTTGGTGGAAGTTCGGCAGCAGCTGTACTCCCTCCTGCAAGGCACTGCCCTAAATGTCATAGTCCTCAACAACTCCCAGTTCTACCACATTGGAACTACTAAGGAGTATTTGTTTCATTTCACTGCTGAGAGCAAACTGAGGTTTGAGCTTGACTTGCAGCCTGTGGCTTTTAGCATCTTTCCTGACACAGCCACAACCTTGGATCAGTTAAGCATCATCCAGAGCGTCCTTGAGCCCGGATGTGTGATAGGGCCTGGGTCTGTCGTTGAGTACTCCAGAATTGGGTCTGAAGTCTCGGTAGGGAAAGGCAGCATTGTCAGTGGGACCTACATAAATTTCAATGCAGACATACCCTCAAACTGCTTCCTAAGTTCAGTAAGTGTGAAAATTAATGAGCGAGTGGAATATGTCACCATGGTGTTCAGTGTAGGCGATGACTTGAAAAAGAGCGTGAAGTTGCTGTCGGATATACACTCCCTCCAGTTTTTTGGGGCTTGTTTACCAGAATGCCTAGGGCTCTGGAGCATAGAGGCTTCAGACCAGCTCTTCTCCAGTGAGGATACATGTTTGGGGCTGTGGACTGCCAGGATTTTCCCTGTTTGTTCTACTCTAAGTGAATCGGTTAGGATGTCACTGAACATGCTGAATTCTGTGCAGCACACATCAGCTTTCAAACTGAGCGGCTTTCAGCTTTTGTCTGTTGAAGAAATGCTCATCTACAAAGATGTGGAAGACATGCTGAAGTTTAGGAAGCAAATTTATGATGAAATCTGCCTACAAAGACAAAAAGAGAAGTCTGATTTTAGGATGAACAGTACTTGAACAAATCTCCTGTTTTTATTTGTGGATGATTGATTACTTCCCAGCTTGTAAGAATCCTAAGGGAAGAGTACACAGATCTCTGATCTCATTGAAGGAGAATTAAAGAAATTGCATAACATTAATAAAACAGCAAATACAGATAAACTGTTCTGTTGATTAAAGCAGGGAAGTATTTCAGATCTGAAAACACTAACTGGTGACTTTTTGTGGGTTGCATGTTATGTCTTGTAGTCTTTGTCAGTAAGGATATGGTATAGAACAAATTAATTGTCTGTTTGGCTGAAAACTACTTTAAAAGCTTTTAAAGGGTAGAATATTAGCTCCAGCAATAATAAAGCAACAACTTATGTTTCTCTTTTCATGTTGCCATTTTGCAACACAGTTTCAATTGGGTAGAGGTAAATTATTAAGAGTACTTTTAATTCAAGATGTCTTGTCTTAGGCATTAATAATTTTTTCTCTTTTGTTTTGTAACTTTTTTATCCTTTCCTGTTTTTTGTCAGAGGATAAATGATTGCCATGAGAGATTATTCTTCCCCTTGTGACTCGTAATACTGAGGTCAACACCTGTCATCAAGACATACTGATTAATTTTTTTTTACTGGTAATTGTTGGAAGCTGGCAGTGCAGTTGAGAAGCTGCCAGCTCTTTGTTACCCACAGATTGACCGATGTGGGCCATGCATAAACCAGCATTTTGTATTTCTCTAAACTGGAGTCCTTGGTGTACTGGAGATACCAGATAGGCTCGTTGTGAGCAGCATCACAGTGTGTATCTTCAGAGAAACTCTCTTCCCCTTCTCCCCCTTCTGCAAATATAGTTAACAATGAAGTCCTCCTGTTTCTAGTTTAGATGCCCAAGATCCACCTCCAAATAGATAAATCTGCTGGTTTTAGGAGTATGCTGTGCAGTACATCAGAATGATTTGTCTGTAAACATGATGCATCGTTTTCTCTTGAATTTCTCTGTGGGTTTTCATGTTTTATTTAATGTTTCACGATGACAGTGTTTATCTTCCTGCTGACTGAATTCCCAAATGGTACCTTTGTTATGCCACCTACGAGGCAGCAGAATAACATCCCCTGAGCATTACCCACCTTTCTTTAACCTGCCCTAGGCTGCTTCTTTGTTACTAAAGCAACCTTCCAAGAAGAAATACAAAGAAGCTAAACATGGAGGTTGGGAATTGCTGGAGTTGACTTCAAAGGAATAAGAATTTCTGAGCATATATAGGGTCTAAAAGTGAGTATGAAATATTAGTTAAACAATGGGAGCTGTAGGTTTGGGAACGCTTAGGTCCAAGATAAATGCTTTAAGTGACAAAGTGAAAGTAGTCATAGAGCATGGAGTTGTCATTTGTATATCGCCCTGTTTGCATGATTTATTCATCTGTTGTTACACAAAACATTTTGGGAGAAATGTGTCTGTTTGACACATCTTCAGTTGGAGACCAGCATTGTTTGGCACAGGCTTTCCTGAGGTTTCTGTGCTGCCGGGCGAGTTCTCCGAGTGTTTGGTAACAGCAAAAGGCATCCTTTTAACATGATTATCCACTTTAACTGTTACAATTGCGTTTGTTCTGAATTCCCTGAGTACCATGTATTGATTTCATTAGTGAAAGCAAACTGGATAAAAATAGGAAGTGGATTTGCTCCTGGCACACAGGTATTAGGAAAAGAGAATGAGGAGAAGCAGTGACAACAACTGGTGGAAAAGGTTGCAGTAGGTTTGTAGGTTTAGGGAGCAGTGTGAATTCCAAGATAAAAAAAAGAGGCAGGAGTGTCACCCTGGTGGTAGCCATGGACTAGCACAGCTAGCCCCCCGGTCAGATCTTGAGGGAAAGCTTTTAATGAAAAACAAATCTGTTGTAATGGAATAAGCATAGATTTACCAGGTAAGAAACATTGCATTGCCTTTAGTCTGTATGTCCCCCAGTGCTTTCCTCTTACACTGAATACTTTTGTCTCAAAATGAGAAGGCAGATTTTGGTCACTATTAGCTCTGTGTAACATCAGCAAGTTTAATGGATTTACTGCACAGGTATAGGAATGTCTGGTGGTGTACCATTTTTCATTTATAAACTGCAATCAAGTTTCATGTAAAAAGTTAAAAAAAATTACAATATATATTTTATTTATACAGAGCTATATTAATTATTTTCCCATATGTTTTTGTCTCACATAGAGCTCTGTGTGCAAGTTCATTCTGTAAATTCATTCTTGGATTCCATACTTGGCAATAAACACTTTTTCATACCTAGGCTTCCACTAATTTTCATTGAGCAACAGATAGCATGTATTTACCCATTAAATTTCTAATGCATCCGTCATCCTTGGTGGTCTTACTGTCAGTAAAGAGATCATTGTGAAGTTGGAGGTTAGAAAATTTATGGAACTATTCAGAGGAAAGGGCCTGTCTGTAGGGAATGTCAGTGCGTGGAGGTTGGTGACAGTACTGGCTCTCTTAACATGCAGCTGTCCAGGGCTGGGGGAATTTAAAAATTAGAATGCACATCCATTGTACCTCAGTGAATTTTGTTGAAAAGACTTGGCAGACTAGAGACCTCCTTTTGTGCAGCCTCCTCTGTGAGGCTGAAATGTGGCTTTAACCCACCAGCTACAGAGAACAGTTCTGTTGAATTTCCTGTATCAGCTTCAGACCAAAAACCCAGAGCCTTAATGAATTCCGTGTTTGATAGAACTCCTTGCTGTTTCTTCCCATTCCTGGAGGAGTTTAAAATCCATGTGGATGTGACACTTGGAGACGGAGGTAAGTGGTGGCCTTGGCAGTGCCGGGGGGAATGGTTGGACTGATGATCTGGGAGGGCTTTTGCAGTCCAAATGCTTCCTTGATCCTACAGTTCTCTCTATTGCAGCTATTTATGAAGAGTGTGCATTTTTAGCTATAACAAATTGCAGTCCTTAACAGCAAGGGTTGTGTTACAATGTGAACACATGTTATTAAAATCAAAAAACCTGCAGACAACACCCTTCCTGACAATAATAATCCAAGTCTGATGTATTCAATCCATGTATGTATTTTATCTGTATTGCATTTACAACTCCAGGTGATCTTTGTATTCCACAGTCTGCTGTTAATGTAGATGACAACGATTTTCTCATGCAGCCAGCTGGGATAAGTGTGTCCCAAGGAAACAGAGACTTGTGCAAGGCCACCCATTAAAACTTCACAGCAAGATTGTAGTAATTTGGGAGTTGCTGGTTTCCAGTACCAGGTTCTTAAAACAAGACCATCACAGCATCCTGGCCCATGATTTTCCTGCAGTCTGAGTGATGAAGGATGCAGTACTGAGAGTGTCAGGCACACAAAACCTTCTGTGGATGAGAGTCATCTACTGAAATCTAGAGTTTGATTTTGACTGAGCCTCATCATTTCCCAGATGGGTGCAGTGTTCGTGTGTCCTCTCGATCATTGCTTGGCCCCATCTATCCTGAAATGCAGTACGGGCTGGTACAATCTCAAACAAAGTCAAGATGAGCTTTTAATGATTTTTTTCATGTCATCTTTCTTTATTTAATTAGTTTTGCTGTGTAGTGCAATAATAGGGCTCATTATGAACCTCATTGCAATGATTTCCCTGAATGCCTTGAGCACACACTGTGATCAGCAGAGGTTTAGCCCTACTGTCTGTGTTATACTGAAACCCGAGAGGGATGATTTGAGTGACCTTTGGTGCAGGAAACTGAAATCTGAGAAACTGGGCACTTTAACAAAGAGCACAAGGGAAGGCAGCTGAATTAAAAATAAGCAGCTGAGAGGAATCTGTGCCAGAAGGATTTGGGGAGCTGACGAGAGGATGTAAGCTCCAAGGATCAGTTGGATCTGCAGAGCAATGTTCTTGCCTTGTCAGGGTATTTTTGCTGGAGCTCTGAGGTTCCAGCCTCTTCTCATTCCCAAACCTCTGATGCAAGAGCTTCATTTTTCACGCTCTGCACATGTGGAACTTGAGTCCCTATGCAAAGGCCTCTGGTGGTGTGAGAGCAAAAATAGCAGCGCTGTTCTGCCGTATGCTCTGTTCATCTGTGGCCACGGGGAAGCCACTGCAAACACCTGCTCCCTTACAAGGGCCACAGAGTTCCTCTGCTTTCTTCTTAAAAATACGTAATTTTTTTAGCACCCTTTTCATTTCCTGTGACATATCTGAATATCACCAGGATGGCAGTGAAATTTATGGGAGTAACTTAGAGCTTCTCCAAGTAAATGATAGCTGTGGATATATGTTAATTGTGCATATGTTCTAATGAAATTGAAATAAAAATAATTTCAAAATACTTACTGCTGTAAAGCCTCCCTGGGAAGGACATTTTAAACCAGAAATGGGGAAATTATTTTCCCCACATTTCTGCTTTAAGATTGGCCATTGCAGCTGCATGTTCCAAACATAAAATTAAAAAAAAAAAAAAAACACCTTTAGAAAAGAAAACCAAAGAAATTGGTACAGCTCAGTGTTCTGTAAAATTCACATCTGAAGAATTTACTTGCTGACAAATATTGTTCATGATATTCCAGTGCTTCTTGTGGAGATGTTCATTCAAGCTGGCCATACAGAGTCAACGCAGTTTCTTCCCTGTTTGCTAACAGGCTCTACAATTATTATTCTTTTTTGTCTTCCTCCCCGATTTCAATTATTCTGCAGCTGGTTCTCACAGCTGAGGATATAAATGTTCCAGGAATTCACCTGAGGCTGCTGCCAGGTGAGCAAAGCTGCCGCGGTGGCACGGCCGCTGACGGGATCTGCCCCCAGAGCTGCCCTTCCCAGGGCTCTGCTCCCACCATCCCTGCGAATGAATCCTCACCCACACAGAGGCTGGCAGAGGGTGAACTAAAGGTTACTCCTTTTTGGTGTATTTTCATAAAGTTGATGGTACTAGAATACAAGTACTGTGCAAGGTATTTACTCCTTGTAAAGCAAAGAATTTCATCTCTGTCTCTTCTTGGAAATCTCCCGCTCTTAATTTATAAAGCTATTGTGTTAAACTGCATTTTCTGTGCAGGATGAGTAGGATGTTTCTTCAGTTCTGGGGTCTCTCTTATTCCTGTCACAGTGGGCTTGGTCTGGATGGAAGGAAAGTCCTATTCCTCAGGAGAGGGGCTCCCGTGGAAGAAGGGGCCCTGTGGGAGAGGGCACACATGGGAAAGGTGTCACCCTGAGACAGAGAATCCCGCCTGGGAGCATATCCCCAGCTCTCCCAGTTGTTTGGTGACTGGATATAGGAATCAGTTGCCAGGCTGGTGCCTTTCTGCAAATAATTGGTTGAGTATCACAGGATACGTTGTCACAGCAGTTCAAACTCTTCTGAAATTAATCCTTGGATTCAAAGGTAAATTTGTGCTAGTAAGTTGATGAGCTAGTAGCGCCAGGAGCTGTCAAGGCAGTGAGGTTGTTACAGTGGGATGCAGCATGCGGGAGGTTTTAGAGACGTGTGTTCTATTAACATGTCTGCTTGCCTGAAATCCTTCACTGAGATGAGAACAGCTGCCAAGGTCAATCACTACACGTTAAAAACATAAATACATAAATATAAATATTTATGTATGCATATTGGCATTTCACTTTGAATTATATCTTGCACTTTTTAAGGGCCATACCCAGATGCTCCCAGTGCCATCCCCTGTGTCAGGGGGTTGTGAGTTGCAATCATCCCCAGCTGGGGATACCCTACACTCCTTGGGGATTCTCACAGAACACCTGGGATTCAGCTGCTTAAATTCCATTTTCTCTACAAAATCGGTAGCAAGCTGCCAAATTACCACTTCCCACTAGTTTTAAGTGTTCAACAGATGAAGGCAAGTGTTTGTGGGGGAACAAAAAGATTTTTAAGCAAGCTGAGTGGGTGTTTCTATGACTTTAGCCACATGGACAGCATAGGCTGTTTCTCTCCATGCTATTGTTGCATGACATTCCTCTTGGCACAGTGTTTATTTTTAGCCAGAGACTATCACAAGTATTTTTCAGCAGGACTGTCACTGCCCCTGAACAGGGAATCATATTACTGCAAGAACTTTGCTGAAACAAAGAAGATATATTGGACAAATGGGAAATTATAAATCTAGACCAACCCAGACTTGCACGGGTAACTAATGTCACTTTTTTACAGGCTGTGTGCCATCCATCCATCGGCAAGGAGCAAATGGTATTTCAGGAGATAACTCATTGCTGGTTTACTCTTGAGTTCAAGGCTCAGGTATTGTTCTTGACTTAACCCAGATACAGACTGTGAAAGAAGACAAAAAAGCCAAAAAAGCTACTAAACTAAATTTATTTGGGCAATTATATAAGATCATATTAACTTATATTACTATGTTGATCTAACTCATACTTCATGAGAAAAGCTTTTAAATCTCCAACCTTTTTCTGCTGTGTGCCTGTTTAGGAAATAAGAGCTAACAAATGCAACCTGAGCTTTAAGTTTTCTCTTAAATATTATTTAATATTAAAATATTTCTGGTAAGGATTCATACATACACACTGTCTCTGAAATCCTTGTATATGTTTCTGTATTGGCTGCAGCAGGAACAGTTTAATAGCTGTAATATTTTAAACTTTAATAGAAAGAGATATGAAATTGTACAATTGGATGTTAAAAAATTGAGAGCTTTGGTTGCAGGGGTATTGTGATTTTTGTGCTTTGAAGTGTTTTATCAATTAGGAGTTTTTGTTGTAGATGAATGGAAGAAGAAAGTCAGTGAATCCTATGCCACAGTCACGGAGCGGTTGGAGGATGACCTGCAAGTCAAGGAAAAAGAGCTGGCAGAGTTGAAGCATGTTTTTAGGTAAAATATTCTGGGAATCTGTTTATTGATTTCTTTGAAATTACTATTTGCTATCAAACAGTATTTTCAGTTTCAGTTCTTTTTTATGGACAGTTTCTCATGTATGGAATGCATGTTCCTTATGTCTATTTTTGGGAATACGTCATCACAGTGGTGGGCAGAGCCCCACAGCAGAGTACCAAAATTAGTAGTTGCTGATTATTAATGCCAATATTTTACAACAAACACCTATATACTTTTGTAAATTAATTAGCATTTGTAGAATGTCTGATTTTGCTGTGCACATTTTAGTTTTGCTGATGTGTTTCTGCAGCCAGGAATATTGCTGAAGTATCACACTCTAAACAAACACAAAAATAGTGGATTCAAAATCAGAATTGTACTGGTTTTCTCAGGATAGCACATGCTCACCTACAGGCTCATCCAACCGAGTAATGCACTGACGTGTTCATTACCTGCAAAGCTCCAGTGCAGCAAACACCCAGCTCACAGATTGGAAATGAGTTGACAAAATGACCAGACAAGTAATTTCAGAGATCAAAATCCCTTGAAGAAACAGGGCCTTCTAATCAGAAATAAATCAAAAGATCAAAAAAGCTGGATATGCTTGGCTGTATAAATTATTCTTCATGCTCCATTTCAGCTGCCACTGCTACCACTGTTTGAGCCACCGAGATTTCTCTGCAGGGTGCTGACTACTTTGGTTATGCTTCAGTTAAGTACTTGCCTCATTTTAATCCTGTTTAGTAGTAAAATGGATAGTTTTCACAAATTGGAGCCGGAGTACTCTTTATTTTAGATAATCAAGACAAGCGAGTGTATGGTGGAAGTGCTAGCTCCCTGCACTAAGCTTAAGAATAAATTAAAATTCCCTTCAAGGCTGGCAGAGCTCTGGCAGCTCAGTTCAGTCTGTTGTACCAGCCCAGGTAAGCCTCAGTGTCAGCCAAACTCTTCAGCTACAGAGCCTTGCTCCTCTCTCCATGGCAGTGGGAACTGATCATCCTGAGGACATTGTAGTGGGAAGGATTTTCTTTGTAAGTCAGGCTTTAAGAATCAGATAGTGATTTAGTTTCCAAAAGTTGCCCCCAGCCATGGGGGAGAAAAATGTTCCTTACCAAAGTGGTTTTAATATAAGACATCAAAAAGTGAGCTTCCCTGGCGTGTGAAACCCTTGTGAGGAATGCGTATGAGAATCTAGGCTGGTTGTAGGATCATTCTCTCTGAAGCACACAGTTTTGGCAGGTAAGTCCATTTTTTTGCATAAACCAATAACTGTTATACTCTGATTTTATCCTTTTCAAATCATGCACTGTTTCTGCACATCATGAAACACCCAATATGGAAACACAGGTTTTAGTCCAGGTTCAGAGTGATGACATACATTGAACAAGTAGATTAGAGCATAGACTGAACTGACAAAACAGAAGTAAAGACAAGTCTCTGTCTTTGTCTGCCTTTTAAATTCTGCTTAAAGAATAAATTATTGAAATATTTATTGAAAGAAAACCCCGTGTCCCCTTTCTTAACAGAGGTCATCCTGCTAAAGGGAGTTTGGCATAAGTTTGTATTTTAAATTTAGAGAAAAGTACTGAAACATTACTTTTTATTGTAACCTTGTTAAATATGTTCAATGGTTGCTCCTCTCTCAGGGTGTGCTTATAGTGACACAAATCCTGCAGAATCAGGGTCATGGGTGTGCTGATACCGAATAGAAAATCACAAACTTCTATGGGCAGGCCAAAATCAAGATTCTCCAAAGAAATATTAACTATAGGTGTACTTAGTTTTCAATAGCTGTAATTACTTAGAGTGTTTGATGGATTAGTAACAAATTTGTCTGTGCTGAAGGAAAACCACAAGGCAAAGCTAAAATGTCCAAGTACCTTCTCATTTAACAACCTGTAAGTAAGCACAGTGATCACTGTCCCCGTGATCCCATTTGGGGAGTATAAACTCATTTATTATAGGCTTTTCCTGATTATTCTTTTCACTTAGCAAGATGGTCCCTGCTCCATGCATGCCCTACTCCCCATTTTAGAATCAATACACACATTTTAAAAATACTTCTTAATAATTACTGCATTAATACAGAAGCTGAGTTTGCATGGATAATTTATGTTTTTAAAGAGTCTTTCCTCTTATTTCCCCTAATTTAGATAAATTTTGAATGTATATTTTGTGATTGCATAGCAGGATTTCTCAGAAAACAATAAATCTGGAGCACTCAACCTGATAGTAGTAAAGTATTTCTAGATTTACAGACTGTAACCTGGGTAAATTCAGCCTTATGTCTCAAAAAAAATTACATTGAGATTTTTCTTTTAAATGTTTCCCACATGCAAGAAGCTGTGCTGAAAGAAGTAATCATCTATAAAATCCCCTTTTCAGCTCTGATGAAGCCTTCTGCAAAGTCAATCTGAATTACCGCACGGAGAACGGGCTCTCACTGCTCCACCTGTGCTGTGTGTGTGGGGGTAGGTGTCTGCAGCAGGCTGGTGAAACACTGGGGACGATTTCTGATTTGTTCTGGCTGGAAGCTGTCAGGGGGACTGCATTTTCTGGGAACTTCTCAGATGGAGGAGCATCTCTCAGCATCACTCCAAGCTGCATTGCCAGAGGGCTGTACTGAGTTCCAAAGAGCCCCGCAACATCTGATTCTTCAGTCTGACAAAAGTTCTGGTTGATGATGCAGCATGATTTACAGCAGGGGTTCAACTCGTTCAAAATTGCTTCTATATGCATTTGTTAATCCACACTCATCACAGAGCATGGCTCCACATTTCTGGATTATGTCCCTGGCTCAGGCTCCAGGCCAGGGACGTTGTTGGGCAGCATTTTGCCATACTTAAATCACCAGTTTTTCTAGTGTAATGAAAATACCTGTATTTTATTTCACATTGACTAAAAGAAGAATAACTGAAATGCTTTAGTGACAAACATCAGCTGATAGGGCTTTGACAGATAGGAGATGAGAATACGCAAGAGAAGAGGGCAAGATGTGTTCTGGGATGCTCATAAAAATGTACTAATGGTGGGATTTTCTACTTGGATCCACACAACTGCTCTATTATCCACACCAAGTCATTAGTTCATTCACTTGTTTTGCTCTTGTTATACAATTTGCAGCAGAAACTGGCTGAGAGAGGCAAAGAGACTTTTACCCTGAGGTTTCAGCTCTGCAAAGTACTGACTAATGATGTGCATAAATGATTTTATCAATCTTTGTTAGATGTTCACCACGTGGATCAACCTGATCCTGCACTACTGAAAACTGAGTGGATCTTTACTTGCCACTTTCGATTGCAAGTTTCTAGCCAAAGATGGCATCAGTACATGGGGACATCAGAGCAGCTGGGGTAGCTGAGAGGAAGAAAGCACACATGAATTATTAGCTATGTGAACACTTGGAGGAAGGCAAAGAGCTACTAGAGCTGACATTGTCCTTGGTTACTGTCACAAGTATTCAGAAGGCAGATGAATTTATTAAATTTATTTATGTATTGACTGTGCATCAAAAAGGTCAGAGCAAAGCTGCTTGCCTGTGAGGACCCACATTAGCACTCCCCAAAATTACTGTCCTTGTAAGGTTGTCCTGTGTTGGGAGAGTAGTGCTCCAGTTGTGAGATGGCAAAGGAGCTCAGAGACTGAGGAACCAGAAGTTCCAGAAGCACCTTCTGGTTCATGGAGCTCTTTGCAGCATGGTCTGGATGTTAAAGGATGTTTGCTTCTCTAGAGTTCAGCTACTAAATCCTCATTAAAGCATGAACAGTGAGCTGGTACGTGGCCAGACCTGCAATTGTCCTGGCCAATGAGATATTTCTATCAATTTCATCACTTAAAGGTTTCAAAAGATATATTTTTTTACTTGCCTCAGGTCAGCAGTGGAGATACCTATTTCTCTGTTTTCAAACTCACACAGGAGCGTCTTATCTCATCTGCATGTTCTTTCCTGTAACTTCATTTTTTTCCACTTTTCTCTCTAAAGGCAACAAATCACACATCAGAACTCTCATGCTGAAAGGGTTGCGCCCATCCAGACTAACGAGAAATGGATTTACAGCTCTGCACTTGGCAGCTTATAAGGTAAAGTATTTTAAATAGAATTGATGACAGGAAATCAGAACTGAGCAACTGATTTGTCTGAACTGTCTAGAGCTCTCTAGTCATTATTTCTGGTGAAAATATAAATTTCACAATTATGGTGCATTGGAAAATGCCTTTTAAAGAGCCTATGCACAGGAAACAGCATGTGCTTTTTCAATGTCATCCACAGGGTAGGATATTGCTTTGGAATTACTGATGGAGACATCCAACACAACTCAAGACAGAGGAGTTGTCCAGTGCCCCCATAAAATCAGGATAGAGACTTTTTTAACACACAGGCTTTAGCATAGCAAAAGAGAGATGTCTGGTGCCTGGGACAAACCTTTCCCCCAGCCTCTCCTTGCACCCTGAGCCCCTGGACCATGGCTGGTCCCTCTCCATCAAGGCCAGAGGTGTCACAGCCAGAGAGGCCAAGGCTGGTGCTGCTCCCCTCAGCTGTGAGAGCTGTGTCCCAGAAATGATGTGGGTTAAATCCATGGCTTTTAGGACAATGTGGAGCTGCTCACGGCGCTGCTGCACGGCGGGGCTGACATCCAGCAGGTTGGCTACGGAGCACTGACCGCCCTGCACGTCGCCACCATTGCCGGCCACCACAAGGTATGTCTCTCTGAAATAGGTGAGTGCTAGCCCTGGCAGGTCATTCTGTTTTACACTGATGTCTTTCAAAACAAAACTTGGAACTGGTTAAGTACAGCTGGATTTTATTTGATTTTTTTCTGCATTTTGGGAAAATCAATCTGTGCATATATTTTTGCTTTGAACAAACATGAACAAAAGACACAGATCAAAGTTTGGACATGATAGGTCTTGGAGGTCTTTTCCAGCCTTGATGATTCTTTGATTCTAACAGTTCTGTGCAGAATGATGGTAGAGCTGTTACCCTGAGCCCTGACTCCAGGGTGGTCTCGTTCACAGGTATTTAATGTCTCTTCTGTGGACAGTACAAACTGGTTTACTCTGAGCACTCTGGGGGTTCAAGTAGTTTTTAAAATGTCTGGGCCTTTTGCTATAAATACTAAAGGCAGACCTGCTATTGCTCCCACATCCCAAGACCCTGCTGAGATTATAGGCAGATTAGGTTGCTCACAACCCAGCAAAGATGAGTCCATTAACTCAATAAAAAATAAACTGTAGGTAGTTTTGAAAAGTTCCTTATTTATTCCTTGGGAATGATCAGCTTTTTATCAGAAGCACCTCCATAAATGGAGTGGGACTCTATATAACTCACTTGGTTCATCTGCTCCTCTTGGAACCAAGGATTTATAGTCCAAGCTCTTGCTTTCTTTCTTTATATAGTTGTGAAATTTTCAGTCAGCTTAGAAGTTCCTCTGCTAGATAAAGTAGCTTGTTTAGTCCACAATTTCATTAATATTCATGGCAATATGGAATAATTTTTTCAACCCCTCTTATAAGTACAATAAGTTTAAGAAAGAGGGAGTTGATTTTTGGTTGTCTTCCTAATTCAAATAAGGTAAATAATTATTTATAGCATTAAATAGCAGAGGTATATACCCCTGTCTATGCAACATAGTTTTTTACTGCAGGAGATTACTGACTCTATTTAGAAGAAAGGTACACCTGAGAAAAAAATGCTTTTTTTCCCACTTCCCTGAAAAGTCAGGCTTTGGCTTTTCTGCATTACCAGACCTGAAACCACAGAACCCACTCTCTGGGATGAGGCCATCAGCATCAATGGGATGTTGCAGCTCATTTGAGCCAATGGGCTGTATAAATATTTCATGTTCCATATGACTTAGGGCTGTATTGTACTTCACCAAAACTATGCTGATATTGACTGTTAATGGAAATTGCAGTTCTCAATGAGAAGAATGAAAAATTAATGATTTTTTAAAAAATAAATTTAAAAAGCCGATAAGATAAAAAAATTAATGAAAAATTATAAAATAAATTATGAACATATTAGAAACATCAGCAAATAAGTTCCATAAATCTCCCACTAAGGCTGTTATTTTGAAAACATGAAATTTTTCCAGTCCAGGGAAGTCACTGCTAAATAAATAATGCATGGACCTCTTCCACATTTACATGCTGTCCAATATTAACACCTTGGAAAGCCAGTGTC
This sequence comes from Lanius collurio, assembly GCA_020086605.1. Taxonomy (NCBI): domain Eukaryota; kingdom Metazoa; phylum Chordata; class Aves; order Passeriformes; family Laniidae; genus Lanius; species Lanius collurio. The sequence continues at coordinate 26,020,541 of JACBWW010000016.1, forward strand.
TTTCTGCCTATTTCATGTAAATTAAAGTTTTCTCTCTGAGACTGCAACACCTGTGCATGCATGAGCTGGATGCAGGGTCACAGACAGGATGAACCAGTGCCACTCACTTTCTGTTCCTGCACACCTGAGGGTCTGAGCTATGGGTCTATGTGTGCCAAGGATCTGTTGGAGAAAAGGGAAGGAGTCCCTTCTTAGGGGTTCTGTAGATATTTCAGTGTAAGGCTGTATCGAGGCTGGAGCTGTGCAAAGGCCTTAATTGCTGAAATTGTCTTCTCGTTTAAATTTTACCTGCTAAAAAATCAATAATCGCTGATCTAGTTTTCTTAGATGAGGTTTTTATCCCTTGCCCTTGTCCAAAACATAAAGTCCTGATGTCTGTCCTTCTAACCTTCAGAGTGACTTAATTGTCTTTGAAGTGAACATCATTGACTTGAGGCTTCAAAAAACTTCTGAATAAAACCTTTTAAAGATACTTTTAAGAAAAATTACAAAGATTATTGTACAAATCATTCAAAGTATTGTTTTGAAATAAAAATTGGTTGTACTAGGAAAAGGGAAGTATTAGTTCCCCTTGTTTTTCAGGATGATGTGAACCTCACTGGGATGCTGCTCTGCAGCTTGGGAATGTCCCCTGGGTTACAAGTTTCACCTTCACTCACACACAGTCTGTCTCCTGAGGATAAAAATCCTTTTTTTTTTTCTCCTTGGTTTCTGAAGTATTTCTATCCTTGCACATCCCTCCAGCATACCCTCCTACTTGTGATACCTATGACAACTTTCAGTGCTTTCTAAGACTCCTTTTTTCTTTCCTAGAAAGATGGTTTGTCTGAGAGACTATCAAGCCTGTCTCTGTACCCCTCTCATAATTTACACTTGAGTGGAGTTTGCTTAGTACAGCACACAAAATTCTGTTTATCAGGAGATCACAAAGCAGCATGCACGGCTGCCATTGGTACAGCCTGGAAAATGTGTCAAAACCCATCTAATTTTATGTTCTTCATCAGAGATGGATCCACATCACTCAAAACAGTTTTTTCATCTTGAAGATCCACTTGAAAGCTTCTAGAAGAATCTAAATTTTGAATTCCAGCTCCCAAAGAGATTAGGGAGAATTGGAGTTGTGGTCACATCTCTGAATGTGTTACAGCCTCACAGTTCATGGCTAAATTAAAATCAAGCTGATCCAAAGACATTTCAGTCATATTCATGTAAAAGCTACAGGCCCGAACATCTCTTTTCAGAGAAAACAGCTACAACTTCATAATGGTTTTATCAGGGAAGTTTGCTGAAAAATGTCTTGGATGAGTCCCTTCAAAGCCATTTTAAATCCCTGGCTAGCTGGCTCTATGTTCCCACCTCTGGCCCACCAAGATATGGATAATTGTTCAGACATGGGAAACACAGTGGAGGGAATCAGTTGTTTGTTAACCAGCCAGCTGTGTTAACTAAATAACTGAGTGTGTTCTTTATTTACTACCTGAGCATGTTCCCACCCATCCAGTGAGTGCCTATTGCTGAGCTGTCCTTTGGTTGATAGAAGAACCAGCAGCTTCTCCAAAGATCTCAGGGGATCTTTCTTAAGATTTTTATTATGTAGTCAAATGGTTTTTTTGAGATCTGCAGCAAAATGATCCACAGCAAAAGGATGTCAACACATGTGACATTTAGCAAGGGAAATTCTGACTGTATATAAAGGGGATGAGGGGATCACAATGAGAGTCATACAGCACTGAGAGCATTCCAGGGATGATGCAGAACCTCCACCCATGGGAATAATCAGACGTGGCCCTGCAGTGCTGGCTCCAAGGGAAGTTACAGCTGATGCAGTAGAAAAATGGTTAAAAGTAATGGGAAATGGACACATTTACATATGTCAGGGCACAGACTTTATGCAGAAAATATCTTCAGGCTGTCACATGGAAAAAAGTAATTCTGATTGTGTAAACAAAGAGTCCCTGTACACTGATGTTAATTGGGAGCAATTTGTGTTCTTAGAGCGCCTGGGAGTGACATAGATTGAACTGACTGCCCTTGCTGTTGCACATGTGACATGATTTGGAGGTCTCATCCTAGAGGGCAGGTGGCAGACTTGTGCATCACTACAGCTGACACTGGCTGGCATCCTCCAGGGGGTCGTGGTGGGCAGGCACCAGTATGAAGTGTTGTATAGGAGCTGGCCACTTCCCCACCCTTGTTAGTCCTTCAGTCCCAGTTCTTTGCTGCACTGTGGTGACTCATGGTCCAGTGTCTTTCCTCATCATGACATGCAAAAATTTCCATCCATCAAAAGGATATGTAGAACTTCTGAAGTAATCCCCAGCCCAAGCCCTTCATATGCCCAAAGACTCCCCCGTGCTTCAGAAAAATGAGCAGCCCTCAGGCTTCAGTGTAGAACCCAAAGTGATTTCATTCAGGCTTCTGTTTTGCCAGCTATGCAGCAAGATGTTTCTTGAGAGTTCATAGCTTTCCAGAAATACACTGGCCTCCTGAAGGACCAAAAAAAGTAGAAATTTGAAAGAAAACACTTAGGGTTATTTACTGAAGCCAAAGAGCTATTATCTTCTAAAATACAAAGAAATCCTTGCATGTTTGAGGATTTACCTTCACACATTTAGATTTAAAAGGATCTTTCATTTTGTGTGACTTTTTCACTTCTAAAAACTCTGCTATGTTTACAGCTCTTTGTTCATAATGGCTAAAAGGAAATTAAAGGTTGTTCTGAGAACATCCACACAGCCATTTCAGTGCCTCTTACTTCATACATCAGTTTTTTTACTGGCACACTGATTTTCAGGCTTATTTATAAAGCATCAGTGACATTCAGTGTTCAGTTCAAATACTGTAAGTTAATCATTTTTACCTGCTGTAAGCAGCTCTGCACCTTTTAAACTTGTTTGTTTGGGGCTGTTTGACTTCTTTTTTAAACTGGAGGCATGAGATTTCAAAGTCCCGTTTTATCCACTGAGCACATATAATATCTATAGAGTGCTTCTAACTGGAATGTCGTGTTGGTTTCCTTGCAGGCTGTGGATATTCTGCTGCAGCATGGAGCCTATGTGAACGTGCAGGACGCAGTGTTCTTCACCCCGCTGCATATTGCTGCATATTATGGCCATGAGCAGGTAACTGAGGGCAGATTCCCTGGGCAGGGGAACCAAGGCACCTGTAGGTTTAGTGTTAGATGGTTCTGCTTTACATTCCAGAGGATCCTTCCATGCAAACACCTCATACACTGTAATTACACTCTGTATAGCTACACATCTCTGGTTGCCCTAAGAGTCTGAATATCAACAGGAAATTTCTACACTTCTATCCTCTCTACTAGACCCCAGCAAAACCTGGAGTTTTCCCCTTGAGACGTCTTGAAACAAAGGGTTCTTCAGCAGGCTTTGATAAGCAGGCTTGGGCTGAGAGGCACTTTTCATCTGCTGTTCCTTCATCCCATGTCAGAGATTTCCTGAGGAATGTGTATATGCTCTTGAGGAAGTGAATGTCACTTTCCAGTAATAATTTAATGGCAATTCTATTGGCTTTCCTTGGAATCCACAAACTTTTCATTTAATGGGAAAAAATGATCACTTGGAGAGCAGGATTTTCCCTGAGGTGCCGTGCACATGATCAGTGCAGCTGAGCTTTCTCCATTCGCACAGATCGCAGACTTACTGAAACACAGTCTGGAGTTCTGACCAAAGCTGACACTGAGCCCCTCAGCTCTCTTTCTTCTATATATTTGGACAGTACAATTGACACGTGGCTAATCCACAGCCCAGTGTTAGCCCTGAGCAGCCCTTTGATGTGAACTGTGATAATGGGCCTGTTTGGTTATGCAAGTATTCCCTGCGTCTTTCTCTGGCTACAGCCTTGTGTTCTGGGGTGTTCAAAGTTTCAAAGGATGACTTTGAGCAGTGTCTGTTCCACTCCAGTGACGTGTTACCTCAAGTGCATGGAGGGGCTGTCTAGGGAAAGCTTTTGAAAGCAGCAAATCCAGATGAGTGGAGTGCTCTGCCCTGCAGCTGGGTGAGAGCAGGGGTGTGAGCGAGCCAAGGGCATGTCCCTGAGGTGCTGCTTTCATGTCTATGCACCTCATCATCCAGAAGAAACTGCTGCTGTGGGGGCTGAGAGATTCACTTCAGAACAAACAGTCACAGTCCTGTGAGATGATGCTGAAAAGGTCCCGTGGGGCTCTGGGAGAAGAGACCTCTCAGACAGGAGCCACAGCTCTGGCTCGTGGGGACTTTGAGGGTGTTGCTTTATTATGCTGATTGGTCATTCAAATGTGTCTGGTGACCCTTCACCATAGAGAACATTTCTGAGAATGAATGTGCGCTTGCTTTTGAGAATTTTAATATTTTTATAGACACATAACTTAAAAATTAGTGTTCTATTGAATCTCTTCTCCCTGTTTTAACTTTACAGCGATGCTCACATATGGTATTACCCAATGCAATCCTGTATCTGGTTTTCTCAAAGTTTTATTGTCATGTGATATTTTAATTAACTTTAATTAATTATTTAGGTAACCCACCTCTTACTGAAGTTTGGAGCTGATGTAAATGCAAGTGGTGAAGTTGGGGACAGACCTCTCCATCTGGCTGCTGCCAAAGGCTTTCTCAACATCACAAAGCTTTTGATGGAAGAGGGAAGCAAAGCTGATGGTAAGAAAAGATGTTTAAAAATCATCTTTACCATCGTGTTTTATAGACAGAATATTGGTGTCCTAACACATACTCTTTGTGTGTGCGCATCTATCATTTTTGGACAACTGAAACAAAACAACAGCAGCTGGAGACTTTTCCTCACTTGTGTTTGCTGGTTTGTCATCTCACATTTACTCTATTTTCAGTAATAATTTAGAGGTAAAAAAGAGGGGCAGAAAACAAAGTTAAGTTTCATATACAGAGGTGACTCATTATTTAGACACTTATCCAGGCAGGGAACATGTGGCCATGTGGTGGGCATTTGTAGTCAAAGTGACTTAATTGCACAGAGAACTAGAGAATATGGTACAGGAGAGGAGTTTAGGTTGAAATTATGCAGCAAGTAATTTAAAATAATTCATATGGAAGTAGAAATTCCACAGAAAAGAGGATTTTTTAGCACATGATTGATTATGCTCCACAGCTTCCTACTCTTCACTGGGGGCCATTTTCTGTCAGAGAAAGTGCCTGTATGAAAATGTGGTGGGCTGCACAGGTACAGAAGTCTCTAAGCACACCTTGGGTGCTCTGTGGGTTGGTGTGTTCCTTGTCCAGCTGGCCTCACATTGGTGTCACTTGGCTGTGACATTGCACCTTCTTCTCCTGTGCCTAATGTCAGTGTGCAGCTGGTGGCTCTGCTGGGTTCTTACTCTTGCTCTGTTCCCTCTCCTTTTGCTGTTTCAGTAAGGCTGGAGGCACAAAACATGCCACACTCCAGCCTTACTCTTCCATTGCTGTGACATCTGTGTCATAGTGTGGCCATGCATCCTGGTGACACATCCCACAAAGGCGCACAAATGTTGTAACTTAGAGGTCACGTTTTATGCATATTATGATTATTAATGCAGTGATTCTTACCTGTACCTGAAGGTAGCCTTGAAGAAAGATGGAGAGAGACTATTTACAAGGGCCTGGAGTGCCAGGACAAGAGGAATGGCTTTACACTGACAGAGGGCGGGGTTAGATTAAACACCAGGAAAAAATTCTTCCCTGTGTAAGTGGTGAGACCCTGGCACAGGGTGCCCAGAGAAGCTGTGGCTGCCCCATCCTTGGAAGTGCCCAAGGCCAGGTTAGACAGGGCTTGAAGCAGCCTGGGACAGTGGAAGATGTCCCTGCCCGTGGGGAGGGACCTTAAAGATCAAGGTCCCTTCAAACCCAGGCCATTCTATGATTCTGTGAAATACTGAGCAAAATTCAAATTATTTAAAAATTTATTTCTTATCCTCAGAGTAAGGGACAGAGATGGTTTTTGGAAAGGAAAAGTACATTGCTTGGAAATGTACTGCTCTTTAATACATTAATTTACCATGTTCTCTGTGAGTCTTGCCTGCAATCACACATCCTCCTCATGCAGTAAAAAAGCGTGGAGGGAAGCAACATGGTCAGGTCTGTGCATGCTGTTTTCAGTAGTGAGCTCAGGATGTTTCAGCCTCGATGTGTGTGCACTGAACCGATATAATTATAATAAAGGGGGGGAAAAAGAGACATTCTCTCATCATGACAAGGCAGTGGGAGGTTTGCTCTCCATTAGAGAGTTTATTCCAAAAGGGAAGAATCTGGGGCACCATTTCAGGTCCTTTTCTCCAAACTCAGAATCTTCAGCACAGAAAAAAGAAAAGGGAGACTGGAAGCAGGAAGCCTTTTGCTCTTAAAGTAGCACACTTTGAAACTTGCTATAAATGCAGCAGAAGAGGAACAAGTCTTTAGAGCCCAGAATTGAAAGGAATTGGGGAAAGAACCTGAATAAATTTGGCACTGTTCAGTGTAGATCAGTAATTGGGGTCACAAACCTGAACGATTTCTTTTAACATAATGTGACTAGCTAGTCAGCCCAAAACCACAGTGACTGAAAACAGTGACCACTGAATCAGGCTGAAGAGGTCAGAATGCTGCTGAAAGTAAGAATATTTGCAGCCTAACTATGGCCAAAGTTCTTCTCCAGCCCAACCACAAATTAAAAGAAAAACATATAAAAGAAATGTGCTACTTATGTATGTATCATCACAAAGGTTCATGTTTTACATATGGCCCATGTATAAACCCACTGTTACAAGTGTGGCTGGTTCTCCAGATGCCAATCCCATCATTTCTTTTAGCATAAACACTCTGGGGAAAGACTAAGTAACCTCTGTATTTTCAGAAATCCCATAAGCTCTTTCAAGCACTTGCTTGCACTGTCCTTTTTTCCATCCATTCATTTACAGTGATGGTTTCACCTGTTACTTTCTACCAATGTCATGTCTCAGTGCTAAGAAGGATTTCTACAGAATTCCTTCTTTTTCCAGACAAGAATTTTGCATTTGCTCAGTTTTCCAGTTTACTTGTAAGGCAACCTCACTTTTCAGTCCCTGACTGCCCTGACAGTTGTACTCTATGTTTTCAATTTAATACAAAAGTACTTTAAAAATTTCAATTTGAAGAACTCTTCTGTACTCTTCTTGAGTAAATCCTGAATGAATAGGAGATATATTTTTTTCTCCATAACACTCTTCTAAGATGTTTTTGACTGATTTTCTGCTGTATTGAATGTGAACTTCTTTTTAAGACAAAGTGTATCTGATGTGCTTCATTTAGAAAGCAAAAAGCTGCCAATTGAAACAAAACCCATTATCCCATGGTGTAGTTATAGATCCTTTTAGAGGCAAAGGAAGTGGTTTGCAGGCATTTGGCATCAGTTCTGACTGGGTAAGTAAAGGACTGTTCCTTCCTTGCTCCACCTTGCACCTTGTTGTGTTGTAGACTGAGACCTCTGATGTCCTTCAGGCCATTCTGTGGGGACATAATCTGAAATGCTGATATTTATCATTATAAAATTTTGACATTTATTCCACTCTTATTTATTGCACTTCAGAATGGATCTGGTAAAATAGTACCAGAATGTCGGGTCATAATAAAAACTAAAGGCCAACATATCACATGATGCTATAAAGTGAAGAATTATTTTAGAATAGAGAGGGAAAAGAGTCTACTTTTCTTTTCTTCTTGTATACAAGACTGCTGGGAAGGTTAACGGGAGCAGTTAATGAATTTTGTGGATTTCAGTAACAGAAAACACCATTGGAGCTTTCTGTCACTAGACATAAGGGAAGTTGTAAGTTCCACATATTTCGGAAGACTGTCCATTTCTGTGAGCATTCAGCATCGTTTGAGAAAGGTTTTAAAATAGGGATCTATTTTAATTTTCATTGTTTATTATACTCACAGAAAATCAAAGAAAGGTCAGACCCTCAGAATGTGATTGGGTTGACTTCTGTCCTGAGGAGGATGAGCTGTAGGAGATGTTCCTGAGGGGTATTTGTCAGAGTCACGTGTAAAAGCCTGGCAGTACAGGTTTGGACACCTTCAATGGACAGATATTGCCTTGTAGTCTCTTCATTTATGTAACTGCCTCAAAGATTTGGTGCCAGGCTGAACCAAGAACTAAATGTTGTATACAAAGGAGCCTAGGTTTGTCATTTCTATCAGTTACAAAATCAACTGGTTGTGGTTGTTCTGGAAGGAGATACATGCCTTCCAGAAGGTTGCTCTGGAAGAACATAGGAAGAAATACACCAAGAGTCACATAGACACATTTAAACTGACTAAAGATTTATTTTGGATAATGAAAACAGTACTTGTAGGTGTCTGTACCAACAAAGAACTCTGCCTAGAGCCTTGTCCAATCTCTTCTTCACTCCCTATAGGATAGATGAAGGAAGAGCCATTTAAGGTACCTCCATTCCCATTTCTGGTGCCAGAATACACTTTCCCATCCCGTAAACAGGCAGAGGGCTCCCTGGCATGGATGTGGTCCATGATAGCTGGCAGTCTCAAACAATTTCCATCCGCAGATCAAGGATCCTCCAGGGACACTCCATGCAAATGCCCTTAGAATAGTTTGCTACTACTGGTAGATGGCAGCAGTTCTGTGCTGTTTGGATGTTCCCAGTTCTGTTGATGTTGTTATTATCTTACTTTTGCTTCAAAATTGCTCTTTCTAAGGGTCATTTATAACTCATGATTGCTTCATGGAAAGCTGCATCGAAACACCCAATAAGTTTGCAGCTGGAAGAAAGTAGTTATGTCCCAGGTTCAGAAAATCACCGTGACAGTGCACTGCAGATGGCACAGAGCAATGTGGGTTCAGTATACAAAAGATCACAGAAATTTCAATTTTAAACAAATACGTCCAAAAATATTTTTCCAGGAGGTTTCAAAATGCATGGACACAACACAAAATTCTACTAAATATTCCAAACAATCCCAAACACACTGTATTAAGGATAAAATCCTTTCTGTGGTCTTTTTCTGGGTCAACTGGCAGTGAATGCTCAGGACAACGAGGATCATGTGCCTCTGCACTTCTGCTCTCGATTTGGACACCATGATATTGTGAAGTTCTTACTGCAGAGCAGCTTCGAAGTGCAGCCCCACGTGGTGAATATCTATGGAGACACACCTCTACACCTGTGAGTGCCCCACAGCAGCTGTTTGGCAGGTTTGGGGCTCATGGGAAGGCTGGGTTTGCTAACACCTCTGTACTGGCTTCCTCTTCAGTGCCTGTTACAATGGGAAGTTTGAAGTTGTCAAGGAAATAATTCAGCTCTCAGGAACAGAAAGTCTCGCTAAAGAAAATATATTCAGTGAAACAGCTTTCCACAGGTGAGGTGTTCAATTGCCATCATCAATAGAGCTCCACTTATACATGCATGTGCACAACACCCAAAATTACAATTGTCTCACCAGCAGCCGGGTGAGGGACAGAGTAAGCAGGGAGCTACACAGGGAAGGTGAGTTTGTGTCATGAGATGCATGACAGGGCATGAAGTAAGAGGCAGAACCAGGCAGTGAATGAGGGGAGAGAGAGAGAGCGAGCGGGAGAGAGGAAGTGAGAGCAAGGAAGGTAAGAAAATCAGGTTCAACAACACCTGGTTGGATAATGGTTCCTTTCCTTGTCCAGTTTGAGAGCTGAAATCAGAGCTTATTCCACCTGGATGTCTGCTGGAGCCAGGTACTTTGAATGAGAAACCAGGTGGCAGAACATGGTTTGGTTGGGATGCTGGGAGTTTGTAAAGGGCTATTTAAGAGGCACTTTGCAACACAGACTGTTTGCACAACTGTGTAAAATTAGGTGATTCAGCAATAATTAGAATATTTCTGAAACAATAAAAATGAATATACTTTGATGGATTAATCATACATTTGCACATTTCTAGAGATACTTTATTAATGCATTTTTAACTCTGTGTAATTCTTTGTAAAATTTTGGCTTGCCAAAGTACTTCTTTTATGGACTATACCACTCACCACTCCCTTTGCTTCTGCAGTGCTTGCACCTACGGAAAGAACATAGAACTTGTCAAGTTTCTCCTTGACCAGAATGTTGTAAGCATCAATCATCAGGGGAGAGATGGGCACACAGGTAACATCATCATACTTATTGTGTATGAGGGTATATACCAGCACCAAAATACTGGGAAGCCATACACCATGAGGATTTTCAGGGTAATTCCAGCACCCAAGTACCTTTCAGACAGAGCACAGCTTTCTTGAAATATTTTTACAGGAGGCACAGAAGTGATAAAACTTCAATGAGGATGTATCAGGCTCATCAGGGTGTATATGAGTAACAAAACCTGGTGTAAACTGTTCTTCCCTTAGTGAGGCTTCTAAGTAGTGTTAGAAATTTTTCTGCAAAGACATAGGCTCCTGGGATATAGTGTCTGAAGGGCTGCACACCTTCCTGTCGCCACTACAAAGAGCTGTCTTTGTTTCCACTTGCTTTTTCTCACATACAGAGTCGTTAAATGTGGTTTGCAGGTGGCAGAGTTAATGGTGGCACATTGTGCAGAGGCAATAGATTGGTTCTTGCAGTCTTAATGTTTAATTTTCACCTCTCACCTCAGGTGTTTTTTGGACAATATATTTGTTTATCAAGGAAATCAGTTTGCACTTCACAGTTGTTGCTGCAGTTGTATTGCCATGTTCTGACAGTTGTGTTCCCCACACTTCTCCGATGTTCCAGGATTGCACTGTGCTTGCTACCATGGCCACATTCGCCTTGTGCAGTTCTTGCTGGATAACGGGGCTGATATGAATCTTGTAGCTTGTGACCCCAGCAGGTCCAGTGGAGAAAAGGATGAGCAGACCTGTTTGATGTGGGCTTATGAGAAAGGTATTTCAATTTTCTAGTTTCTGCGACAAAATCCACAGAAGCTGTGCAGGAAGGAGAGGGCAGCATGGGAAGGAGATAATGCTGCAAAATAACCTGCCAATGCCTGCAGACAGAGCTCTCACCATCTGCTCCCCAGGGAATGGCACAAAGTGTTATAAACCCCAGTACTTCAATGTGTCATCTCAGATCTCTGTTAAACATCAGTTTAAACCAGCACAAACTCAAGAAGAGGAGGGTTTCTGTGCTGCTAAAACAGGAGACACACAGCATGTGCAGCGAGGGCTGTTCCTTCTCTGGCACGTGCATGAGTTCTCATTTTATTGCTGGCCATTGTGAGGAAGGATGAATCAGTCAGTAATCTTGAATTCTTGCAAATATGGATCAAAGTGAGGCATTTTTCATGGTTCCTCTTATACTGTCTTGCATGTACAGACAGGTAGCACCTTCCATCTTTCTGAGTCTGTAACTTCTGGGACATTCCTCTGCAGTGCCTTTTATTGTGAGAGTGGTTGTAATGTATTAAAACTATGAGTTTGCAAGGCTTTTTGAAACCTGATTATTGGCAAAATAATACATATGAAATTACTGAGGGAAAACTCATATTGGAAAGGTTTAGGAAAGAATTTTAAATGCTGACAGGCAGAGTTTTGTGCATCAAACACCTGAGCAGGGGGCCCCCACTGCCAGCTGGTGCCTCTCAAGGGGTAGCTTATTTTTGCAGCAATAGGTGTACAAATTTCTCTGGTTAGGACTACAAAAAGAATGTTTACAGGCACTGGTTTTCCTTGTCAGGTCCATTGAAGACTTTTGTCAACTTCCATGGCAGAATTTCTGCAATGCAGGTTTTTCCTTTGCCATATCTTGCATTTTAGGAGTAGGTGGGCTCATGAAAATAACATGCTGGTTTCTACTGGCAGAAATTTCTTATACTTCTACAATTAAGAATCACAGTAGGTTTAAATTAGCATTACCACATCTTTGCATATTTTATAGGCATGTGATATGTTTTTTTTTTTTAATCCCCTAATTTTGTATAAATAATTAAAAATAAAACAAAGTGTTTTGAGTTACCTGAAAATCTGTACGTCCTCTAGGTCATGATGCAATTGTGACCCTCCTGAAGCATTACAAGAGACCTCAGGATGAATCCCCCTGCAACGAATACTCCCAGCCTGGAGGAGGTATGGGCTAAGCAATCATTTTATACTCTAGCCAAATGGATCAGGATCTAAAGACTGCTGAAATCTCTGGAAAAGCTCCTCCCGTGTCAGAGAGCTTTGGGTCAGTTCTGTCTGGCACAAATAAAATCACTGTCATGAGACTTACCATTTTCTGGGTGTGCTTAATTTAATGTTCCATTATTTAAATTGAAGTTGTCAGTTTGTTTTATTCCTAGAAAGGAGAGCCCAAAGCTGTGAGTTGAAGATCAGTCCCTGTCAATCATTGCTCACACCTTTTCATGTCCTGAGCAGACTTCTGTCGCTGCTCTTTTTGCGCTCTTTAGTCCTGATGTTTCTTTGACTGTTGACGTTTTCTCTTTCTGTACTCAGTCCCCTTCATACTTTTTAATATCTTTGGATACCTAATGCCCCCTTTGGAAGAATTAATTACACATTTTGCTACAAAAATACTCATTTGTACTGGTGACTAAATGACAAGGGCCAAGAAGTGAGTTAGATTGAGCAAAACCTTTGGCCATGCGTCGGAGCACTGCCTCAGAGAGGATGAGGATGCTGTACCCTGCAGCTTGTCCGGGTCATATTCTGCTCCAGGTGTGGAAACAGGAGAAACCTACAGCCAGCAGCAGCATCAGCCTGCTCCCTGAAGCATTTGGCCTGTTCCAGGTTTAGCTGTAGAATAATTTAAGTGTGTGTAAATCTGTAGAGGACTAAGGTCACAAGTGTACTGGAAACTGTTTTGGCAAGCAATAAGCACATGCAGGAATATTTTGTAATTCTGATTTCTGAAAGGACTTGGCTTCCACTTGAGCAGAAAAAGGGGATGAAATTTCTGACACAGGGAGGAAGCTGAAGCCTTCGGGAAAGTCTCATGGACGAACTAAACGGTGCAGTGCAGTATGTTCACAGTCGAGTTTGGGAATCTGGCCAGAGCTCCTTTACAAAATCTAGTGGCTCCAAAGGCTATGTTGGCTCCCTTAATACCTGCTAGTTGATACCATTCTGCAGCAATCAATAAAGCCATACACAGATTCCTTTCAAGGCTGAGGCGATACAACATCCCAATGCTGTGCCTGGTACAGTGAAGAGAATGAACTCTATCCCAGCCCAAACCAGCTCCCACCAGCTGTGTTTGTGTGTTCATCTGAATTCTCACCCTTTATTATTAATTCTTTCATCCGTCATTGACTCATGAATTTATCAGCATTATCACTTATGCTGTTGTTGAACTCCATAAATTTCACTCTGCTCTTTATTTCAGATGGTTCCTACGTGTCAGTGCCATCCCCTCTAGGGAAGATTAAAAGCATGACAAAAGGTACTTGCAATGGCAAGGGAAAACTTGAACTTTTGTGGTATTTTTATCCAATGTGTTTGTCAGCCTGAAAATCCTTCACAGGATTCATTATTCCTGGAATTTTTATGGTTCATTGTTCCATTTCCCTGGCATAATTTTGGGAAAGAATATACTTAGTTTTGTTACTCAGCACGATGACAATTCCTGTATTTGCCTTGTTTTCATTCACTTTAAAAATATATATATTTCTTTTCATTTCTTTGAGAAAACACTGTGATGTGAAACAGCACTTATGAAATACCCGCTTCTCCATGAGTGCAAATAAATATAATTTTAATCATGCCATTAAATGCCTGAATTATCCTTATGAGAAAAATTCTGTCCAAAAGTAATTTGTGTTACTGTGAAACAAATACAGCTGAAACATTCAGATAAATATTTTAAGGTATTTTAAGATATTTCCTCTTTTTTTTTTTTTTTTTGTGATACTTTCAGTTTTCCCCTTTAAATGTTCACTCTGGATATAATCAAATCCTTAGATCTTTTACATAGCAGCATCAAAATGTTCTATTTAGAAATATTCTGATAAACTTTTTAGTAATAAACTAACAAGACCAACAAGATTGAGACATTTGAAAACTAGTTGACAAATTCGGTTGCAAAGTTTAGATTCTGCATGTCACTGAGAGCCAGCCAGCTCTGGAATAGCATCCCCAGCAACAGCAATGAGAACTGGCTACTCAGAAAAATGAATTAATTCTCCATGTAAGGAATTTTGTGCTACCATCCCATGGTGCAGGCAGAGTTTGGGAACGTGGGACAGTGCTCATGGCTGATGCAATGCTAGAGCCAGGAATGCCCAAGGCAACCTGTGGCATTGCAAGTGTCTGTAACTGGGGTTTGCTGTAGCAGGGAGCAGGACTAGCAGTCACTTTACAGGGAAAAATTTGTAAAAAACAGCTTTCCAGACACAAGGGTTCTGAGGTTCAGAGCTTTTATGCTTGGTCCTCCCCTGACCCATGTTTTACAAACAGAATGAGTGTTTCTCTTGCAGAAAAGGCCGATATCCTCCTCCTCCGTGCTGGTTTGCCATCACACTTCCACCTTCAGCTCTCTGAGATAGAGTTCCATGAGATTATTGGCTCAGGTATCAGAAATGAAAGTGCATTCACTTTAAATGCTTGATGTTCATAACAAACATATTTGAGCTTATTTATTTTAAACCATTTTAGGGTCTTTTGGAAAAGTCTATAAGGGACGATGTAGAAATAAAATTGTTGCAATCAAACGGTAAGTTTGTCAGGCTTTTCCATCCTGCTTGGTCAATGACCTAATCTGGAGTATTTAAAAGTCCATATTTGATGATGCTTTTGCCTTCTGCTTCCTCTCATGTCAATTTTAAGCTATCGAGCCAACACCTACTGCTCCAAATCTGATGTGGACATGTTCTGCCGTGAGGTTTCCATTCTCTGCCGACTGAACCATCCCTGTGTCATCCAGTTTGTGGGAGCCTGCCTGGATGATCCCAGCCAGTTTGCCATCGTCACCCAGTACATCTCCGGGGGATCGCTCTTCTCCCTGCTCCATGAGCAGAAGAGGTATTACCCTTATCCACCACGGGGGCCTGCTAGGCAGAATTTGGAAGTGTAGGGAATCTATGCTGATGTAAATACTCATTTCAGTATAAGACAACGGAGAAAGGAACACACTAAAAAATATTGAGCTTTGGTTCACTTTATTAGGTGTATGAGGTTAATTGACAAGTAATCACAAAGTTGTTATTGCCATTATTTAGCAATATATAGATTTACTTTACATAGATTATGTAGCATTATTTTGTATGTAAAACAATTTTAAATGCCCCATGATTTGCAGATAAGAACAATTTTCAAGTGTTTACTAACTTCAAGTAATCTTTACTTTTTTTTACAAAATACAGAATTCTTGATCTGCAATCTAAATTAATCATTGCTGTAGATGTGGCCAAAGGCATGGAGTACCTCCACAATCTCACACAGCCCATCATACATCGGGATTTGAACAGGTCAGTTTCAGTCTTTAACCTAAAAATTTAGGCAACGTGAAAGGTCAAAGCCACAGGGACACCCTGAAGTCTCCTGCAACCCCACAGCACTCAATATTTCCCTGTAGTCACTGAGTTTGTGTGTTTCTCTGTTTTCTTGGCTTGCTTTTTACAGCTAACAGCAGCTCTGATTGCTCCCCTCTTGGAGCTGAGATCTTTGCAGGACTGGGCACTCACCCATCTCTGGTGGTATCCGAGTAGGAGCACTGAGTCCTCGGTGTCTGCAAGGAAAAGCCTGTTCTTGCTGTTCTAGCTGTGAAAAGAGTCTTGTGCATGTTTCACCAACAGGGGGTGAAATACCTGAATGGCATTGATTGCAAGATTGGAGATGAAAATGATCCTTTTGCTAAAGCCAAATCATGGTCCTTAGCTCTGTCAGCCCTCAAGAGCAACAGGCGCCCTGAATGGCGTCCTCCACTATCCTTCTGAGTCTCCTTCACATACCTGCTTCCCTGCCCAGCTTCCTTCCAGGCCACAAACCTGTCTTGTTCCAGGGGAGAACAACCTGCTTTTGAGGCACTGGCATGAGCCAAGAGCCCCATGCCTGAGTGCTGCAGCCTGTGGAACTGCCTGGGGAGCCAAGCCTCAGACCAGGGCAGCCAAAACTCAGACCTCACAATTCAGCTTCATGCCTTGGTGGCTCTTAGAAAAACAGGTCTGCACTGAAGGATTTTAAATAATGATTTCCACAAAAGAAAACCCAAATCACTGTCTTCCTAGAGATCCAGAAAGCATGTAATTGCCCCACAGAACTCATACAGATTGTATTTGTGAGAGTCAGAAGATAATGTGCTGTAGGGAATGTTGGTGCCATTGATGTGTGCTGCTGAGAGAGCTCAACTTCTGAAAGTTTAGTGCAAGAGCAGGAGTCATGTTTGCAGCATGAGTCCCAGCCAACCCACAGGCACAATTACCAGATGAAAATCTTTGCAACAACTTAAGAGAAAGACTAAGAGTGAAAATCCGTGTTAAGTTTTGCCAGAGGCTTCACAGATGTCTCATGTTTTTTACCTTAAATTTTCACATAACTCATAATCACTTTTGTGAGTTCTGAAATCTAATGCACTACACATAATGCATCAAATAAACCTGCAATATGGCTTGACAGAACAGCGAAGAAAATTAATCTTTCATGTCTCTACCCTGAAAAAGGGGTTATCCTTCCATTTGAAGAATAATTGGGAGTTTTATTTTGCTTTTCACTTCTGACAGCCATCAGTAATGGTGACATGCATCAACGTATTACTACTTACACCATAGTGAGGGATGTCAGCCACAAAGATTATAGCACTTTAATAAAAGAGAGACCATTTTAGTATCCATTTAATTTAAGCCATGACAGCTGAACATAGCTGGAGCAAGCCTTAGAGCAACTGACCTGCTTTGATGGCTCTAACTATCTGTGAACACTTCTGAGAGCTGCTTGGTGAGGGAGATGAAAGAGAGGATGGCAGCCTGGTGGTAATGGGCATGGAGTCTGCAACTCTTTGTTGAAATGTCCCTTGTGAATTCTTAAAATATCCATTGCTTTTTATTACACCCCACAGCATGTTAAAGGCAGAAGGATCTTTTAATGGCCCAAATCCTTGGGAAAGGAACATGCTGTGCCTGTCACTTGACATGAAAGGAGGAAGCCTCCCTGCCTGGCAGGCCCCAGAACCATGTCCTTTCACAAAGCCAGGATAATTGCTCACTCCACATCCTTATCTCGTTTTCTTCCTTCCATGGTTTCATGAAGAGAACAATGCCTGTTCTCACCATTGCAATCCCTGTGTTACCTTAACAGAAGACAATTAATTTCTGATTCTGCTGAACTCTGTATTAGTCTTCTGCCAGCTCAGTTCAGCTTGGATTTTTCTTGGTGTATTTCTCAAAACACAGGCTTAAAGAGCACCTGTTTCACCTGAGGTTATTAAATTTTCAAATGCCACTGAGTCAATTACAGCATTTTTAATCTGTTACCTTCCAAGCCTTATTTCTGTGGGGTGTATTTGTTTACTTTAAAAAAGGAAAATCAGTAACTGTAGTGTTCCCTGGAGTTACCAGACTGACAACCTTCCCAGAGCCTGCTTCCCACCCTCAGATATGCCCATCAATGCACTCAGCACCAAGATGAGCATTTCAGCATTGCTTGTCAGATCCTGAGCCAGGGGAGATTCCAGTTGGACATCAGGTAGAATTTTCACTGAAAGGATGGTCAGGCATTGGAAGAGGCTGCCCAGGGCAGTGTTGAAGTCACCATTCCTGGAGGTGTCCAAAGAACAACTGGACACGGCACTCAGTGCTCTGGGCTGGGTGACAAGGTGGGCATTGGTCACAAGTTGGACTCCGTGATCTTGGAGGTCTTGGAGGCTTCTTTTCCAATCTTAAAGATTCTGTGATTCTATAAAAGGCTGATGCATGCCATGAGGAAAAATGGAATTTCAATTGATTTCTATGCTTCTCCATAAAAACTGTCAGCCTAGGTCTTGATTATGTCTTGACTTGTCAAGTTGGATTTATTCAAGTCTACACAATCCTGAAGTTGAAGCTAGGGCTTGGTGCAGTTGAGACACGGTGATGATTTTTGTCCCTACTGACAGAGGCCAAATTTGAGCAAAGACCACAGCAAAGTCTGTAGCTCTGTGTGGCTTGTGTACCTACACTCAGCCTGGGGGCAGCCTTCAAGAGTCTCTCTAGTTCCACCTTGTGTTTGATTCATATTTTCACTTGGCGTACGGTGTGGGTCTCAAAATAATTCCACATGTCATACTAAAATAATTTCAATATTTTGATGGAAATATGAGAGCTAAAATCAGATTGAATATAAATCAGGAGAGTCACAGTTGCATTTTTATGATTAAAATTTTCATCCCAAGGGTTGGGTTAGGTGCAGGTAGAAACCTTGAAGATAATGATTTGTGGGAGTCCTGCTTGGGAGAGCTTAATTTTTTTTCTGTCCTAAAACTGTTATCTGGTAAAATTTGTGTTCCTCACTTGACTGTTCTTGTTTCTATCTGCAGCTCTAATATGAGCAAGTTGTGCTCTTTGTTGAGACCATCAATATTACTTCAATTTTCCCTCCTCATGTAAACTCTTACCAACTTATTAATTTCTGGTTTTCATACACTTTTCACTCTTCTGAATTTTCTTGGCTCAGTCAGCATTTGATAAATACCCTGACATCATCATTGTGTCCACATTCCTGCACTTTTATGTTGTGATTTTTTTGGCCTTTCCAAAGCCCTGTGCCGTGAAGGTAAAGGTACTGGGGTAGGGAAGCCTTTATTTCCAGGGGTACTGGAAGCTTGTGACCTGGCTAAAGCATCTTGTGGGTCTTTCCCCAAGCTTCCGTTCTCTTTGGAACCCAGTATTTTTTTGCCAATATCTAAAAGTCTCTCTCTGGATTTGTTGCATGCAAATCAATCAAAGATTGGATTAGCAGTCAAAGGTTTGACTCTGTGATCTTGGGGTTTTTTCCAACCTCGATGATTCTATGATTACATGGTTTTATGAAGTGATCTTTTTTCTGCTTCGTCTTGTGTGTTCTTTGCTGAAAATAAATCAGTTGCTGTAACTTCCTTGAATCAGTAAATAAATTTTCAGTAGATTCTATATACACTTTTCCTGCTAAATGACATTTTGCAATAAGCAAATATATTTTGCATGATCCATTCTATAGGGACTCTTCAGATCTGTGCCTTCTCTTCTGTATGCTGGCGTAAATTAGGGATTGCCACCTACGTATGCCTTAGAAGGAAACAGAATCAATCCACACAGTTTTATTTTAAGATCATCACTCTGTTTATATTCAAATACCATGATCTCTGTCACTTCATCACTGAGATTCAGTGCACATATTAAATAAAGCTCTTAGACTTGGTCTCTAACTAATTACAGAAGATGTTTTGCTCTGATGTTGTTTGGAAGCTGACATTAGGGTTTCTGAAGCTTTGGGTTTGCCCTCTCAGGGGTAAGGTGCACTTTCTAACAGTAAATATGAGATGTACCTACAGATATTTTGCTACCCAAGGAGGTGATTTGAACTCAAACATTTAGCTATGACTCAAAAACTGTAACATTTTCACCATCTTTAAGGCACTAGCAAACAATTACCTATAAGTTTGGTTTGTTTTTTGTTCCCAGTCACAATATTCTCCTATATGAGGATGGTCATGCAGTAGTTGCTGATTTTGGAGGTAAGGAGATTTTATGAAGCACTTATAAATTAACCCAAAAATCTCTAAAACTAAACATGTGTTGACTGAGAGGGTCCTGTGGAATTGTTCTTAAGGTGGGAATTTTGTATAATAAGGTGTGTGTCTATATTGGCCTGAGAGTAATTCTTTTCCTTGCTCTGTTTCAGAATCTCGATTTCTGCAATCCCTGGATGAAGACAACATGACAAAACAACCTGGGGTTTGTTTCTTGTTTTGCTCCACATAATCAATATCAAACATACAGGCAAGCAGAGTTTAGGAGAAGACATTGGAAATACGTTTGTTGAAAATGATGAACTGGTGTAGTATTTATTCTCTCTCAATGTTTCTCTGTCTTGGTTTTATTTTTTCCTCTAACTGTCTTTAATAGCAGAGATAAGAGAATATATAGCATCTGCAGCAGAAAACTATGCTTTATAAGGCTGTCTTTGGAGCTCTATTGCCCCAATTCCTTACTAAAGAATTATTTTTAATGCCCTCTTCCCCACTCACACACACATGCTGTTGGCAGGTGGTTCCTTTTTCTAACACGGAATTAGTTCCTCAGCACTCACTCCCTTATTTCACAGTTCTTTTCTTCACAATAGCCCATTGCTCACTGTCAGATTTACAAGACAGTTGTTGTCTTTATGGGTTTGAGTCCAGATGTGTCCTGTGTATCACTTCATGGTCAGGAATGTTCACATCATCCTAATTGTTAATATGGGATGGGATGGGTGATGGGATGGAGTGGGCAGTGCCAGAGAGTGGGTGGTGCTACACCAGGCCTTGGCAAAAATCTCTTTAACACGCTGTAGTGGTACTTGCTGTGTGGGGAGTGGGGCTGCTGCTCAGACATGAGTCTTGCTGGGGCTTGGTGTTGTTCTGCTGGGAAGGGCTGTCCTAGGAAAACTGACCTGATGGGGCCTGTCCTGCCCTGTATAGGAGGCAGAGTAAGGAGCACAAGGAATCTAAAAATCCACCCTGAACTCATCACCCATCACCCAGGGAGAGACTGGTTGCTTGTGAAGCAGCCTCAGAACTGGGGGTCTGCAGGGAGCAGCAAGACCCCAAGAGAGCAAGCCCCAGTCCAATGCAGCTATTGTCACCTTTTACTTGTGCCAGCTGGAGCAGTAGTTAATTCTTACTATGTGGTATATATGCATATATCTCTCAGACCATATGATATGGTCTCCAGACCTTGAGCCTGGGCTTCTGTTTTTATTCTCATCCTACTGTCATAGTTAAAGCCTGCTCAGCCTGGCTCTATCGGGCTGAGATAGCACCAAGCTAATACAGTTACATATCATGCACAGTAACACGCTGACTAGATTTTGTAAGCCAGGTGAAAATTTTTCCTGGCAGATTACCAATTATTTTATGGAGTGATGGAGGCAGGAAATAAGGAAACAAAGGAAAACAAACATACAAATACAGGAATAGGTGCTTGTATGAGGAAGCAAACACTGCTAATGTGAGATTGCTGTTTCCTGGTGAGCAGAACCTGCGCTGGATGGCCCCTGAGGTGTTCACCCAGTGCACAAGGTACACCATCAAAGCCGATGTCTTCAGCTATGCTCTGTGCCTCTGGGAGCTGTTAACTGGGGAAATTCCATTCGCTCACCTGAAACCAGGTAACATGCTCAATTAATTAATATTTTAAATTTCTCTAAACTAGAGAAGTGGCTACACCATGTAATTTTAACCAGTATCTTACTGAAGGGTGTTATTAAGTGCTAAGAGATTGCATTCAGTGAAAAGCACAGAACCATCCTGTCTAGGTCTAAGACTAGGAACAAGACACTGACTACAGGCTGTTTTGTCTCTCACACAGGTGTTGGGATTGCAAAGCCATTCCTTGGTACATCTCCTTGTGTACCTCAGGACAGCACCCTGAGGGGGTGGGGGTGTACCACAGCAGAGCAACATTTCCAGGGCTGCACTTTGCACTCCTGAGATTCTAACACCTGGGTGTCTGACAGGAGTTGTTCAAGGTCATTAGCTGTCTGACCTGTGACCAGAGGTGGGCCTGTGGCCATGGTGATGGGCATCTCACTCTGCTCTTGGTCTGACTGGAAAAGCCTCCTTTAATCTCCCGCCTCCATCCGACCTCCTTTATTCATAGGTTGGATGGCTCAGCATTTCCATAACTACTGGCTGTCCCAGTGGTGGGTAGGAGTGTTCCTGGGATTCCTGTGACCACGGGTGCTAACTGGTGTCTCTGGGCTGTCCCTTGCAGCGGCAGCAGCAGCGGACATGGCATATCATCACATCCGCCCACCCATCGGCTACTCCATCCCCAAACCCATCTCAGCCTTGCTGATGAGGGGCTGGAACGCCTGTCCTGAGGTGAGTGTCCCTGGCAGCAGGAAAATGGGCACATTGCTCTGGCTGACACCCCCAAAATCAGAGTTTCTGTGGGAAGGGTCACTGCAGAAAGTGCCCAGGCAGGTAATGGGGTGTGTCAGGAAATACAGGAGAGTTGGTAAATTGAGGAGAAGAGTAAATTAACATTAAGCCTTTCAACAAAACTTAATTAATCATGTAATGCTGATTATGAATTGAACTGTTACAGGTGAGTAGAAAATTCCTTGCTGCTCTCAGATTTTTGTAAGAAACAGCTAAGTGACAGCATGTAACACACATTCATTTTAAATTTATTAATATCAAAGTGTTGACTTAAGCAAGCAATGAGATGGGCGCAGTCCGTGTATCTTGTTAGCATTCCCACAGCCACTTAGCCCCTATAAGGAGAAATCATCTTTTCAGAGTCCCAGCACGGTTTGTTACCCATCAGTGCAACTCCAATGTCACTTCATCTTGCTAGTGTTTTAGAGCTTCAGGACAGAACTATAAAATAACTGATACCCCAATCAGCCCATGGATGGACAGAACTTTGCACAGGATGTGAGAAAAAATTTGTCAGAATTATTTTTATTAAGGGTTTTTTGCTACTGTTCTTTATTAGGCTTTATTTAGCTTTACTAAAGGTCTTTTGCTATCATTTGTTGGGGAAAAATAGTAAGTTTTGGGGCAAAATGAGTGTTCACAGGTCAAAATTCTCCACAAGGTCTGCTCAGTTTAAAGTAAAAAAAGGCAGAAAATTGAGTATACCTGGAGGGGTTTTTCTGGATGGCCATGAAATGCCTCCAAATTAGAAAATATATCCTTTTATTTATCTTTCATTTCATTCAAGGTTCATCCCAGCTGAAAACAAGTTCCCATTTGCCATCTCCCTGTTTCTATTTATCAGGTACTTGAACATCTGTTTCCCAGAAACTTTTGACAGCAGCTGTTTCCAAAGGAAAACTAGTGATTAGAAGATTAGCAGCATCTCCTGAGAAGCCTTTTTCATTGGCTAATTGTATTTATGAGCTTTAATTAGAGCCAGAGAATTTGCCATAAGGCCTAGGACTGAGCTCTGTAAAGAAGTAAATGTTTTAGTTTTATTAAATACAACTCTGAAGTTATGTCCATTCTTCCGTTATCTCCAGTGGGAAAATCTGGTGGATTCTGATCAAGTTCCATTGGCAGTGACAGGGCTTGTCACATGCAATAAAATGAGTATGAACACTTTGTAAACTGGAGCTCATGGACATGCTAATGGCCAGATATGTTTTTCTAACCAAACTCTTTTATTGAAGGAACCACTGAGATCATCTCACAGTCAGGTTTGTGCCCAGTCATCCAATGGGATCTGCCTTCTTCCCACCAGTCTTCCCTCAGCTAACAAGGAGCCAGCTTGGAGGGCTCTGTGTCCCTGGGAAGGGCTCTGTGTCCAGAGGGTGGGTTTTGCCGAGGTCATGTTTCACACTGCTATCCTAGGAGTAAGTTACTCATAGCAGGGCTTACGGAGCCCAAGGTTCTTGTAGGACCAATGTCGTCTCAATGTGTTTTTCCAAGCGAAAGGTCTCAGTGCAGTGGCAGCAGAGCAACTGGATCAGTCAGAAGAGCAGAAGGCTTTAAAGACTAGCTGAGGATGGAATCCCCTAAGGAACTGACACATGTCCCTGGGGAAATCCAGTCCCTGCCCCAGCTTGTCCCACCCCTGGAATGGCTGGTTGGAGGCACCAGGAGGAACCCACAAGTTCTGCACCCCAGCTCTCAGACCAGCCCCTGCTGCTCCCCTGGTCAGCCACCAGCATGAAGAGCACACACTCTTCTCCCTCCCTTTCCTGTGGACACAAGTTTGTGGAAGTGAAAATGAACACATTATGTTCTTCTTACCCTTCTGAGAAAGGAAAGCGTTTAGTGCCCAGTTTGTTACTATGCTTTCTCACAAAGAGATAAAACTTGGGGCTTCATTTGTGTGTGTTATCCCTCTGATGTCCCTCATGGATGAGAGGGCTGCTCTCACTCCTGGACTTGAGGACTTCTGGGACAGCTACAGGCCCAAAGCCCTTAAATCACGCCTACCTCTTGCAGGCAGTTCTGTTGAGAATGATGTGATGGGAATGTGGAGCTTGTTTAGCAGTTACCTCATTTTTTAAGGTATTCTTGGCCCTTCCCTCTCAAACAGTGCTGTATGTGCTGCTTCAGTCACACCTGAGCTTCCTGGGAAGGCTGAACTGTGAACTGGGACAGGACATTGAGAGGCAATAAGAGATGGAGGGCTACTTGTCATTCCTCTCACTTGCCCAATCCTGCCCTAGGCATGGCCTCCAGAAATCCTTCTGCCACATGAGGCATGCAGAGATAGAGACACCTGCCCAGGAGCAGCCATGGAGAGATGCAGGTACATGGACAAGGGAGGGAGGAGAATGGCCACAGAGGCAGGTTGGCCAGGAACTTGTCCTGTGCTCATCACTGCTGCTGTTGCTGTGTCCAAAGTCCTGTTCATAGGCAAAGAGAAAGTCAACCTGAAGAGCAGAGCCAATAATTTATTGGTAGTACTTTTGTGATCTAGTAATTATTAGCTCAAATTTAATTGTTACAGAAAAAGAGATTATTTGCAGTTAAAGTTCGTATGCACACTCTTCCTCATGTTGTAGCTCAGCACTGAACTTGCAGTTTTCATCAGATTCCCAAACAGACTGACAGCTATGCCATGAAATTCAGAGAGGGGAAATGATGGGGACTGTGACTCATCCCTTCCCTGTGTGTCAATCTAATTACACCAGATCTTCCCCCTTCCATTTTTAACCCAGCTCTGGTTTTCCCGTTGCCTTCACAGGGGAGACCAGAATTTTCAGAAGTTGTCACAAAGTTAGAGGAGTGTCTGTGCAATATTGAGGTAAGGACCTGTCTCCCAGTGGGGGAGGTCTGTGTGTGTGGGAGTAGATGGGAGTGTAAGTGGGGACAGGAACAGTGGCAGCAGCTGAGGACAGCGGTGGCTTTGAAGTTGCTGGAAAAATCCAAGAAAAAGTGGGATATGACTTATGAGAAAGAGAGATGAGAAAGGACTTGTAAATATGCCATAACGGTACCTTTATTTTTTTTTTAACCCAGTTAATGTCTCCAGCCTCCAGCAATAGCAGCGGGTCCCTGTCTCCCTCCTCCTCCTCGGACTGCCTGGTGGCCCGGGGCAGTCCTGGGCGCAGCCACGTCGCCGCCCTGCGCAGTCGATTTGAGCTGGAATACGCCTTGAACGCACGAGCCTACGCTGCCTGGTCACAGGGGTGCGTCCAAGCCCCTGCGGGCCCAAGGGAGGCAGAGGGGCTCTGGAAAGCTCCCACTGAGATGGCTGAAGGAAAGAAGTAGGCCGTGCTGCTGGGAGGTGGCCTGGCAGGACCAGGAGAGAGCACCACAGGACCTGTGCCATCACCTGTGTCCATCACAGGATCCAGGCTGCCACTGGGAGGGCAGCGGGGGAAGGTGAAAGTGTCCTTGCTGAGAAGGGAAGGGACAGGTGGACAGACAGAAAGACAGAATCCAGAGCCTTCCAGCAGGTACAGAGGCAGGAGACAACTATGTAAGGAAAAGCTTCACACAGGTTTGTGGGAGTCAGCATTGCCTTGAATGTTCCTGCCAGGGTGCATCCTAAAAACTGTGTATCACTCGTTTCATGCCCACAGAACGGTAAGAAGAACTCCTGGTGTTTTTTAAGGCAGGAACACACATGGGTTCTCTATATTATTGTACCATTAAGTAATTACCTGAGGTATTATACCCTACCAGTGAGAGAACTGATTTCAAGGGCAAACAGAGCAACTCTCATCTCTAGGATCAAGGATGAACAACATGTTGGCAGGACAGAAGGTTTGGTCCATGACTGGAAGATAATTCCATGATCTTCCGTGCCTGAGAAATGTATTTGCAAATGTATCTGCACCTTTTAGCAGTGACCCATAAAATACATGTCGATGACCCTGGATTGATGCCTGGAATTGCTTCCAAGATGGCAATCCAGAGACAGCTGCAAAGTCCCAAATGGGATATTTGAGGGCAGTTACTCTGAGAAGGGTAACTGAGTGCCAGCATGCCTGGGGGTCATGGTCTCGCTTCATGACTTATTGCTTTTTTTTAATTGAACTGCTGTGGCCAGGCTCCAGGCTGATGTCTCATGGTACTCTTCTTTCCTTCCACTCTGGGAAAAATGTTCTCATGGTCTGGAGATGTGCCATCATCAGTCTTACCTAAACTGACGCCTTCTGTTTAAATTGCAGCACTGGACAACCCCCTGCTCAGGGCCTGTCTCTGGATGACATGAGAAGGAACTTCCAGTACCCACCCGTGGACAAAAACGGTGAGCTACTGCCAAGTACTCCTCCGAGCACTGATGGCATTCTGCTGGCACCGCAGGGAGGGGGCCGGGGAGCTCCGCTGCTGTGCCACCTGCAGGTGACGCTCTCTCTGCTCCGGGCAGGGTACGTGTCAGACCCCTTGAGCACCATGAGGTTCCACTCTTGTGGCAGCAGTGGCAGCTTTGAGGACAGCAGCTGAGGGAGGGACCATCCACCTGCCGCCAGCCCGGCCATCGACCTGCAGCTCTCGCTGCACCGCTGAACCTTGAGTGTCACGCTGAGATCCCTGGACTGAACAGCTTCAGTGTTGATGACAAATGTCCCTGTCTTGCATTTTGCTTTTGCATCTCCCTCAGCTGACCTGCCCAAGGGCTGCGTTTGGTGCTGTGCTGCTGTTCTTCATCATGGGAATGTTGCATTTTCATCTTGGGCACTGATAACACAATGAGATGAAAGTGAAGAGACATCAGTTATATTCTAGAGCTCTGAGGCAGGATGCCCTTAGCTTGGATGGCCCTGAGGCAGGGGGCAGTCAGCCCACCCTTGCTGGGAGGTACCTGGGAACCACCAGCCCCATCCCCAATAAGACAAGGAACAGCCTGTAAGCCTCACCTCCCTCCATCCACTGTGGGGGCTCAGTTGTTCCTGCTCACACGTTCTGAACCAGACCTGGTTTGGTTTTGAGTTCTCCACAGCCCTAAACACATCCTGTGTTCCATTTCCTGCTCTGTGGGTTGATGCAGCTCCCCAGCATAGCAGCCCCAGCCACAGCTCATCAGGGCCCTGACCCTTAGGTAATGTACTGCTCACTGAGAACACAGACACATCTGGATGCTCACCTTCCCTGAACTCCTCCAGACATCTGTTTTCTTATCCACTTGGTTTGGTTTGAGGAATTGTTTCTCCCGAAGAGTGTAAGCTTTCCTTCAGTTGTTTGCTTACAAAAAGCAACACAGCAACTTCAAAACAAACTTTTAACCAGAAGAAAATTGTGTAAAATTATGTCACAAACATTAACACAGTGCAAAGTGGCATTTTTGACTTGACGTAAACCTGTGTCAGGATGCCATCATGCTGGGCACCCAGTGCTACCAATAGGCCCTGCAGCAGCAACTCTGACCATGGGGCATTAAAAAAGAGAACAGAGTCAGGGTACCAGAAGTTGAACTCTTACTCTTCCTCACGAAGCAATTACAAAGTTAATTGCACTGTTATTTCCTGGGGTCTTTTTTCAAATTAACAAAATTTATCTGTAATAGCAAATGTGTGGGCAAGGCAGAGCTGCCTTCCTGGCTGAGTGGGAATCAGTATTTACTGTTGTTGAGAATGTTGTTTTGCTACAGCCATGATCCCTGAAGCAGGTCTGCAATGAGGCCTTGAGCACTGTGATAGATATGACCTATAACTGCATGATGGGCTCTGATGATGTTTCTGACATGCCTGCCATTACTTACAGAGTCCTAGGTGGTGTCTGTGAGTCACCATTCCTCATCTCTGCCAGCAATGGCAGGGCTTGGTGCCCAGTTTCAGGAGCTGGGCTTTAAACTTTTCCCATCCTGCGTCTGCAGTGCACAGCTGGCATGGTTTTGAACTGATGAAATGCATCTCTTCAGCCGTAGAACATCACCAGGTTCCAGCTGTATGAGATACATCTGAGGCACAACCAACAGCAGCCAGTGACAGGCAACTGAATATACCTGACACTTCAGGGAGTTAAAAAAGCCTTCCTGATAAGCCAAGAATGAGTTTTGCCCATGGCAACACTGTTGGATAGTTTGCTTTGCTCACATATGCTCACTTTAATATAAAGTCTTTTTTTCTTTTTGCTGCACATCTTGTTTTTCCCTAAATGCAACCTACTTTTCACTTTGAGGTTAATTACTAATTAGCACCATATAGGAGAGCAGAAAGGACCATGGGAAACATTTCCAAATCTATACAATTACCCATTTCCATGGTTTGGCTTATTACCAAACTTCTGCCTGCTCACATGACAGGGACACTAATGTTTTGGAAGTCCGCATATGTGTTCCCAACCGGAGGATTCTTTCCCCCAACTGTTACAATCACACATATAAGTGTCACTTCAAGAATGTTAAATAATGAACTATCAGCATTCCAGTTCCTTATAATCACACTGCTCTGTTTATCAGGGCCTTCTCTGATGCCCTGGGTCTCCTGCAGCCCCAGAGGGGCTCCCAGGGAATCCCTGCAAAAGCAAATCCCTGCATCCCTCTCTGTCTTTGCTCACCTGTAACCCTGGAATTGCCACCCGTGCGTCCAAACGCCGAGGTGTGGCCACACCTGCACCCCTGGGCATGAGCTTTACTGCACAAGGCAGCTTTAGTAGCACAAACACTCAGCCCAGCATCAGTCATCCCACTGGCAAGCAGAGACAGACACTGAAGCCCAGGCCCTGCTGCACTGGCAAGGGTTATTCCTACAGTTAAACCACTGGCACAAATTGAAGGAGTTGCACAGACCAGTACAGGTATTTAATAGACCTGGGTGAACGTGCAGGTGTGGGTATGCACACAGAAAACACAACCCTCTGAGACAGTCCTTAGCACGAATGTGGGCAGACTGAGCATATAAATGCAACCATCTCTAGTACATGAACATCTCTTGGAGGAAACACAGAGCAACCACTTGATCACATTTGAGTTTCCAGTTCCATGTATATTGATCTGAAGTGACTCAAAGCACCAATCCACTCAAAATTCCACTCATTACAGTGTCATTTCCCTACTTGAAAACACAATTGCAGTCCTCCACTGTGTAGGGCTGAGTCTGCTGCGTCCACCAAGTTTAAAATGCCTAGAAGCTGCTGCACACCCAGCCCCACATGCCCAGCCCAAAAGGGTCTGAGGGGGCCCCAGTGTTGCGAGAGGTGCAGCAGAGCTGAGAAGAGCCAGCAGCAGAGATGGGCAGCCAGCATCAGGCTGAGACAACTCTAAACTGACCACCCTACTGGCAGCTTCATCTGAGGTTCCATGGACCACTCCTGAATGATTCCAGCAAAAGCAGAAGGCCAGGCTTTAAGCATTTACAAATACTTGATAGAATTGTTCTGATTTGACAACTTACAACAGCATTTCAAATGTCCTGAAGTGTGGCCAGCAGCAAGCCTGGACCCCCAAGGAGAGGGAAGCCCCCCCACATGCCTCCTGGCACAGGGGGTACTGTGCAAGCAGGAAGGCTCCCTTCCCCTAATACGGGGCGGAGACGTTCCCAGGCTAAAAGCCCTGCCCGCCTGCAGGAGCAAGTGGTGCCTGGGGGAAGAGGGGAAGCTCAGGCAGTCCAGTATTTCTCTGGTTTTCAAGAAAAACAATCAAGAGAGCTGTGGAACAATCCTTGTGATGACCATCTTCATCATTCCAAAGGAGTGCTGTTTCCTGGGCTGGCAAACACAAGCTTGTTTCAGTTGTCTGCTGCACGCTGAGGAGCTGCTCCAATGAAACGTGACAGGTGGTTGTGGTACTCAGAGAGTGACCAGAGGAGTGACATCCCAACTGGCACACACCCACAGCAGGCTGAGTGCATGTTGCAGGACACAACACTGAGGAGCTGCAGAAAAAGCTCAGAGCAGAGTTTCTTCCCCATCCTGAGGCTGTTCTGAGGACACGATGACTAGGTCTGGGTTTGCACCATCCTACAAAACAATGACCGAACGTCACAGAAAACATGCTCAACTCGGATCTACTGAAGTACTGCTGGGACATCTCCTACAAGGCGAGGCCAGAGTAACAGGGAAGCCGAGTGCTCCCAGGGCTCACCCTGTGCCGCCAGAACTGCGACATGCTGGGTACGGGGAGCTGCTCTGCACAGCCAGAGGGGAGAGAGGGCGGAGGGGCTGTGAGAATTAGTGCCACGGCAAAGGGATTTGCACGGGATTTTGGGAACAGGAAAGAATGCAGAGGCCGCCACCCAAAAGGATTTATCATCCCTTGACCCAGCTACCATCAGCAGACACTTAAGTAATGGATAAGGAATAGGACGAGGTGCTGCAGCCTCTGACGCTAATCTGCCTCGGGACTTCTGGGCCAGTGGCTGAGCCACGCAGGACTCACCTGACCGGGACTGCGGATCCTGTCGGCGGCTCCCAGGACACCTGGGCTCCCTCCGACGGGACTGTCCTTCCTCTGCTCCCCGGCTCCAGCGGCGCACCCTGCACTCGCCGAGACATCCGCCACCTCCCTCTCTCTCGTGTTTTCATAAGGACTTGCCTGTTCCCTCTCGGATTTCACTCTTGCCTGCTCCATCCCCTCCTCCTGCCGCCCGTCCTTGCCCAGGGCAGTCCCTGTTTCTGGAGCTGCCAGGAGCTGTGGCTGGGTGCCCAGGCACAGCTCCTCGCCTCCTGTAAACCCTCTCCCTCTCAGTTCCTCTCCCCCATCCCCATGGGCAGGGGGGCTCGGGGAGGTTTCTGCAGTCGACTCAGTCCTCAGCGACATTGTTCCAAGCACTTCTCCGTGCCATGAGGACACGAGCCGCACTGTGCCCCACTCCCGCTCCGCTTCGCCCTGGCCCGCCGGCACCGGTCCCCTTCCCTCGCACCCTGCTGCTGCCTCCTGGTTCACCTCTCGCCCACCAGCCACAAATCCATCGGCCACCCCTTCCCCGTCCCTGCCAGACTCCCCGACTGCCGCCCTTCCCTTGGCTAACACCTCCTCTGCCACTGCCGCCCGTTTCCTGCTGCCTGCCCCCAGCACTCCTCCTATCACCCCCTCCTGTGCCATCGCCCCTGGGTCCACCCCGCCACCCCCAGCCACTGCCGAACCCCTGGCCAGCACCGGCTCCCCGGCCAGGGCTCCTCGCCCGGCCTGGCCGCCCACCACAGCGATGGCCACCAGCCCGGGCTCCCCTGCCCGGGTCACGCACAGCCCCGGGGGCAGCGCCGCCTCGCCCATCACCCCCTCCCCGGGAGTCATCCCCTTCCCTCTCACTTTTCCACACCTCAGCCACCCCTCTGTCTCAGCTGCCTTTGAACCTGATGCTCCATCTGCGGCCTCCTCTTCACCTTCCGGGCCCGCTCCGGCCGTCCCTGCAGACCCTCCCACCTCCTCTCCTTTGGGTTTTCCTTCCACCGCTATCTCTGTCTCCGCTTTGCTGCCCGCAGACGGGTTTCCACTCCGAAGTGCTTCTGCTGCACCCTCCTCCTCCTGCACTGCCGGCGTCTCCTCCACCTGTGATGGCCCTTCAGTGACAGGATACCCTCGAGCATCCCCCAGTGCCTCTAACCCAGGTGCCACTTCCAGTGCAGGACCCTTGTCAGGCTCCTCCATCGTGTCCTCCACCCGCCGGAGAGTGCTCCCTCCCACCTCCCGTGCCTGAGCACTCTGAAGTGCTGCTGCTCCTGCGATAGCTTTCCCCATCTCCATCCACTCTTCCCCTGACGCTTTCAGCTGGGAACACTCACTTGGCTTTACAAACCCTTCCTCTCCAGGCATTGCTTCTCCTTGTTTTGCAGCCCCTAGTGCTGCCCACAGAGCCCCAGGCTTCTTCACAGCCTCTTCCCCTATAAAAATGTCTTCTTCAACAGTCTCTTCTCCTTCAGGACCATCAACTCTGGCAATACCATCTGCTGCCACGTCGGCACCCTCCACAGCCTCCTCCCCCTCTGACACAGCACCCAACACAGTGCCCTTCCTTGCAGACCCTCCCTCTCCTAGGGACTCCCCTGCCTCAGACACTGGCTCACCCACCTCCTCTGCTGGCAGTCCTACCACTCCTTTGAAGCCTTCCTCTGCAGCCTCCTCCTCCTCAGTGATCCCCCCAGCCGCCTCCTGCCCCTGGGACACAGCTCTGTCTGCTGCCCATCCTGGCAGTGCCCCAGCTGGCCCCTCTCCCCCAGGTGCTGGCTTTCCCAGTGCCACCTCGTTCTCCAACCCCTCCACCAGCACCTCCTGCCCGCCAGGTGACACTTTTGTGCCCAACTTCACTGCCTGCCCTGTCCCCTTTCCTTTGGGATGTTCCTC
This sequence comes from Lanius collurio, assembly GCA_020086605.1. Taxonomy (NCBI): domain Eukaryota; kingdom Metazoa; phylum Chordata; class Aves; order Passeriformes; family Laniidae; genus Lanius; species Lanius collurio. Next base: position 26,052,786 of record JACBWW010000016.1, read on the forward strand.
TGCCACGGTGCTTTCCTCAGGTGCAGATTCCTCCAGCGCAGCCCCCGTGTCCGCCTGGGGCAGTGAATCCCCCGCCTGTGCAGCTTTTCCTCCAGCCTCTCCGCTGCCAGCATCTCCCTCAGCAGCACCGTCCTGCTCCAGGGCTTGTCTCTGCCCTGTCACCTGCCCTTCTCGTACCGCTTGTCTTGCTGCCTCCTGCGCATCAAGGCTTCTCCTCCCTTCTGCCAAGAAACTTCCATCCGGTGCTATTAGGAAATAATCAAACACTGGTTTACTCAGCACCATGTCAGTGTTATGTGCTTTACAGGGTTAGCGTTAAAGGTGCCATTTCTGCCCAGCAGTGAGGGACATCAGCCTGGGCACCCAAAGAGAACTTGCTATGCTGCTTCTCATTACATCCCTGGGCTCTGATTGTGTCTTTAGTACTGTTGTTCTGGCATCTGGCATAAAGAATTTAAGGAAAAATGTTGATGCAAGGCCAGTCATGCCAGTCCCACCTGCTCTGCTTCCCTCCCTGCCTGCAGGGAGCTCATGTGTGTGTGTGAGAACACCTGTAAGTTTGACAGTGACACTCAGTCAGAAATAGGTGGTAAATTGCTCATCTGAATTATGCACACAAAGGAGGAAGAACAGTCAGCTTCCTGTGGATTCTGTAATTGCACTAGGGAATAATACAGGGTTGATTCCTGCTCCTGGGAACCAAGGCATTTCTCAAGGAGGCTGCGCACTACCTGGAAGCACATGGAACCTCACTACATTCCTGCTTTCCACAGCTGTTTTCCTGACTCAGTTTTTCATGGCATGGATTCTTCTCCCAGAACCATTTAGCTGCCAAAAAAGCATTAATTATACATGACTACAGATGCCAACTAGTCATCACCTGATTTTTTACAAGTTAGGAAAGAAAAAAACCCCAAGGAGATTTTAATAGCCAAAGGAGAGGGAAAGGGCAAACACTTTGGTTAAAAGACTTCAGCTGAGTAAGACTTAATCCTTGTCCCTGACCAACAGCCAATCTTACCTCCACTGGCATCACACTCTGTACTTGCTGCATTCTTTTCTTCCTCACTGGCACACGAATCACCAGCTTCAGGCTCAGAATTCACAGGATGATCATTTCCAGTTGCTTTTGCTATTTCCTCCTGGACTGGTTTGCAATCTTCAGAAACTATCACAAAGAAAATAGGAAGCAAGAAAGAGAAACCATTAAAGAGCAAAAAGGGAGTAGAAGCCATGCAGCCATCTCAGCTTTAAAGTGGTTTAAAATTAATTTTTTAACAAATCCTTTCACTTGAAACACTATCAGAGAAACACCAAGCCACTGTTACATTCAAAGTGGATATTGAGCTCACAGCACAGAGTATTCCAGCAGCCTGAGGAAGTCCAACAACTCCCTATGCTGCACCAAGAATGAGTACAAAGGCAAATACAGCAGCACAGGTGTGGAGAGTTATGCAGAGGGACTGTACTCACCACCTCCTTCCTCACACCAAGGAGATTCTTCATTGCCATCCTCCACGTTCAATGCCCTGCTTTCACAAGGCACTGGAAGACATTTCTCCTCCTCATTCATGTTACTTTCTCCTGACGCAGTCTGTTTGAATTCCCCATTAACCTCAGGATTTTGATGCTGCATTGCCATTATGTTTTCATGAAAAATACTATTATCTGCCCTTGCTGCTAGATCTTCTGGTTTTATCTTTTCTGCTTCATCTATTCCTTTCTTTTCCAGTGTAGAAGTCTCCTGATTTTCCTCCATTCTGAGCAGTTTCTTCTCCCCATTCTCATTTCCATAGTGTACATGTGCTGTTATATCAGTTGTACTTTTGATATTGCACTCCTCTTTGCCATTCACATTGTCTGTCATCGTTCCAGCACGAGAGTCAGTCGCAGTGCTGCACTGAGTGCTCACGGATGAGAGAGAGTCTGCAGGCCTCCTCTCTGAAAACAGTAAACAGCACTTTAATATTTGTCACTAAACATCTGCATTCGCTGGGCATTCACAAAGGGACACAATCCCATCCAATGGCATTCTCTGAATTACACCATCTGAGGATATCATGACAAAATTCCAGTGAGTGTAAATCGAAGAACATTGCCCAGATGTATGAAGCATTAAAATGAAAGCCATTTAACATGGAGGGTTTTTTTCTGATAATGGAAATAAACCTGAGTAGTTCTATCAATCACACAGAAATACACCTCCAAATGCACCTCTAAATATAGCTCAGACAAGTTTTAGCATAGACTCTTGAGCTTCATTTGATAGAAGATGTCAACCACAGCAACAATCCCTCAGTGCTCTTCTGTTAACTCATTGAATATTAGAGAGATCTCCAAAACCCTGTGTAAACCCTTCAGGTTGAACTAGAGATGAAGTTCACTGTCTCCTCTAAAAAAACATACCGACATCATCATATTAAATTCATAAAAGGAAAATTTGAGGGGAAAAAAGGCAGTAATCCTTCATCTAACAGTGAGCTGAACAGCAAAGCTGACTGCTGCACAGCCTTGCTGCTGTCCACAATCTGCATGAGTTCAAGAAGAGATTGGTGTAACTCAAGGCAGAAAAATCCAGTCAGGCTTAGTAAAAAGTTCCAGAACTATAATCCATGCAGAAGTCAATGTTCTGAAAAACATGTTGCACCAAGAAACCTGGGACCCCTCAGAAGGTGTAAGGGGTCACAGCTTCTCATATGTGAGTGCTGCTGACGTGGAGGGTCGTCCTGCCTGGGTTCTTAGAGCCAACCTGCAGCCTGGCTCCACCTCCATCTCAGCACCTAAATAGCTCAGCAAAGGCCCATGCTCTCCCTGCCAGGGGGCTGCCTACATTTCAGTGGCAGATGTAAAATTAATAACAGATAAAACAGCTGTCTTTTCCATTTCAGAAGGAATGGCATAGGTTTCCTATGCAGACTCAACATATATACTGGACACACACAAACTGTAAAAAATGCATCAGGTCAGCTTCTCTAAGCCTTATTATGAACAAAACTAACCTTGTTGATCATCCTCAGAGTCCCTGTCAGAGTATCCATCACTTTCATCTTTCTCGCTGCCAGAGGCCTGCAGTGCCTTCTGGGATGAGGTTTCGCTCTCCTTTCCATAGTCTAAATTATGTTTTTTATCATCTGAGGATGACTGTGACATTCCATTTATTTGATCACTGGTCTGTCCTTCTTCATTAACTTCTTCATCTGCTTCAAAATCTTCATCATATTCTAAAATAGAAGAATTGTACTTTGAGACAGGAAACAAAATTCACAATTAATAAAATTCTTTTTAAGCAGACAGACATTAACTTCATTAATCTCCTTTTACCCTTGAAATTGCTTGGTCTTTTTAAAGTTATGAGAGCATCTAAGACCACAGATAGGAATTGTAACAGCACGTTATCATAAAAAAGCATTGTGCTCTTCATAGAGTAGCAAAAATGCAGCAAAACTACGTATTGGTGCACCAAGTATGATTAATATATTAAAACAAAAATAAAAAATAATTACTAGCCATGGAAAGTACTAGAAAAATTTAGAGCTGGGCAAACTCAGAAATTAAATGTAAGAATTGCTTATTACAGGAGAAAAACTGTGATGAAAAAAATTACAAGCAATTGAGAAGGCTGGAGAAAGGTAATATATTTAGTGCCAAGTATGATAAATGTGTATTGACGTGGCTAAATACCAAAGAGGTGTCTTATAAGCTCAATTAATTTAATGAACTCCAGCCAAAGGGCACTGCAGAGGCACTCTGTTATCACACTGCTCTGACCTGCTCCTTCAGAGCCCAGGGGAAAACCCAGTACAAACAAAGCCTACACAAAATTACCACTGTTATATCCACATTCTGGATTTCAGCCAGGCACTAGCCTGACAAGCTGTGACATCTGATGGGTCATAGAATAAGCTGAGTTGGAAGGGATCCACAAGGATCATCAAGTCCAGCTCCCAGCCCTTTACTGCACTTTGCTCAGCTCTGGCGGTAAAGACCCTCTTCATGCAGATGCATTAAAGACTCCCCACCAAAGCTGTGCTGTGCACATCCCAGGCACCAGCACACAGGGGTGCCAGTGATTCTCACCTAAAATCCAGACATTCCACTGCTACCACAGGCTCCCTGCACACACACTGGCAAGGGAACACACCTTCACCATGCAGGCAAGCTGTCACTGCTGCCATACCAGCTGTCCCTTGCGGCCATCATTCCTCGCCTCACAAATTTTACTGCTGCCCTCCTTTCCTTCCATCAGTCAGGGCTTTTAACATACTGAGGTGACAGAACACCAAAGACACAAACGAAGAGTTCCTGATGCAGAACCAGTTAGGCAAATAAACAATTACCAAGACAATGAGAACTAAGGGAATAAGGAGATTTATTTTTCTGTATTAAAAATCAATTGAGATTCCAATTGCATTGTTGGCAGTCAGGCCTCCTTAAGTAACTGTCAGAAGGGCAGTTCCTCCTGAAGGAAAAAGGCTTCATTAATCCCAAACACACATCCGGAGGGACTAACAAGCCATCTGAGCAGTAACACTGAAGAACTGTGAAAGCAAAAACAGGAATAGGAAGTAGGTATTAAAATCTCTCTGTAAATGTGATTGCTTCTAAAGAAGACTGTGATAAGGAGTAAATAAAGGCAGAGACTGAGCTCGACGCCTCTTCCATTAAGGAGTACACCTTCCACTAGACCAGGTTGCTCCAAGCCCCGTCTAACTTGGACTTGAACACTTCCAGGGAAGGGGCAGGCACAGCTGCTCTGGAGAACCTGTGTCATTGCCTCACCACCCTTCCTTACTCACTTTCTTGGCTCTTGCAAACCATCTCATCCTGCTGCATGACTGAAAGGAGCTCCTCTAATTCTACTGCCCAGATACAGACACCACCACATTTCTCATGCCCCAGTCAAAGCTGGAGGCTCACAATCCCATACCTTCTCCAGAATCGTCCTCTCCCATTTCTCACCCCCTGCTCATGTTTGGGAATACTATACCATTTTTACTGGTGTCTTTCTGACTATCTTCGCTCTCCTGACTAGACTGGTTTTTCATTTCTTCTCTTCTGTACTCCTCTCCAGTCTCCAGTGTTTCGTCAACAGTTTCCACACTTGCTTCATGACACGGTAAGATGACTAACTCTGAATTTTTGCTTGATTTCTGCTCAGCACTGCTGTTACTAGGCTCACTGTGCACAGCACGTTCCCAGGAGCACACATGCCTCTCCTCATGGTATTCAATCTTCCTCTTGGGAGTGGATAGCTTTTTGTCCAGACCCATTGCAATAATGCACCTATAAAATAACACAAATTGGGAAGTATCACATTTTTCTTCATTTGAACAATGAAGGGCAGCAGTCCCAGTGAGTTCAGCTTGTTATTAGCAGTGAAACCAAGTACCCATCTGCCTCTGCACTGCCACAATGACTCACATGGAGGAGCACCCTGAAATCCCTGGGAGCTCCCCTAACACAGATGCAGTTCTTCCTTGAGGGAGAGTAACACTGCCTACACTTACAGGTGACAACTGACATACAAGCAGAACCAAAATTATTACAAGTGCCCATTAATTTGCAGCTGCACCAAGCATTGGCTGTGAAGACAGAACCACTGAGAAAGGCAAATGAGCTCTGAGTCAGATGTGTTCCAGATCCAGATCCTGCTGTAATACCCAGCAGAATGATAACTGAGGGTTTGTAGATGAGACTGGGGGTTTCTGAATTTACCTGCAGGGTCTAAGGACTGTGGGGGAAGAAGAAGATTGAAAGTTATTAATTTTCAGTTTAAGTTATTAATTTTCAGTTTCTTTTCTGTTTGCCTACCTAAAAGAAACCCACACAGATGGAAAACAAAGCATTTTGAATGAGTTGTTGAAACTGGTCCTCTTGTATGAAAGGGAGTGATGTATTCTCTCGCTCTATCTTACAGTCAGGAGGCCCAGATAAGAGATCAGAGCTCCTAATTCTGATAGAACATTAATAGGAGACATGAAAAGCCACCCTACACCACCCTACACCCTCCATGAGGGCCAAGACACCATGCTGTGTGTAGTACATGGGGTCAAATCTGCAAGCAGAGGGTGAAACCAAAACTAGAACTTTCACCTTAGCTAATCCCAAATCTCTCTGGGAAAACGCATTTTCTTCAGAGACAACTATGCTTTAAAGTATCTTCCTCCCCCAAAACTGCTTTTTTAATGTAACGTTTGATTGCAATTCCCCTCACATTCCAGTTGACTCCAAACTACTGTGAAACATGCCACAGTCATTCAGGCCAGAAATCCTTTTGTTTTGTGGGCACAAAACATAAACACGACCTTTTCTGAAGAGTCCTAACTCTCAATGTATTGTTCCTGGTGTTTTTTTCCACGGACCTTTGGGATACTGAAGCACTTCTGCTGTACAGAAATGCTGGACCTTGGCCAGCAGAAAACTCACAGAACAAGGCTTTCAGCATGGTACGGAAATCGCTGCAGCATCACCTCTTTGTGAGAGAAAGCCCTGACCCACCAGGGAAAATCAACTGGGACTTTTACTGGGAACCAGAGTGGACATTCAATGTGTGTCATAGAGCAGAAAACAAACACAAGTCCACTTGGCCTGAAGGGATGTAAAAATAGTTCTCATTTATGGCGAAAATCAGGTTAATGGAGATGGAGATGGGTTTTAGTCATCAGGTAAGGTTGGCTGGATTGGTAAGAGGCAGGAAAAGAGATATATCACTAAGAGGGAAAGGGGGACACAAAGGGGGAGTAACTCAGGAAGGAATTAATCCAATTTTTAGAAACTATATTCAGAAAATTCACCCCAAATCTTTCTAGAAATCACAAAAAGCTGAGATTTGGGCATTTCCTAAAATCTATAGCCACTATATTCATTCTGAATTCAGATGCTTTTCACTCCTTTGAACATGCATTTACATAAATCATGTTCATTGTTAGACTGGAGTAAAAAAATATGGTACAATAAAATGGAGTTTTTCTTTCCTTATCTGAAGGAACAGAGTACACCTCTGTGGAGAGTCTCTTGTTCCAACTGCTTGCTGCTCTTATAAAAATTATTTATTGAAAGAACATAAAAAAATTAAATTATCCACATGTCCATAAGTTTACTTGTCTGGCCTGAATTAACAATTACAGAAAAGGATGATTTTATGAAAATTAAAGCCTCTTGGCAGAATCACAGCTGTTTGTCACAGCACTGGCTTTTGCCCAAGCCCAAAACCTTTCTGAACAGATTCGGTTTCTGAACCACGGCAAACATTCAGTGCTGCCTCATTCTGGAGCCGAGGGTCTCACAACAGAATCTCACTTCAGAGGCAGAGCTGTACAAAAATAAGTTAATACAAAAAAAAAAAAAAAAGCCACTGGAAACCACAGCTAACTGAGCAGCATGCTTGGTATTTATTTCACTGCCACTTTGGCCACAAACACAGGGGTGGCACATGTACCCCACTGCCACTGCCCCGTGCTCAGCCACCTCCAACACAAATACAGTCCCTGCCATGCACACACCACAGGGAGGCTGAGGAGGCACAGGGAACTGGCTGTGCTGGTACTCTTGGGTGTGAGACCCTGACAGGTAACCTCCATCCTGCACATTCCAAGGGGCACTGAGAAACAGAGCTGTACAGAGCTGTGTGGAGCCAGAGAGATGAAAGAAGAGAAACAAGTTAGAAACTCTCTCAAAATGAAGTCCTTGTGAGCAAAGTGTACTTGTCTCCATACCTGTAGCAAGGAAATGCTCCCTCCACATGGAGAACCCTGAAGTATCTGTGTCTGCCTCGCAGCCGGGAACATCTGAGATGTTTGTACTCACAGCAACAGCTCAGCCTGTCAATTTGCATCCCGTTGAGGAAAAAGGTGAGGCTGAATGGGAAACCCTGGTGCCTCTTGGAGGTGAACTGGAAGGTATCTGCAATCACAGAAAGAAAGGGTTCAAAGAGAAATATTACACTTCACTGTCAGCCTGTTGCAGTTGCTGTATCTCAGCTGCACCACCATGGCACCCAGCCCTCTGTGGGCAGGCACTAGGATTCTCAGGTCTGTTCAACAGTTGGTTAAACTCTGCCCTTCCACACACATAGCCTTGTCTCCAGCCAGCCCCAGAATCCTAAGGCAGGACAGCTAGGACAAGTGTCACAGTATCAGTTTTGCCACTTCCTGCTACACTAGAACAAAGGCCAGAGCCTCCCAGTCATTTCCTGTGTCCAGGCTCCCAGAACACAATTGATATTTTACTGGTGTGAGGGAATTGCACTCACATAAAAAGAGATGGGAACTGGGCTCCCACTATGTACTTTTCCTTCTGGAATAAGAAGCAGCATTCACTGATGTATTTTAGTAACTCAGATAATCCCCCTTTTAAGGACAGTTTATTGCTACAACTACTCTATCAACCATATATCTCTATAGAAAATTAACCTAAGCCACAACTATTTTATTAAATCAATTCTCTAAATTCCTTCTACCATCACTGCAAGAGTAATTGTAACCTCACATGGGACAGTAGATCCAGATTTAATATGGAGGCAGATGGTATAAACATCCCTGGATACATATACCTTGGCCAAGCTGAGCTGAAATCATTCTGATGTCAGGGCAAAGTTTTAGCCAAAAAAGACGTTGCCAGAATCAACATGAACTCTCTGACTCTATCCTTACCTCCTTCCAACAGCTTGCCTTTATAGACACAAATGTTTTCTGATCCACAGTGTTGCTGATAGACTTTGATTTCCTCCTTGTAGTAGCTGAGACACACGTTCTTACTCTTTCCAAGGTAGACCATGGTGACGAAGGCGTTGCTGCATAATGGGGACTTGGGGAACCCTCTAGTATTCTGCAACAGAAAATGCACAGAAATGCCTCCAGTTTCCAGCTTCAACAAGGGGTGAAAACAAAGTTCACATCTGTGCAGCACACACTTGAGGCTTCCAGGCTTTTATGACAACTGCTGAGCTGATTAAACTGGGAAATGTTTGTAACACGCAGAGGGTCTGGGATATATTTACAACTGAAAACCCAATGCATTAAACAGCCCCAAATTGCAGGGACCAGGATTAATGACCCACATCATCCCCCCTAGTACTTTATTTACAGGAGTTAAAACTGGCCAGAGACAGTGTCACTGATGAAGTGTTCATACACTCAAGGCATTTCACAAATCCCTGAAATTCTAGTGCCAGCTATAGCCAGGGACAGGATCAGACTGACTGAAGTGGAAGGCTTTGAGTAACCGTTGCCATAGGTTGTTGTTCAGCACCTTTTTTCTCCCCAGCTGATGAAAAACACCAAATGTTTTAGTTTACAGAGACATGCATAGCAATTATGTATTTTAATAGTTACTCATTTTCTTTATGCAAACTAGGTAAGCACATCTTTCAGCATTAAGCAAAGACACCACTGAGGAAGGTAATACACCTGTACATAGACAGAGACTACTTACATTTATTAAAAGTTGTTCATTGAAAGCAGTGGTGGGACGAAACCGTCTCCCTGTGGGCCCCCCACCTCTGACTGCAGCGACACGCCCGTCCCCTCTGTGCAGGTGGGGTGGTGGCACTGGCACCGCACAAGGGTTAATCACAGGTAGCTGATACGGTGATACACCAGTCACGTACTCCACTGAATTCATAAGCCTTAACTCACTCCTCTCCCCCTGGAAAAACATTTTAACCAAGTGACATAGGTTTTGCAAAAACAGCTCCTGAAAATATGGAACTGGCCACGGCCTGACTGCTTGGTACATTTAGCAACATGCATCCTTCTGAAATAGTTCCTTAACTCGGGGCCTGAAATTTTGCTCACTAAAATATTTCTGTGCTAAAACCTTTTATTTTAATTTGCAAGGCAACATTCATATTGCTTGAAAATGTGACCCTCAGAGATGCAGACAGCATAGTAAAGCAAGCCCTGGCTACAGTCCTGCAGATGTCTGATCTCAGACAGAACCCTGAACAGCCCTGCAGCACCGCTGCTCCCTTGCAGCTGGAAAGCACATCCCCAGAGCAGCCAGTTGTCCAACAGAAACATCACTTGGCATCAGTTATACAAGATGTGGTTCAAAATGCTGCTTCCTCATCTGAGTAGAGATTTAGTCCTCTTGCAGAATGAAATGAAGAGGACCAGGGCCCTGAAGAGCAAGACATCACTAGAGAACAAGTTCTGTAAACGCTGCATGCTGTGGCTTTGAGTTCTGCATCACATTCTCAGAATTTACATCTGATTTAGCTGTTTTGCCAGTTGTGAGCACTAAAGAAACCATTAAATCACCCATAATTTAAGTAGACAAAAACAGGACCAGCAAATTCTTGGAGAAAGAATCGTGACCATCCCAATAGACAGCAAATGCAGAGCAGAAGGGAGCTATTTACACAGTGTCTGCCAGCCAGTGGTAGGAGATCACAGTCCCACTCCAAAACCCTCCCACCCCATGGAATGCATATCACAAAGCCAATTACATCATGTTTTTCTAGAGCAGAAGACAAGTTCAAATATCACCTGAAAGTAACTGCATATATATCAAGACCATGTTTGACTCTCATTCTCCAAGCCCACCATTGTGACTTAGTAGAAGAAATGATAAAAAAAAAGGAGGTTTTTGCTACTTTGCTGTAGTTGAAGATGAAAACTCGTAGGATTTGCAAGAGAAAATATTCCTGAGTAACTGGAGTTAACCAGGTGTCTGACTCTCTACATAACAGAAAATCTACACAGAGGGAAAAAATTTTGTATGCAGAGAGATTTTATACTGTAAAAGGTAAGTCACCACATTTTTCCTCACTGTGATCAAGAACTGGGCATTAGACCAGTAAGACAGTATCTTGAAAATTGAGGAAAAGTGAAAAAGGATAGTTTAAATAAAACCTGATGCCATTTGAAAGGCATGTTCCCTGTCGTATACAGTTCTGGGAACTACAGTACTTAATATTATAAAGCTGTCCCTAAAATGATATTATTTTCATAAGGAAATACAGCCTCACCCCATGGGCAAACTGCTGATCGTGTTCCAGTGCATGGCACTTCCGTTTGGAAGCCTTTGGTACAAACCCTGCTGCAGCCCAGTTGTGAAGGGGCTGAAGGCGAGGGGGCTGCTGCATATTTCCTGGAGCTGTATTTGGTCGCAAGGAGCCCTACAAAAGGAGAAAGAAAACAATGACAAAATCTCAGTGTGCAGCTTCCAGTGCAGAACAGCAGTACAAAGAAAAAAAAATAGCACTGATGAAGATATCTCAAAGTGATGAGTTATTTCAGATACCTACAGGACATTACATTTTCTAGTCTGCTTCCAAAGAGCCAGACCCCTTTAGGCACCTCTAACTGACCATACAAGACAACTCTTGGTCACAAATACAAGGTTTGCTACTGTCTTTTCATCACACAGCCTTGGAGCAAACACAATGAACTCACAGAAACTGTAGCAGTGTGCTATGGACTTCAGCACATGGACATAGACAGAATGCACAATGAAAACTTACTTATTTTTGTTGAATACTCAGCTTTTTTCTGACTACTTCATGTCTTCCTTGTATACCCTTCAGAATACCAAGTTAAAATGTTAAAGCCTAACAGCACTGTGTAACTGAGGTTAACTCACCACCTTAGAGGGGGCAGGCTCCTTGGTTCGGTGCTGATGAGGAGAATGTCTACCACCATAACCAACTCCAAGTCCAGGTGCCCTCTATAAGAAGAGAAGGACATTCATGACTCGAAAGATTCTCTTCAATCTACACCAATTATCATTATTGATACTGAGCACCAGTTAAAACTGAGCTATATATTTGACCTTTGACTTTAGGCTTTAGTACCATTATATTTCAAGAGCACATGAACATTCCATCTTTGCTGTTAACAAAGAGCAAAAGCCAGAGCTCCCAGACCACAGCCCTCTGAAATGAGCTCCAGTCTGATTTCACCCCTTCAACTCTGTTTTCTAAAGACCCCCACCATTTTCAGGACCTTACAATATGTGTAACCTTGTCTATAGCCTCTGTGTCCACTGACAATGCTCAACATACTGATACTGGCCTACCTGAGGCCATGAGGCAGATAAAAGGGAAAGATTGAAGCAGATTTATCAGAGAGCAAAGTTTTGGGGGCTTTTTTCTAGGTTCCAATGTGCCATTCCTGCAACACTAGCTTCTGGAGATCCCTCTTTAACACAACCCAGCAAACAGGAAATCAGCCTCAACTGATCAAGGATGAGGCCCTAATCCAGAATGATCCAGGCAGCGAATGCTCTGTACTAAGGACCATGTGCACACTTCCAGCTGTCTGTGCTTCCATGACGGTCCATGGAGAAGTTGATAAAACTCACCCATCGTGAGCGACCAGCTCGTTCTCCAGCCACTAAAGGACTAAGCTCATTATGGTTCCTTGGACCCAGTGGTGGATGGGGGGAGTGCATAGGAATGACATCTTCCAGTGATTCTCTGAATTGCTCCACCTGAAAGAAAAGGAATTTACGTCTCTGAAGCACTAAATCCAAAAACAGTGATGTCTGTCTCATTACATCTGTCTTTCACTGGACAGCTGTGGCAATCAGCTGGCCTGGACCCAATGGAACAGTTGGTTAAGGAAGGAAAGGAAATCATGGGAGAATGCGAGGGACAAGCAAAAAGATTTGTCTCTACCTCTGATTCATTTTCCAGCAGCTGCATTCAGCTGCTGACCCACCATATTCAATTCATCTGCCTCTTTCTGTGTATCTCACAATTCTTGGTTTGTTTTTTTTCTTTTGTTTCTTTTTTAAATGTGACTGCACCTTCCCTGCTCTGACTGCAGCCTCTCCCCACCTTCTCTTTTCACCAACCCGATGCTGGGATGACTGCCCCACTGGAAAGAGAGAGCTCTCTCTCTCTCACCCTCCCTTGCTCAGCCATCTGCCATTCTCCTTTCCTTTCAGACAAGCGACTCGGATGCATTCACTGAATGGATGAGGTGAGAATTAAATTACACTGCTGGCTCCAGCCAGGTTTCTGCATCCCAGCACGGCAGCACAGCACATACAGATCAGGTATCTGCAGGCCTTTTACTGAAGGAAGCAGCTCTGGTTTACGTTCCAAAATTATCCAAGCCCAGGATCCCTTGACAGGGTGCCAAGAATCGCTGCTTCCTTGGGGTGACCTCCTACCACAGGAGTTCCATCAGCAAACAATGCTTTTGCAATTTCCATAGTGACCAGTGTCTTTCAGGAAAATCTCCTCTCTTTACCCAATGAGTTGCTCATAGATGTATTACTTACAATTTAACAGATCTGACATTGTTTACCAGCTGCTCAGTGAAGCAGCAACCTTCTCAAGGCACTAAGGTTACTAATATAGAAATAAAATGCTGAGCATGTTTCTGCCACAATGAGGATGACTTTTCCCATATGAATTCAGGTGATTGCACGGGGAGGAGAACCATTGACTTCTACGGGATTTCCATGACTCTAACTACAGAATCAAGTTTGACCTACATTACACCTAAATGAAGGCTCCTAAAACCTGTTTTCATTATTCACATGTCAGTTCTGCCCAAATCCTGTGGAGAGGCAAACAACCAAACACGTGAGCTCAGTGCTCAGCAGTGGTCAAAAGCAGAGAGGGTCTACAATTACTGGGAGGAAAACATATCTTGAATTATTCATTCTGTTATGGCTCCTCATTTCAAAACAGAAACAGTAGAATGAGAAAAGGTTAAAAAATAGCAATGGTAACGAGAAGCCTGGAATGGCTCAGGTAAGAAAAATTCAGACTGAGGACCTTCAGCTTGGAAAACTGAGAAGGAATATAAAGAATGTATGTAAAACCACAGATGCCTTGGAAAAGGAGAACATTTAATAACTTTCATCATACCAAGAAGAATGGAGCATCGAACAGACACACCAGACAGCAGATACATTAATTACTATGCAGAAATGCAGGGAGGTATTATTTCACGCAACTCATGATAAAATCACCCAACCAAGAACATTGCAGAAGTAGAAGAATAACTAGATTCAGAAGGAATTAAATGCAGAAATGGAAGCTCCTGAACTTCTGGACAAAGGAAGAAGGAGATGTAACTTGGGGCAGGATCATCCTCTACTTGCCTGTTCCTTGTACTTTTCCATAAGTGTCAGAGACAGAGCACTTGTCTCAACGAGTCACTGGTCAGGCTCATGGTTATTACTCAACACAGGCAAAACTGCCAGGTCCCATCAGCACCCAATAGTGCTCAAGCCTTACCTTGATTTTCTGCATCCCCTCTTTCCTCACAGAATATTCAAGTTTCCTTTTTATCTCCAGCTGATGATGATGCTGTCAATATAAGAGGAAGAGAAATCTCATTACTGGGTATTATGAGATGTCAGTATATGCAAGAACACGTGCTTCTGTCCTGCTTGTCCCATGTCTTCTCCTGGCCACTATCCTCACTGAGCTCTGTAATAAAACTAGTATGTATTGAATCTATTTGCATTTTACCTGCATATATTCACACAGCCAAGGGAATAGCTGAGCACTGGTAAAGTTGTAGGAACCAACTCCATTCTTGACACGCCATACGAACATGCACAAATTTTATACTCAGACAATATATATGAACATGTTCAAACTGGTTTGTTTTTATTAGGATTTTTTAAGCAAACTAGCCCTCTGAATATCATCTCATAATCTAAGGGCCATCAAAAAGCAATAAGGAAGCCAGGACAGTGCCTGCTCTCACAATAACATGGTTTGACAATGAGAGGCCCATGGAGGTTTCATGTGGGGAATGTCAAGCACAAAGACTGTCCTTTTTCCCAGCAGAAAGAGCCTTCCAGGGGAGCATGAGGGCACATACGGAATACAGTCCAGTACCAGTTAGCAGCCCCTGGCTGTCAGCAAGGAAGCACCTGAGAAGGCTCACACATCCTCAGTAAGGGCATACCTCCATGTCAAGGACCTTACGAAATATGGCATCAGCCAAGCACTGCTGGACATATCTCTGGTGGTCCTTCCTCATGGCATTGAGACGGTATTCTTTCTCAGGTATTATTCTTCCACTCCTTGAGATCTGCCATACACAAATATAATGTTACTGAAAAGGAGAAGATGAAATAAAGTATATTTTGAAACAGTACAGTTTCCCAGAAGACCACTTCCTCCTCCTGGTTAGCTACCATTTCTGCCCCTGCCATGGTGCTGGAACTCACCTTCCAGCACGAGATTGTCTTTGACCCCATGAGCTCCACCAGCCAAATGGAAGGAGCAGCAGCCATATTTCTAATAGCCATGGGCTCAGCCTTACTCTTCACAGGCCATTGCCCAATGGAATGGAAAGGGGTAAACAATTGCCTCCCTACTGCACCTGCCTGTGCAAAAGAGAGTCACACCTAGGAGTGCATCAGCGTTTTTAAAAAAATGTTCAGCATATTCACCTTTACCAAATCCTTCAGTTTTCCATTAAACACTTTTGAAAAATAACACTGAAGCTACTTACACAACAAGTCAAAAATGGTTATGTTTCACAGTGTAAAAACCGTGAGTGAATCAATATTATGCTACGTATCTGCAAACTGAAAGACTTTACAGAGGGAAACTCCAAAGATCAAAAGAAAACATAGGAAAAAAAAAGCCTAAAAATATTCTGAATTGAATGTAGAATTGAGAAAAACTTTTCAGTCTCACCAGTCCTGATTTCTGAAGATGTCGTCTTATCCTGGCATTGCTGAAATATCCAACCAGGTGTTTGTCTGTAAGACTGTTATAGGTTGCAAGAGATCTGCAATAAAATCAATGGAGATGTTTATAATGCCCTTGACTGACAAATTATTATAGTTAAACAGAGCTACCTAATAGTTTGCTACACAAAAAGCTGCCTTAAATCATCCTGCATTTGGTCAGATAAATGCCCAACAGATTGTGTAAAAGCACTATCTTGTGACCTCCTGGAAATTCGTATCAGTGACTTGTACACACGGCCAAGAGCTCAGTGTGTAACAGCACTGTCACTACCGCAGCAAGGGACCGACAGGCCAGCCCTGACAGCCTGCTCCTTGACCAGCTCCCACCACTCCCGGCACAACAAGCCCTGACCATGGGCAGGACAGTGGTGTGCCTGGAGCTGGATTCCAGCGGCACAGACCCAGCTCCCTGGCAACTGCCAGGGGCCCTGTTGCTGGCAATCTGGTGGCAACCTGTCCCAGGTTGCTCCAAGCTCCATCCAACCTGACCTTGAGCACTTCTAGGGATGGAGTAGCCACAGGTTCTCTGGGCAGCCTGTGCCAGGGCCTCACTACAATTATCACAGTTACCAAAGATCATAGCTTCAAAAAACTAAACCTCAGATGTGAAAGCTGAACAGAAAAACTGAAGCATCCATAATTAGCAGTTATATTTTTAAACTGTTCTTAGCACAACTCTATCTTACTTCAGCCTCTGGAAAATAGGACAAATAAGGAAGTCAGTGACACTAGGATAGAGTTTGTAATACTCTAAACCCTTTCACATTTGGACAGTTTACACACTCAGGTACAGGTTGCATAATATGTTCAGCCTGACATTTAGGGTCTTTGGGCAGGATGAGTTTTAGTAACACAAGAGACCGATCTCTATTGTTTTCTTTGGCTGTAGATTTAAAGGCCACTGAGCCTCTATTACATCCCTTTCAGCTGGATAATTCAGTTATATGTCTATGGCTAGGCTGATCTGCCACACACAAAAGCATACTCAAGGAAAGAAAGGACAAATTTTTTTAAAGTAGAGAGATCATGGATTTACTGGAATTTTATGTGGGGTTTCACAATAACCTCAAAGGTAGCTGCCAACAATAAATTAAACTTTAAACAAACAATGTAGTTTACCCTTTTATGCCTGTTAGTTAAACACTGGTATGATAGCAACTGTTCTATGTTACTTTTTTAATACAGAGTTTGCATTTGAAACCGCTAGACTCCACCAACCTGTGCTAAGTATTCATTAATGGTATCACCCGGCAACTGCATGTTGAGGCAGAGGAGAAACTCAATCCAACTCCTTTGCATTCACTTCTTTCCATCTAAGATTTCCTAGACCATATAACTAGTTAAAATGCAGCTCCCACCTGAACACAGTGCTGTGGCAATTTCTGTTTCACCAAACACTCAGAGCATGTACTTTCTCATTTAAATTACAAACAGTCTGGCCCTCAAATTCAGAGTACAAAACGGTATCAGAGGAAATAAGGAAATGTGTTGGGCCTGAACCAAAACCCATTAAATCATTGGAAAGAATGCAAGTGGGCCCACCGGGGTTTGGCCGCGCCATGCTGCCCAGAGCAGCCGCACTCCGGCCCTGGAACCCCCTGCAGCCATAAATGCTGGCATGGACCAGTGCCTCAGGGATGGCTAGGAACACTCCAGCAAAGTAACCACTGGTCCTGTTTAGTCTGCACAGAGTATCAACAAAAGGATAAGAGAAGTTCTTGTCTGAGCTGTTTTGTTCAAGATTCCAGTGTTTAAGAACCACACACAAACATCACCTTTGAAACCTCCGCAACAGGCAGAAGTGCAGAATTGACAAAATCCATGTCAGGAAAAAACACAGCAAAGGGAAAGCACCAGCCTCAGACAGCTCTATACAGCCCATGTGTCAAAGTAATCACATCCCTTTTCTGGGTACTCCTGGGACTCCTTTTTCTCTGTCCATTTATTCTGTTAATTCTTCTCTCTAAAAATGCTGGGGTTTTATTAGAATAGCAGACAATTTTCCTGGCACAAAACCTAAACTGACTGATCTGTAGTTTCCTGGAGTATATCTGAAGCTCTTCTCAAGATGAGTGTCATATTTGTTTTTCTGGCATCACAGCCAGTGACAGCATGTCACTGTTAGGTCAGTAATTTTATACTTGAGGTTATTTAGAATTCTACGATCCTATTATCATTGACACTATTATTTATTAACAGTATATTTGTTCTCAGCTGGCAGCTTACCCAAAGCAGTACACTCAGAGCCAGAGCTGTGTACCATGGTAAATTTTAAGACCACTCTCACTCATTTGGAAGAACAAGAAGTCAAAGTCATAGCAGGCCTCCTAGGTGTTTTCACAGTTTACATTTCACAGTGCAATTAAATCCGTGATCACCAAATAAATGATGTGAAAGAGCACCAAGGCTGCAATTATTAATTGGCAGAGTCACAGTGGATCATGGTGCCTGTGCTCTACCTGGCACCTGTGTGCCATTCCCCCGCAAAGAAGCCTTAAGCCATATAACCAGACATGAAACTGGGAGCCAAAGGACTGTTCAGCTACTCATTTCTTGTGTGGTCCAGGAGCAAGTTCTACCATTGCTTCCTTACTCAGAGCACTGCCCATTAAACCAGGATGTGCCAAATTTTGCCATGGAGACCTGCGGAGAGTCTCTGTTTCTCACTGTTTATCTGTGACAGCAGCTCGAGGAAGTCCGGATTCTCTGAACTCAAAACCTGCAGGTCTGAAGGCAGATAACTAGGGAATCACCCACAGCCAGCAGCCCCTTTCCCCACGGCTCCACCATCCCTGTGCAGAGGAAGGCCCTACCTGGACGGGAGACCTCGGGGTCCTGGGCGCTCGGCCGCAGCCGGGCAGATTCTCCCGGGATCCCTCGAGGCAGGTCGGGGCACCCACAGCCCCTCTCCCCCAGCCCCAGCGCCGGCTGCAGGGAAGCGCCGCTGGTGGCCCCGACCCTGTCACTATTCCCGCAGGTTTGAAAGGCCGATAGCGACCGGACCCCCGGCCCCCGCCCCACTCACCGGGACTGCGGGACGCTCATGGTGGCGGTGGCCTCGGCGGGCCCAGCGCTGCCCAAGGCACTGACGCGGCCGCCGCGTCCCTGGCGTCGCCAGGAGACGGCGGGAGGGAGGGAAGGGGGGAAGGGAGAAAGGGAGAGACGGGAGAGAGGGAGGGAGAGACACACAGGAGGGAGGGAGAGACGGCAGGGAGCCGGTGCTCCGCCCGCCGCCCCCCGCTACCCCGCGGCGTCACAGAATCATAGAATCCCAGAACTGCTGGGGTTGGAAGGCACCTCTGGAGAGTCCAAGCCCCTGCCAAGGCAGGGTCACCTGGAACAGGTGACACAGGAACGCATACAGGTGGGTTTGGAACGTCTCCAGAGAGGGAGACTCCACAGCCTCCCCAGGCAGCTCTTCCAGAGCTCTGCCATCCTGTCACCAATCTCTGACACCCCTTGGAAATATTTGTATGAGATCCCCTCTCAGTTGTCTCTTTTCCACACTAAGCACACTCACCTTCGGCAGTCTCTCGTCGCTAGAGAGATGCTTCAGACACATCATCATCTTTATGACCATCTGCTGGATCCGCTCCAGTAGCTTCTTGTCTTTCTTGTACTGAGGAGCCCAGAACTAGCCACAACACCCCAGATAGGTAGGGCTGGCATGGGGGCTGCAGGACACTGGTGCTGCAGCAACTCTGGACTGTGAGGGGAGGGGAAGGAAAAAGGGAATGGAAAAAATGGGAAAAGGAAAAGAATAAAGGAAAAGGGGAGAAGGGGGGGGAAATGGGGCAGGGGAATATAAGAAAAAAAAAAAACTGTGAGGAAATAAAAGGGGGGAGAGAAAGAAAAGTTAAAAATAGAAGTATGGAGAAGGCATTTTCAAACAACACAAACCAAGGATATTAGAAAAATAGCATGAGGTGGCACAATGCATTTCTGACATCAATCCTGATTTCCATCTCTCAGTCCAGATGCCAGGAAGCACCAAAGTGAGCATGGCAATGGACACCTGATTTACCGAAATAAAGGAGATACAACTACCCTTCCATGCTCGTTTTTCCTTTCTTCCTGCAGTTCTTGTGAGTCCCAGTTAAGTACAAACTCACAGGTAATGATTCCAAAAGGGTACTCACAGGTAATGGTCCACAAAGCAACTGATCTCAGCAGAGATCCCAGCAGCAAGGAGGAACAGGGACAACTTTCCCTCCTGATGCATCTGCTCCAAGTTAGACTTCATCATCCTCAAGTTTTCTGTGGCATGATCATCCACATTCAGTATTGATCTGCCTTCTGTAAAGGGAGCAATTATTAAGAACATCAATATTCCCTTGATATTTTATCTTCCCAACCCTGTAATTAAAGTCTCGAACTAACGTATCATCCTTCAGCATGGGAAGAAGTCAGGAACAGACATAGGACAATTATAATAGAGAGGAGATGACACTTTTAATGACTAAAAAATGTAGGCAGCACAAATTATTTGGGGAATAATGAGATTAACCAAGAGCAGCTGCTTTTCAGAACAATTCCACTCTTTTCTGTTTCAGAAACACCTAGAACAGCAGTTTCCAGACCCCTGCATTGTACACAACTCCTCACTTTGAACCCCAAACCTCTCCTGCAGATGCCAAAGTCAGCACAAATACAAGAGCCTGTTCAACCATTCCAACCACCCATGGCAGCACCAAGCAGGCTGCCACTGAGAACCACTGCCTCCAAAATCCCATCCAGTTAAATCTGGAGAAGATTCTCAACAAACTGATGGAATTATTCTGCCAAATTCAATGGTCTGTGACCCCCATTCTCTTCCTCCATCCTTTTCTGCACTGCCAAGGGGCAGCATGTCTCAAAAAGAGAGCTGAACCAAGGACTGTCCAGGTTGACACATTCTCTAGATGGGCAGGCTTCACAGATCAGACACATCTCAGTCCTACCTCAGTAGTTCCATTCACACTAATTCCAAAATTAAAATAAATTCTTGCATTTATACAATACACTGGAAATAGACAGAAGAATAAACGTTATATGATATTCCCAACAAGTCAGTCCCACTCCTGCTGTGCCATTCTGCCAGGTCACCTGGCAAAGAGCAGCGGCAATGTGATAACACAGAACTGTTCTGACACCTTCTGGTGACAAACCCCATGACAACCACGACCCTTGGGACAGCAAGGACAGACCAGACACTTGCTCTGAATTTCACCTCTAAACATCATCCACGATGCAGTGGCAGCACTAAGCAAGAAAGTAGCCACTGCAAACCATCAGCCTCTCGTTCATTCAGTAGACCCCTACTAAATTAAAACTGAATTCAAATTAATTTAATATTTAAACACCAACAGACTATAGAGAAAAGGTATATACTTTTATATGCACATCATCTCCACAATCACACCCATCATTAACTAGTACTTTTAACCTCTGTTTAGCACTTTGATATTAAGAGATGTTTTACCTTCTCTAGCAACGTTGTCAAGAGGAATAGCAGGTTCCCAACACAGCAGCACTGCTCAGGCTGCGTTCTGCTTGAGTGAACAGCAACAGTCAGTACCTTTCACCTGGATAATCAGCTGAGACACTACCTACACACATCACTTACACCAGGTGAATCCCTTAAATCTTCACATAAAAAACAGAGCTCCCTACTCCTGTGGGAAGTGCAACAAACAAACAAGGAAACCAGCTTCATTCCCCTGGGGCAGCCTGGAGGGAAGAAGGACCCCACTGCACCTTGGCAGACAGGGTCCCTGCCTTCCCACAGCTCAGCTGGCGCTGTTCTTCTCTCCCCAAGGAGCTTTCTAAAAGCACTCACTGAAACACTAAACTGAAATTAACTCTAGAAACATTCCATTGTCTTTACTGGCAACACCATCTGTTGTGCAAGGGCTTTAAGGTTTCTGAGAACAAGACATAATGAAATGACCCACTGTAATGGCAAAGTGACCCCACACTGACACCTGCACACAAGCCCTAGTGCTGAGGCTGTGCCCTGCCCACTTCAGGGGATGGAGCTCAGGAATTTCACAGGAACTCTCCATGCCACAAAAGCTATGCAGCCTCTGCTCTCCATGTAACCAGGGATCCAGGAGACTTTAAAGAAAGACTTGAAAGAAAGCACTTAAACTACAAAATCTTTTCTGGAAGCTCCAAAGGACTCTGTTACCTGGCACCTTGGGGTGGTTAGCACCAGCTTTTCCTAGACACCAGCTATAGAGGTATCTTGATGAGGCAGACCAGAGCTTCTAAATGCTCTCACAAAACCTTCAGAAGGAGAAAGACTTTTACATAGTTCACTTAGCAGCAAGCTATACTTACTAGGAATAGGAAGAACTGAAATCTTCACAGCCAGCCATTTATCATCCAGGAATCAGCTGCTTCAGTCATGATCACCAGTTGTAAAGAGGCAAATCCCAGCAAGCAGCTCCAAAGTGACAGTCCTGATGGATGAGCCAGGACACAGTCACCTCAGACTTAGAGGCAGGCACAAACAAGCAGAACTACCTCTGCTCCAAATAGTTGATGTTTGAGAGATTCTGCTCATCTTTTGAGCTGGAAAGTGAACTGTTTTGTCAGTAAAAGCTTTTATTTCAAGTAAATTATGTGACAAAATTTGAGTACAAATTTTTGAGTACAAATTTTGTGGCTAAAAGAATTTAGAGTTCTAATTAACGCACATAGTGAGTTATTTAATTTTGTGTATCTGTAAAAAGCAGCTTCATTCTGAGTTACCTAGAACAGCCTCACTCTACCTTCACATGGACCATGATACGAAACCCTACCGTCCCCTGCAGCACAAAACACACCAGCAGAGAAAATTGATTATTTCCATATGAATCAAAAAAGCTACCAAAATCACTTTACAGTAAATGCAACTCTGCTCATTACAGTAAGAAAACATTATTAATTCATCTAACTGAGCATTTTCTGCTACTGTCAAACCTGATGAAAGGTATGTTTATAACATACATCCAGTGAACCATGTAGCAAAGGCGCAGTTAGAACACCTACAAAATAAATGGAATAAGGTGCTCCTTTACAGAAGGAGCACCATCTTCCCTCGGGCACCACTGCTACAAATAATGTCTTCATGAGCCTTGGCTACTTTCTCCAGGGGATATTCCAAGCCCACAACAGGTTTCAGCCAACCAGCTTCTACACCATCAAGGACTGCTGTGGCACATTCATTCCTCTCCTCCTGCATGTAACAAACATAGTGTTTATGACAAGGTCTTTGCATTTTAGAATAGTACTGATAATTTATGCAAAAGTTAAACCAAATTCCACAACCTGAAAATATTTCATGATGTTCTGAGATTGAATCAAGACATAAAGGAATGAGCTAACAAGTTTGTTACAGTGAAATTATTCTTTCATTCCTACAAATAATTTTAACTGCAAATAGAGGGATGCTGCAACAAGCCAATAAAGCATACTTTAAAATAGAGAAGTGTCTTACCTCAGTTGCAAGAAACAGACTCACTCCAATTATGCTGGACTCCTTGCTCATTGTGTCTCTTGGGTTTATCTCGATGCGGCCTCTGCAGCCCACAACCTGCTCCAAGGAGTCCAAAGCATTGAGTCAGAGCTGTTCAGTGTGATGCTGAATGCACAGAATCAGTGACATAAGCACCCACCATCACCTCCCTGCTCAGGGACACAAACTGTCACCCTCTGGGCAGGGACACAAACACTCACCATCACCCTCCCTGCGCAGGACAGCAGCTGCAAGTCAGCATCCAGGTTGATATTAGAGAGCATTTCTATGATTATATCGACTCCCCCCGGCCCTGTGCATGCCTGTACAGGACACAGGATGTTATTTTAGTGCTTGAGTACCACCATTTATTTTATACACTACAGAAGGTATCCATTCTACAGCTTATTGATTAAATTTTGAATACAGCTTTTGTACTGCAGCTGACACCTAATGAGCTGAATTGTAGCACATTTTGCTCGGCTAACTTATGATGTGAGCCCACAATGGAATTTGCTGAATGTACAAAGTTTTAAATTCCACTGCCTGTGAAGAAAGCTGGTTTTTCCAGCCTGAGAAAGTTTTCCTTGTGTAGAAATAAAAAAGGCAGTACACTATTGTTTCTACACAAATCTGCTTTAAAGTCTTCTGCAAACAACTATTCACATTTTGTCAAGAACAACACAACCTGCATTCCTGAGTCCTGCCACATGCCCACCTTAATTCTCTCGGTGTAATTAGGGTCTCTGTGATTAAAGGCTTGGTGAGCACCGTTTTTCAGAATCACATTCATGCCCTCCTCAGTTCCTGCTGTACCCAGAACCTTCAAACCACAAGCTCTGGCAATCTGACATGCTGCTAATCCCACCTGAGAGGAGAAAAAAGATCAAAAGAGAACATTATTTTACCTCTTTCTTAGAATTTGAAATTTTAAATATTCTACCAGTGACTTCCCCACTTAAAAAGCAAGTCTGGTAATGTTTTTTTAGCCAGTAATTTGGATCTTAAAGACAGCCAAATAGTCTTTTAAAAAGAAAATATATTTACAGAGGCATGGTAAATTTTTGAGATGTTTTTAATAGCTATCAGCATTTGATATACATTGATGTAGAATGCTGTGTATCTGTAAAAGCTGGGCCATATATTTTTGATACAAATCCAAGGAAATTCTTCTCTTCATGGAATCACCTGCTATTAATACCAGCATTATATATTGCAAGGACAAGCTGCAGGCACGAATTTTATTAATACTACTCCCTTAGAAAGTAAATTCTCAGTGTCTCCTACTAGCTTTGCACTCCAGTAAAAACAGAAGGACTACATTTAGTTTATGAAAATTTAAAAAAAGAGTTATGATGCTAAATGCCATTCTAGTATCTCAGAATAATATATGAATTAATCTTTTTGTTGTCTAACAAATAATTAAGGAAACTTGGTCTGTTCATAGCAGGTGTTTGGTGCATCATCAGAAACTGAGCAAGAAAGTGCGGAGTGTGGGAGAAAAATTAAACTAGAATGTTGTGTGATAAAGATCTAAAATAAGTTTGTCATGAAAACCCAAAGAAAATTAGAAACTAGAAGTGCGATTTTATATAGAATTTAGTCACAGATTTATATATTCCAGTACCTCTCCTTGTGCAGCTAGTTGTTGGCTCACGGGTGAAAACAATGCAAAAATGCACAGTCACCCTGCACCAGTGACTTATTCTCAGAGGACTGAGAACAACTTGTACATATTGGAAAACTAAAGCTTTCCGCTATCAATTATAAAACTTCCAGACCAACTACCACCTGCAGCAAACACCTGTTCAATGTGTGACCCTCTGACTGAGGAGCTCACACCAGCACTCATGCAGTCTCACAGCTATGGGGAATAACAGGGTTTGTTTTAAGCAAATGTATCCTAGAGTACCTGAAATAATAACCCAATCTGCCTTATTTACTGATACAAATATAACCATAACTCATATCCCAGGAAGAAGCAGATGCTAAGACAGAGAGAATTGCCCTCTACCACTTGGCTCCTTGGAATACTTACCCCACCACTAGCACCATGAACCAGCACAATTTCCCCTGCTTTGGCACAGCCTCTAAGTGAAGAACAAAAGAAATATTGGCACTTGATTGCAGTACATACTGACTATGGGGTTGCAGGCACTGACATCAAATCTCATTGTTCACACACAATTGTTTCCAATTTATGTTCCAATTATATTCCAATTTATGGCTAAACAGATATCATTAGCCTTTCTGGGAGAATAAGGAGACAAAATAAATCCTGTGATTGATGACTTGAAACAACAGGCAGCCAGCAGCCAGTGACAGCCTGGTACTGAGCCTCAGTTCAGGACTTTCACCTGTCACAGAAAAGGAGTGATTCTACTCCACAGCACCTGTCTGCTTACTGAGGAAATTAGAACTATTACTATTTTTCTTCCCTGGCTAAAATACCAGTGAGTACTGAAAGGAGTCACACATTTTATTCCATTAAGCCTTTCCAGGTATGTTCTCTAAAGAAAAAAGACTTAACAGGAAAACATAGTCACAAGCTTCTATGTCACAATTATCTGAAAATTCCATCAGTGTAACATTTTTAAACATGTCCCGCTCATCAATCTCCCCATTTTACAGGACAGTGAAAAGATGAACTTAGGTATTTTAAATATAAAAGATTAAAGTACACAAACATGGATTTGGTGCCTTACTTCTGGAAAAGGGCCCGGTAGGCAGTGAAGTAGGGCACTCCAATAGCTGCTCCCTGCCTGAAGTCCAGTTTAACTGACAAAGGAAAGACTCTGTTGGCTGCAGCAACTGCATACTCTGCATATCCTCCAGAAACCGTTTCAAGGGTGAAAACTCTGTCACCTTTCTAGAATGGAGGGAGAGAACACAGAGAAATCAATCATTTCCCTTACTTTTTCCTTTATAAACACTAAGAACCAATTTACAGGGGTTTAGGCTATTGTTAACAGTTCTGCTATCAAAAACCACCAGTTATATTTGTCACATAAATTTTTATAAATGTTGATACATACCATCAATGCAACATAAACTGTATAATTTCTTGTATTTAAATCTAAGTATCATAACTCCACCCTGCAGTGTGACACACAAACCTACTGCCTCATAAACATGCAGCTTAATGAACGTGGATTGAAGTCAGAAATTCCCTCCACATATTCCAAGTGCAAAACCTCAAAAGCTTTTACAAACACAAAGGAAACATTTCTAAATTATTTAAATGTGGAAATACATATACTCCTAATATACCCTAAAACATCTCTCTCATTCAAGCCAAGAACATCACAATTGTCAGAGGAAGCAAAAAGTCACACATAGCAGATACAGCAAACTGCTGATAAGCACATATGAATAAAGATGATTCTTCTTGATAACCCAATCTCTCAGGTCTCCCAAAATTGTTACATAAATTCCAAATCAGGAAATTCCAGCCCAATTTTAACTACAATTTTTATGTTTGTTTGGGACCAAACATCTAGTGACTCAAATGGGAGAACTGATTTAAAAACTAAATAGATGTCATAGTTATGTTTTAGCAAATTGACATTTGCCTTCTCCTGTCTTGAGGCTTTCCCACTGAGAAATCCAAGTAAAATTACTAGATGAGAGTAATAGAGTATTTGAACAGTTTTAGCAACAAATAACAGAATTTATGGAGCTTTAGAAGTAAGCAATTTCCACTTCCCAAATACTTTACAGAAAAAATTCAGTTCCGCCTGAAATTACTACCCCCCACAAGAAGCATCCAATCTCAACTATTTCTGCAATGCCAGAAAAATAGCTCCAAACCCCAACTTTTGTACACCAGATATCACTGTTTTAAGCAGAAACAGACTGCAGTGCCTCTTCTGAGATCTTTGAACTTCAGGAGGGCACAGCACTCCTCAAGTCCCACCAGCAGATTGGTTTGCCAAAGGGATTCCACTGCATGCTTTTACCAGTCCATGAAGGGGATTTCCCCCTTGAATAGATTACATGATTCTAAGGAACAAAACCAGGTACAGTAGCATAGCAATCAGCCAAAGAGGACACATTAATCAACAGTGACTTACAACAATGTGCAAATACCTTGAATGAAGTCACATGCTCCCCAACACTTTCGATCACCCCAGCCACATCTGAGCCAGGAGTGTAGGGTAAAGCTGGTTTCCTGGCATAAGTCCCAGAACGAATATATGTCTCGACAGGATTTACCCCACAGGCATGGACTTTAATTAATACCTAAAAGAAAAGACACTTCTTAAGCAATAACTAAAAAGATTTCACCCTTGAATTCACAACATGGCATTGTAGCATTTTTACTGAATTCTCAAACAGCCTCTGTGACAACCCAGGGTCAAACTGAAGCTAATTTCAGGAAAACCTTGATGTGGAATACATGGCTTACCAAAGAGTAAAGAGCCCACATTTGTTAAGCAAGATATCTCAAGTAGTGTGAACATACTGATCAAAACTCATGTACTCTAGATGTAGAGTTCTGGGTTGTATTCCTCATACTGTCCTGCAGGCACCTGTTAGCATTCATTATCGCTATACCCCTTCACAGAGCTCACGTATACCTCGTTTTCTTTTGGAACAGGAACTAACACATCTGACCGGAGTTTAAGCACTTCAGGGCCACCAAATTCAAACACTCGGACCGCTCTCATCACACTCCTGGTGGCTGCCATGGCGACCAGAGGATCTGGAAAAAAAAAAAAGTGTGATCCCTGGTAGCTGTTCAAGTCACGGGGAGCCTGGGCCACCAGGATATGCCCTGCGGACACCGCCCGGAAACGGCACAAACCACGGGGCCGAAGTGCTGGTGGATTTTGTGACAACGAGACGAACCAGAAGGAGGGGAGGGAGCGGGGGCAACGGAAGGCCCCGAGCTGCCCTAGGCCTCCTCGCTCGGAGCACCTTCCGGGATCCCGGACACGAGGAAAACACAGCCTGGGTCCCGCGGCCAGCGGGGCTACTGCCGGCTAAGAAGGGCCCGATCGCGGCCGCATCCCCGACACACGCCAGGCCTCGATCGGAGACGCCCCGTGACACGCCCCCGCCACGACGCCCCACCCACAAGCTTACCACGCCCTGGGCCCCGCCCCTTGAGCCGCGGGTCAGGCCGTGCCCCGGAAGCGCTCCTTGCGATCCTTGCGATCAGGCCCCGCCCCTTTGAGCCGCCCCAGTGGCCGTCGCCGACTGAGGCCTGGCCGTGGATGTGGAGCCCGGCACACGTAGCGCAGAGCCGCCACCTTCCCTTCCCGTCCCGTCCCCTCGGGGGAGCGCCGAGGAGCTACGCGCCCACTGCCTACCTGCGGAGCGCCGCTGCCCCCGCGGCGGAGGGCGGAGGTGCACCCGAAGAGGGCCCCGCCCCGCCGGGCCCCGCCCCGCCGGGCCCCGCCCCGCCGGGCCCCGCACCGAACACCAACAACCTTG
>JACBWW010000016.1:26081719-26285083 GCA_020086605.1 Lanius collurio
CGGGATGGGGGCCGGGATCCCGGGATGGGCGTCCTGGGGGATAGTTGCCGGGGTGCCAGGATGGGGATCCCGCCGCTCCCGCGGATTTTTCTGGCAGAGGGCTGGGGTGCTGGAGCTCCCGCTGTTCCCGGTGCTCTCTTGGCCATACCCCAGTTCTTCAGTCACTTGCTGGGGCTCCAGCCCGCTGCTGCCGGAGCTCAGCCCCGCAGCTCAGCCGGTCTGAGCGCACGGACGAGCACAGATCAGTCGTGGTGTGAAGGGGTTCTTGGTTCAAGGTGACGCTCTTTATTTTCAAGGACCGGTTTTGTAGCAGCACCAGATCAAACCTCACCGACCTGCGGAGCCATTCTAATGGTTTCTGTCCGTCACTAGGACACGGACGGCACAGGGATCCAGAAGAAGAACTGCACGTGGCTCCTGGTAACGCATGACCCATGTGTCAAAGGCGATGTGGTAAGGGCACAGTGTGATACAGCTTTTATATTTATTTATTGAAATGTTCCTGGCGACATTGAAAACACATCGTGTTTATTCCTGCTACTGAGATGAATTGATACTCTACTCTCAAAATTAACTTTTCTTTAGATATGTTGCTTAATGAATTCTTCAGACCCGTTTTGAAGAGAATGCTTTTAAGCTCAATATCAAATTCTCTGTATAGTTATAATTGCAGCTGATATACCAGAAAATTAAATAATTTCTTACTGTCTGGAGTAATTTTTAAAACTCTTAATTTAAAAAAAGCCTTGGCTTGCCTGCTGTGCTAGCAGACAGACACCTGAAAGTGGTGTAACAGGGAATCTCTTATACTGCAAACAGTTTAAGGCAAAAAACAAACCTCAAATGTCACCTGATTGAAGCAGAACAGTCATCATCCCTCACTGGACTTACAGTGTCAATTGGTTTGGATGTATGAAGGAAAAACAGGGAAGGATGAAACACAGTTTTTAGTGTCTGTCTTGCCATAAATTTTTATCAAACACAGTTTAGCAAACAGAATAATGGAAATCCACATCATGAACAAAGAAAACTCAAGAGCAATTGGTCAAACCTGGCTGCTTGGGACTCGTTTGGTCCATTTTTTATGCGTGTTTCACACACAGACTAGCTCCTTTTGGGGTATTTGTGGGATTTTTTGGCAATAACAGTGTGCACTTACAGTGGTAATATAAATATTTTGGTGTATTTTCTAGATGACAGCACTAGAGAAAGCCACTGGTGATGTTGTGTTCAAGTTTGAACCATTTGTTCTTCATGTGCTGTGTCAGGAACTGCAGGATGCACAGATGCTGGTAAAATGTCAAGTACAATGTGGCATTGTTCTGTTACATTTCTGCCTGTAAAAGTATTGGCTCCTGGGTAAGCAGTTGCACTTAGAAACAGTCCCAGGTATGCTGTGTGTTAAATAATTAGGGTAGTAAAGTAAGCTGATAAAAAACCACAGCTTTAAACTTGGTGAGGGTTTTCCTGTACTTAGAAAGGAAGATGACTCACCTGCAATTCAGCATTTGAGCTGAAGCAGACTGCTCTATGAAACACTACCTAAGGGGCCTGGGCTGCTCTCACTGGCTGAAAGGGATGGATTTTAGATGTTACTTTGCTACCAGCCATGAACTGAATGATGCCTTTGCCTTCTGCTTTTCCAGTATGACTGCAGGGAGCAATGTGTGCAGTGCTGGGCTTGTTTCATCAGTAGTGCAGAAGAGCTGAGGAGTTCACTGTGGAGTGCAGCTGCACTCATAGCTATAAACGTGTGGCACAACTGTCTGTGAAGTTCCAGCTCATTGGGATAAAATAGTTCAGTGCCTAGAGAGGTGTTACGTCCCTTCTGCACTGATGGATTCAGACAATCAGGATCCACCGTGGGTCTTTGAAAACCACCCACGATTTGTGGGTTTGATCTTAAAAAGTATTTTACTGTAATAAGTCTGTGTAGTAGATGGTTTTGAATAAGTTTTTTGCAAAACCAAGATTTTACCTTGCATTGCAACCCAAATATTTTTTTGCTGTGAAACTGTACAAGACCTGTTTAAGCTTTTTTTTTTTCTGCAGCATTCAGTGGCTGTTGACTCTGGGTTCAGGAACTCTGGTATTACAGTTGGCAGAGGAGGAAAAATTACAATGGTAAGGACTCTCCTACTTTAAGAGTCATGTTGTTAACCTTGATTTTTTTTAGAGCTAAGACCTGACTGATGCTTAACAGCTGTCACAGGGTGTGCTATAGCAAAGAAATAGCTGGTTGCTTTAGGTGACAACAACCTAACTAATCATATGAATAAGCAGGTTTTTTACTACAGTGAGCTCCCTGCATTATTTAAATAACCTTCATAAACTAAAAAACTTTAGTCCAGGTAAATCATGTGTATGTTTTCAGGCTGTGCGGAGCACTCACTGCTTAGAAGTTCCATTGAGCCACAAAGGGAGATTGATGGTCTCTGAAGAATATATTGAATTTCTGGTACATGTAGCCAATCAGAAAATGGAAGAAAACATAAGGAGGATTGATAGGTTTGTAAGAATACACCAGTTCTGTTCATGACATAATTTTTCTTCAGTATCAGTTTAGTAATCACTTTTCTCCCCTTGCATGTTTTGATTACATTTTAAAAGCATTAGTTTCTCAGTTTGCAGATCCTGAGCAAATCTATAAAAATAGTAACTACAGAATTGTTTCTTTCTAGATTCCATAAAGGCTTGGAGTTGGCTCTGGAAGCTGCTGTCCCTGCAGACACCTTGTTTCCCCAGGGGCCAGAGCAGAGCCACTCTCTGTATGTGCACAGAAGAAAGAGACGGACTGCTCAGGAACAAGCCGATCCCAACAGAGAGCTAAAACCCCAGGATGATACTGAAAGCAATCTTGATCTGTTTGCTGAAATCACCATATAGACTAAGACATTTGAAAGCAAATGGCGAACTGAAAAATTTTTGTAATGCTCTTTTTAAGAGATTTATATACTCCTGTGCTCCAAGTAGCAATACTCTCATGTACATTACATTGACCAGAAAAAAGGTAATTAACAGAACAGCAAGCAGATGTAGCTACAGGACACTGAGAACAAAGCCGTAGAATGTTTTGGGGGTTTTTTAACTGTACTGGGGAATTAACAGTGGTACCCCATCAGTTACCCCAGAAAAACTGCAGCTGTTTGCTGCAGCCTTTCACTGTGTTCTCTGTGGCAGCATTTCACTTCCAACTTCCTGGGGTTTGCACAGTGGAGAAATCTAAAAATTGAGTTATTATCCCTGAAGATTGTTATTCCCTGGAGGACCTCTGCAGACCAGCATGCACCGACACAGCTAGACCTTCCCAACAGCACAGGGCTGGCTCTTAGTCGCCTGCAGAGCAGGCTGGGCACATCCAGATCTCTCCTGGCTGTTGCACGAGCAGCTGCTATTTCTCTTCTCTTTGCTGTGTTTTGGGCTCCAGCCTCACTGTTGTGTGCTCCAGTTCCCATTGCAACTGGTCACTCAGTGCCATTCTCCCTTGCCCCTTTAGACATCTGTGTTCCAATGCCCATTTTCTTCACACACCCCTCACACTCTCCAGCTGCCGGCATAAAGTCATCCCAAGGGCTGAGCTGGGCTGTGAACCACCTGACTAATAACTGTTAAATACAAACAGTGCAGCACTGTGTGCATTCCTCGTTATGCAAAGGCAACTCCATGCTTATGCATTTTTCTGAAGAATGCTGAGTTTTTCAACCTTAGCAACAATGAATTCCAAACTGCAGGTTTCTCCTTTGGGGAGGGGAAGAGGTGCTGGGGATAAACATTGAAGACTGAGGACCATGCAGTTGTGAGACATGAGGTGGAAATTCCACAGAAACCTTCCAAAGTAGCACTGAGTGCACTGGTCTCAGACCTTGTGTGCATTTGGGTGGACTGGTTAAAGCATGACTCAACACAGGGGCATAATTTCTAACAGTGCAGGGCTACTGGCCAGGAGCAATGTGAACAAAACTGGAGTCCCACAGCCCATGGGGCAGCAGGCAGGGGATGGGAGCAGCCACAGGTCCCACAGCAGGGCAGGGCACAGCAACTCCTCGGGTGTGGGGACCTGGCTTTTGCCACAGACATTACTGGAGCATTGTTGGGATGGAGGCTTGTGTCAGACCTTTGCAGACACCATTTTTCACAGACCTTCCTTTCCACCTGGGCTGAACTGAAACCCCAGGGCTTCCATCAACAAAAAGCAACGTCTGCCTCCATACAGAGGATCCTGCCCAGCCTGCTGCTTCAGCAAAGCCCTGGGGTGCCCCTCTTGCTATCCCCCCTGCTGGGAGTCCCACTATTCCTGCAGTTCCCTCCACCACCTGGAGGGCAGGTCTTGCACACAGAGGAGGTAGCTGTTGCTTGTGGATTTCAGGAAATTTCTTCATAATAGTCTGAGCTCTAATCTGCATGTGACATTTCTTAAAACATCTGTTGCTAGTCTGTTGGACATGGCTCAAGGGACTGACAACACCAGCACCGACTACAAGCAGTGTCCAGACATTGTAACAGCCTAAGTTCTCACACTGTAAAAGTACTACAGTGTTTGCATTTTAAGAAATACAGTTTGTCAGAAAGCTGATGTGTGATATGATCCCATATTCCTCTGAAAAATAATACAAAATTCAGGAAGACTTTTTGGCATCTTAACACAAAAATATTACCCTGTTGGCATCTTGTTACTTTATTCCTGTCATCTCCAATGGTTGAACACTCTTGGGGGCTTCATACTAAAAAAAAAATCTACACAAGACCCTACCACAAGAAAAATAAACAGAGAAAGATCAAGGAAAAATGTTACTTCAGTGCTCAAAATGTAGAACAGTTTTTGCAAGGTTTTTCTGAGGTTTTTTTGTACCCTATGGAAGGCTGCAGAGAGTGATGCTGAGGTGGTTTCACCACCCTGACACCGTTTTGGGAAGAGCCCCAGCGATGCCTTCCTCCATGCACCACTACCCTTACACTGGGGGATCACCACACTTTGCCCCAGGCTCACCCAAGTTCCACTAGCTCTTTTTGAGGTTAATTTTGTCAAGCAGTGTTTCATTTCCAGTTACTGTATGCGATTCTGATGGGCTGTAAATGTGCAGAGCGCAGGCAGCCATTGAGCAGAGTATCCACCGGCAGCGGGATGCAGCACCCCTGAAAAGGGGATTCTGGGGGTTATGGCTGAAGGGAAGTTCACCAGTAAGCAACAAGACTTCTAAAACTGTCAAATCTTTACCATTAGTAAGTGTGCTTAGCCACTTAATTAACCTAAAAGGTATTTTTATACTTGCTCTCACTGTGTTAAATTTTTTAAAATTACAGTTTTACTCCCTGTGCACTCAGTTGTTTCAGGGGAGGCAGATGGGTTCTTTCACTCCAGGAGCTGATTGTCGTTTCTCACCTCATAGCGTTCTGCATCCACACCAGGAAACTACTCAAATCAGCCCCGCAGCATTCCCAGCTGGTTGTGCCACAGGTCTCTGAGCCAGTTGTGCTCCCCAGCGCATCCATGCACTAGGGCACAAAGTCACTTGACCAATTCACTGGGATAATTCTGTACATGCAAATCACAGATGTCAGGAGCACAAGTATTTTCTTGAAATAGCTTCTTCCTCTGTAATTCAGGTACTTAAACTGGTTTACAAGAGCAGGGTGGTGACAGCTGCAGAGTGCAATGAAAATCAGTGTTTTCACATGGAGTTAAACCTCTCCAGACCAGGGCAGTTTTGCAGCTCTTAGCCTCCACTCCTACCAGGGCTTCACTTGATTTTAACTAAGTTTCAATTTAACTTGAATTTAATCATGCTCAAATTTTTTGAATTTATCATATTAAAATTTATCATACACTGGAAGATTTAGCAGCTCTTCAATACTTTTGATTACTGAAAATACATGATTACTTTGCAATATCTTGTCAATTCGATTTTACATAGTGGGACATGGTGGGAAATGTTTTTTCACTTCTGATCTACCCATAGTGGAAACTACCCCAGTGGAACATGCTGGGGTGTTTTGTGAGAGAATCTTTGAAAAGTAATTTCTTTTTTAAAAATCATATAAATGCTTAAGTTTCCTGAGCTGCTCACTTCACACCAAGAAAAAATAAAGTCTATAAGAATTGTTGTCAAATGTGCCGTGCTGGCAGTGGTGTGACAGCAGGCAGCTACCTGGGATCAAGGTCAAAGAATTGTCAGCTCTTTTTTTTTAATCAGAGAATGACACCCAAATTCCATATAGAGATCACATGAAAGATTTTATTCTGCATTCTGGATGCAGTTTATTTATGGTACCTGAGCAGATACACTATTTTTGTCAATTTTATATTGGAGAGAAAAAGCTTGTTTTCATTTTCTGCAGGATCCCGACAAAAGAGAAATATTTCTCTCAAAATCGGGTTTTATAGTTATCATAATTGCGATTTTTGCAGAGTAATTCTGACAGCTCAGACCCTGGTTGTTGGGTGCTTGGCCCAGCGGGCAGAGGACACCCGCTCTTTCCCAGCCCTCACCATCCGGCTGTGCCCAAGCCCGCATCGCCCGGCTTTATCCCGTCCCGCACCGCCGGGCTTAATCCCAGCCCGCATCCCCCGGCTTTGGCCCAGCCCGCACCGCCCGGCTTTATCCCCTTCCGCACCGCCTGGCTTTTATCCCGCTCCGCACCGCCCGGCTTTATCCCAGCCCTCACCGCCCGGCTTTACCCCATTCCGCACCGCCCGGCTTTGCCCCGCTCCGCACCGCCCGGCTTTATCCCAGCCCTCACCGCCCGGCTTTACCCCGTTCCGCACCGCCCGGCTTTGCCCCAGCCCGCGCCCGTCGGTGGGCGCGGTGCTGCGCGGGCAGAGACCCGCTGTGCTCGGGATATGCTCGGCCCCTCCGTTCGGTGCGCAGGTGACACCCTCCCTCTGTCTCGGGGATTCGCGCAGAGGTGGAAAGTGTCGCCACGACCCGCGCTAACGACGGGTGAGGATTCATACAGGGACCGCAGTTCTCTCCTTGTGTAACAGAACAGGATTTTCCCTTTCTCTAAATAAGCACCTAATAAATTCTGTTTTATCGTATTTTACGCTCAGGGAGCGTAGGTCTCGCCTCCTGCCCTGGTCCGCCAGTCTCTCCTTGGCTTCATGCCCCGGTGGGTGCCTGGCGGCAGCGGGACCGAGGAAGATCGGGACCCGCCGCAGGGGTCGAGGCCCAGCGCGGGCACCGAGCGGCGGAACCGAACGAGCGGCTGAGCACCCGCGGCTGCCGGTCCCGCTCCCCGGGCCGATGAGCTCGGGGCCCGTGAGATAGCCCGGAGTCCGTGCGGGGTGAAATCAGCAGGAGCCATTTAAGCTTCCGAAATACCGAACAGCTGGCAAGGAAAAACCTCGGGGTTTTTGGGAGGATCAGCAATTCTCTGCTAATGGAGACATAAATGGTCCCATTGCTTCCCAACTGCCCATTCCCGACAGATTCTGCCTCCATGTTACAAAGGCAGCACTGCTCTCTTATAATATGTTCATTTACATTTTTGCATAACATTGCTAGCAAAAATCAAGGAATATTTACAATTGAAATGTACCCAGAGTTTATGCATATAATACACTTTTTTTCTTTTATTTTGCATCCCTTGATGCCTTATTTCTGAGTTTTATTCGATTGCACTGGGTGTGAGCCTTGTTTTGTTTTCTTTCACTGGAAACACTCACCTTGAAAATACTGCAGAAAGTGATAGGAAGGTTAAATCTACCAGCATTTTACTTAGAGCTCTGTGCAGGGTCTGCTTGTTCTTCCTGTAACATATTCACCTCATAGTGACATACCGGACCCAGGGACACACCAGTGTTGGAAACACGCAGGAATGCTGTGGGTGGTTCTATATGGGATCAGAATTTGACCAAAAATGTGCAATATTAAAAATGACTATTTTCCCTTCATTCCTATTACCTAGATATGAAAGTTCAAATTCAAGAAGGTGTTTTCACATCCACAGCACTCTAGGGTAATATTAAATGAACTCTGTTTAATAAAACACATTCCAAGTTGCTATTTTGATTGAAGCATTATACTTCTTGTCTTCCTATAAGTAGCTCAGATTTCACTGGGTCATTGAAAAATTTTTGAATCAGTCTCTTTTCAAATCATGTTTAAAACACAGACATAAATAACTGTGACACAGATCCCTTCGCAGCACAAACCAGGAGTAAGGGACTCAGTGCTGCATAGACAGTGCTGAAGTTATCTCTCAATATAGGAAGGAAATTTTATCATTCTCCAAATACACTGATCGTACCTTTCATAAAATATCTCACTATTCATCCAGGGAGACAATGGCATCCCATTTTGCCCTTGAATCATTGAAATAAGAAGTATTTTGATCACAAATGTCTGCTATTATCAAAACACCATCATGATTTCCACAGGATTAGAATAGATAACCCAGATGAAGCTGTGCACAGGTTCCCCCTGCACAAGTCCCCCCTGGTTCTTTTTTTCGGCATCGAGTTTTATCTATTTTTAAACACTCTGCCATTCAGAATTGTAGCACCAAACAAAGTCCCTAGTTCTGTCCAGGGCAGCTGTGGCCCTCACAGGTGACAGCTGGAAGGAAAATTTTCCAAGTCTTCTGTTTTTATGGTTTCTCCCTAGAAAACCCTAGAATTATAGAATTGCTTTGGTTGGAATAAACTCTAAGATCAACTCTGATATGTATGTGAAAATCACAACAGACTTACAGAAGAGTTGTTAGAAAAAATATTCACATAAATACTGAAATATTTACAGATGCAGTTCTCCCTGCTTGAACCAGGAAAACAAATGCAATAAATGCAGTTCAGGTACCAGGGTTTCAGATATGGTACTTCCCATCAGGACAAACAATGGGTTAAATGGTTAATATCTCTCTGCCTACTCCAGGCAGTCCAGGCAGGATTGGGATAGCAGAGCACCAGCTCCATCCACCTGGGTGGCCCCCAACTGCAGGAGGCCAAGGGCCAGGGTGGCTCCATTGAGTTGTCAGGTGGGCAGCAGGCTCTTGCTGCACCAGCACCCCAGCGTCACCCACCCGCCTGTATGGGTGGTCCTCATCCTTTCCTTTGAGAAGTTCCTATTGCAGAAGGTTTCCCACTCCAGGGAACTCATGCAGGAGCCCCTGGGCTGGGGACAATGTCTCTGCTCAGGGCAACTGCTGATCCCTGCATGAATCTCTGGGCACTGTACAATAGCAAAGGGAAGAGCCATTTCACCTCTCTGTGCTTCATGTAAACTTCTACATGTCAGAGTCCCATGGTTAAATGATCCCTCTGGACTTTTCTTTCTTTACATATTTTCACTGTACATCACTTCCCTTCCAGTATCAGATCAAAGAGAAAAGGGGTGGTAGAAGTAGGAGAGCAGTAGCAGGAAAAAATACCTGACAAACAGCAGCAGCTCCCCAACACCCCTTTAAAGTAATGATGATTTACCAAATGGTTGGGAAGTTGTTATAATTCCTTTTCCAAATTATTACTCGCCCTTTAGATTAGAAATGAGGCCAGGGTTAGCAATCAGCCATAAATGGTAGGATTTCTGAAGTAGAAGCACTTGTCTGATTGTGAAGTGGAGGCCATTATTGCCTTGATTGAGTCTTTTTTTTTCTGGGTTGTTTTTTTTTTTTTTTTTAAGCTTGCTTGATTTGTGGCTGAGAGCACACATTCACCACAGTACTGGGAGCAATCAGAGCCTTCCCTGCTCTTTTTTGCTCAGCGATTTAAGGTCCACTACTTTGGCACAGCTGCCACCTTTTAGCCTCCATCAAGCAGAGATATTTTTAAGTGAACTGCATTTTGTGTTTATCTTTTATCCTCCCATTGCCTTCCTCATGCTTTTTCTTTTTTTTTTTTTCTTTTTTTCTTTTGTTTTTTTGGGGTTTTTTTTTGGTGGGGGGGTGGTGCCTGTCTGTGAAAATATTGTGTGAACTTTAGTTCCAAGTATGAGGTTGAAAGAAGGCATCTGAAGCTGGCTGATTGTCATCTGACTCCATGTACATATCAGATCTGCAGTTACATGAGAAATAGGGTTGAAGTAATTTGCTCAAGGACTGAAGTAAGCCAGAAGCACTGATGGGTGTTTGGGTGCAGCAGTTGAGTTTAGTTTGCCTGAAACTCAGATTTTAGCCAAGAATTTGTATTTATATCATTGATTTCCAGAATATATCTGTTTTGCTAGCATATTGTATTTTAGAGCTCCTCCCAAGCTGTCTCTAGAGGTGTGAAGCACAGCTGAGGGGCTGGCAGACCCCAGGGTTCACAGTGGCCCCCAGCCTATACCTGGTGGCAGCCAGCAAAGCCAGTGAAGAAAAGGCAGCAGAGCCACACCAGGGCCACCCTGCTCCAGTCCAACCACAGAACCCACCAGCACTTCAGGCTCAGGAGCACATCAGCACGTCTGCAGGAAGCCACAGGCATTGACCTCATTCATTTAATTGCTATTGCTCTGAGATAGCTGAATTCTGCCTCATAGTCCATTTTCACACAGGAACTCTGTCAGCTAACCCAGTAAAACACATTTCCATGGGCCACTGGCACATCCCTACAATCATGGTGAATGAAAATGCACCAAATCCCCAATTACAATGGTGTGATAGGCCCTGGGAGCGCAGGAGCCAGGTTGTGGCATGTAAAGCCATGTAAATTGGTGTAACAAATACCATGGGATGGGATGGGATGGGATGGGATGGGATGCAGTGTCATGTGATGCTGCATTAGAAGGCTAGTGGTGGTGACTGTGTGTAAAAACAGGCAGTGGAAAAATAGCAGAACTAATATTTCCTGGTGCTGGAAACTGCAAATGCAGCAGCACACGTATTTAGTGCAGGTCTGTAACTCACCTTTTTCTCAGACATGTTTTTCAAAGTGTCAATTTGGAGGGTCTAGTGCATCAAGAACATCAGCCACACCAGCAGTTCATCTCCCAAGCCAATTAGCAAGCTGGTGTGAATGAGGTAATGGGAGACTCTCAAAGAGATATTACTTTAGAAAAGGGAAGAATCTGTTTCAGCATTAACTAGGAAAACCCCGCTTTAGGTAGGCTCAGGGGGAATGCACAGTGAAGACAAAATGCAATGACAGATGCTATTTGTTTTATTAAACCTGTATTTGTGGTATATTCAGAGCAACTATATTCACTGTTCTCTGAAGGTGGTGCCAGGACACGGGACAGAGCACAGGAACAAACAGGAGAACCAGTTCTGGAAAAGGGGGCATGACCTACCAGTGATGACAAAAGCCACACTTTCACTCAGACATCACAAACAATTAAGAATCCAGCCATAAACCCAGAACACAGACTCAGAAAATTTGCTGCACTGTATTTACATTTTTAATAAGCACAAAGAGTCCAAAACAACTGCACAGGGCTGTTGCGTGATGCCAAAGCCGGGCAAAGACAGAAGAGAGCCTTTGGCTTTAATTCATCATTTGTGCTGGCTGTTACTAGCATCATTCTCCACCTGAGAAATATTTTATTCCCATTGATCCCAGTTCTGAGAGCCAAACCCATCCACCCACCTTCCTTCCACTTAGACAAATGGCCTTCACTGCACATCCAAGCTGCTCACCTGACCTGTAACAGGAACATTTGCATAATTAATTACATCTATTCTGAGGTGCACCAGTTTCGAGGCAGGATGGAGTGAGGAGTTTGATCTCATCCTCATGCCCACATTTACTGTGAGGTGTTTGTGCCTGCAAAGCTGGTGGAGCAATTGGGCCCCACAGGACATCTGGGAATGGAGAGCCAGACCCCACGCAGCTCATCACCTCCACGGATGAGAGCTCAGGAAACTGGCAATGACCTCTGACCATTCACTACCAGCTCTGTAAATTGTGCTAATGCAGCCATTCCAATCAGGCCAATAGAACTGGAGAAGAGACAAAGACACAAAACGATACACAATGTGACCCAAAAGCTTTGTCCTTGTCCATCTCTCCTGTC
Organism: Lanius collurio; assembly: GCA_020086605.1. Taxonomy (NCBI): domain Eukaryota; kingdom Metazoa; phylum Chordata; class Aves; order Passeriformes; family Laniidae; genus Lanius; species Lanius collurio. The sequence continues at coordinate 26,093,647 of JACBWW010000016.1, forward strand.
TGAGCTAAGTAAAAGTAAAGCAAATTTGATGTGACAAAAGTCATACAAGAGCAATCCAAACATTGAAATGTAACCAGCAACCGCCCTTTCTCCTGCACCATCCCCCTACCTTCCCAACCTATGTCTCATGCCCTTTCATCTCCTCAGCCACTCTGGGGTCAGTATTCAGACCTTTGCCCACATGTGTATTTTATCTCTCCCCATGCAACTTAGCTCCTCAGTTGGTCTGGCTCAGTTTCAGCAAGTCTCTGATGGAATTAGCTGGTTTATTCGTAAACAATTCTTAAAGATCTTAAGGAATTATGTTGGTCATCCTAAGTAAGTCCATATATGACCCCATAATGTTGCTTGCCACAGAAAACCTGCTTCAGGATGGCTTAAGCTTGGCCTGAGGAAAAATCATATCCAAAGAGCCAGATAATAGACAAACATTTTAGAGACTTAATCATGTGTGGTATCGTAAGGCTCCCCGGAGAGAAATAAAGTGAAATTTCTATCTTACAAAAACCACAATTTTCACTATCTGCCCTTTTTCCCTGGGTGCAAAGCCCAGCAAGGGGATGAGACAATATTTGGGAAGAGGCACATTCCTCCCAGCACATGCTGGAGCCTGGCACACGACTGGAACTTCCCCTCGCTGGCCCCATCCAAGTGCAGCTTCAGAGGAATGTGTTCTGGGTGGGACACAGAAGAAATTGCTCCAACAGGTTGTGTCTCTTTCTAAGAACAGCCCCTTTGGAGCCAGAGAGGGGATGGGTGCCATAGTCATCCATGAGGGGAAACTGGTGGCAGAGAGCAGCAATGGTCACAGAGCCAGCCTGCCCCTAACATTCCCACAGGGTTGTATCTGCTCATCTGACAAGAACCTTCCATCAACTGAAAATATGTTGTATTTTGAACAATCCTTAGTTAATGTTTCAGTCCATTTGAAATCTTGGGGTAAATGCTGTGGTTATTTGTCTGGAACAACTATCTAGTATTTTTCAAGGGATTTTTTTTCTAAATTTATATTTCAGGAGAGGTTCTGTTAAAATCAAACACTGAAAAAGTTGACCAGTTGCTGTTACCTATCAGCCCACTCAGAAATCTCTCCAGTTGTATTTTGTCAGGTCTGAGGATTTTGCCAGTGGAGTGACTTGTCAGATCCACACATCTTGTGAGTTGGCCAGTTTTATGAATTGAAGGGTGTTGCTCTGCAAGGACTATGGGGGCAAAAGGAAATGGTCCATTTTTCACATGTACCTCTCTTCCGAGATTATACCCCTCCTTTTCCTTATATCAAGCTGCTGTGGTTCCAGACACCACAGTGGGCTGGCTGGCCAAGGACATGCAAAATTTTCTTGGTCAGCCATGAGGTCCAGCATCAGGAAGGAATGTGTGTCTCACTTCCTCCCTGCTGCCTGAAGTTGAGCACATTCAGAATGCAGTGGTTCAGAGCTGTCACTTAACATTATCAGCTACATCTACTGTACGCCCCAGCAGCCCCCCAAAGCAGAGACTGTGCTGCAGGGTGGTAGCCTGTCACCAGTGCTTCGAGGGAGAGGGATAACCATCTTGGTACAAACTTGACATCTATAAATTGATTACATAAATGGGCAGTGGTGGTCCTTTCAAGTATGTTCCTTTTGTTTCAGCTTTACAGTAAAATTACCAGCAGCAGTTTACAATTAAGGAAAATAATAATAACTGCATATGCTTTCATCTACACATACAATTACAATAAACTGCTTGCTTTAATAGGATTGTGAAAAATCTATGTTTGACCCCAACAAAAAAGTAAACATTCTTGTTCTGGATACTATATCATTATCACAACAAAGGGAAACTCCTGAAATCTGATGATTTAGACATCTGGAGAATGTTAATCACTTCAAAATGACGGATGTTTTTTATTTCAGCGTTTGACAGACACACTCCTTTCATAGATAGATGATTATTTACATAAATTACATCACCAATGTGAAAAAAAATCCAGAATAACTTCAAAGGATAAAGAGCTTAATTAAAAGGAGGTTTTTACATTTCTTCTGTTGTAGAACACAGAAAAAATACAAGAATTTGCAAAGGGAAAGTGTAATGCCACCATTTTAAACATTATGAAGTTCGGCTGTAGGCTTTTCCCTTCTGTGCATGGGCTACAGGGGTGTACTTTGGAGGGGGCTAAGATGCAGTAACATCACTGCAAGAGTGGCCCACACTGCTCCTGCCCCAGGGAACAGGGTATGTTGTGAGATGGGCAGGAGGCCGAGGGGCAGCTCAACTCCTCAAGTGTCTCTGTAAAGGGGCTACAAAGGTTTTGGTGCCCCTCTGACCAGTGCCTGCAACATTCACTGCTCTCTTACCACCAATTCCATACAATATAAAGCCATTGACTTCAGCAGAACTACTCACCAACTCAGATATTTTTAGGTTCACATGTATAAGCAAAATGAATGATGTCAAATATATAACAAATACATAATGTGTTCTGTATAACATAACGTTCTATACAACATAGTGTGTTCTATTATAACATACAGATCTACACAAAACAGCACCAAGGTACTCATCAAGAGTAGGATTATGGGATCTCTGTCCAATCCTTTAGTCTTGTGCCTTAATGTCACTCATCAGGAAGCAAATTCAGTATCCTCCCCCCTGCCATTGTGAATGATGAGGACAGGCTCAGCTGCAAACTTTCAGCTCCCAGCTACTTGTAAGACAACAATTTCAAAGAAGGCTACGGGGATGAGTAGGAGGAACATGCAGGAAAATTGCACTGTGTGACATCTGCAGAGATCCTCGAGCACTTTGGGTACAGCCAAGTAATGCTGCATTTAATACAAGGAGTCTGAAAGACCACTGCACACATCCATGTAAAGCCAAAAGGATTACCATGCTGATCCAATTCACAGTCACTGCTCCAGCTGATTTCCTTAGACTCCAGAATGGCTGGAATTGGCCACACTGCAGCATGACCCTGATGGAGAGCCGCTGGGCTGTGGGGGCCATGGCCCTCAGTGCCGGCACAGGCTGAGTCACACTGCCAGACCCATCGCAATTTAGCTGATCCGCTACAATTTCCTCCTACACACTGAGCTGATCCGCATGCTGACCTTAGCCAATTTGTCTTCTTTCTGGCAGAAATGTCATCCAAAAGGAAGTTATTAAGTCAAGGAGGTAATTCTGCAAGAGCAGACCACTGTATAAACAGAACTTGACCCAGGGTAATTTATTTCTAGTCCTGCACAAAGGAATGATCAATACGTTTCAGGATCTAAATATGCCAGCAAAGGCCAAAACATAAGAATTTTAGACAATATTTATGAGGAGTTTTCTTTACTACTAGAAACTGAGAAACAAGTGTAAAACAGCCTTTAGAATCTGAAGAGATTTGGTATCTGTATTTAGGAGGATAAACATCTGTAGACACTAGAGCTTGGTCTAGAGTTCTGCTAACCAACTCTTATTTAATTCACTCCCTAATGTGTTAAACTACATTGATGCCCCCACACTTAACATTACAAAGGAGACCATTTACTGTCTTTTTTCTTTACCAGCTTGAAAGACTGCTTAGAAATCATTTTAAAAAGGAGGTAAAGAGTGAAAAAAATACAAATTCCTGCTTTCCAATGTAGAAAAAAAATAATTTGGAAGGCAACAGGAGGCCTGTCTTCCTTACTAATATTAATGTTTTGCTTAGCCTGAAACAATTTCCTTACCCAAGTCCATTTCTCAACACATCCATGAATACAAACCATCAGCTTTTCTTACACTGGGTGCACACACAGACACCTAGCAACTGGTGGGAATCTGCTCCCCCCAGCCCCTGCAGTGACCAGTCCTCCCCAGGCACAACCCCCTGGGTCCTGGCGAGAACCCCTCTGTCCTGGACAGGATGGCATCCACATTTTGCCTCTGACATGCCATGGGCTGGACACCCTCCTAGGCTGATTCTAGGAAAGAGCCCAGGGGTGTGAAGGCAAGAAAATCACCAAGATGAGTTCTGCAAAAAGTAGCTGGGAACAGCCCCTGAATTGGGGCAGGAGGTGTGAGGGCTGTTTTGCAGGCAGAAGACTGCTCAAGTCTAGGTTTGGCAATACTATAGGCAATGCTGTCACAGTTTCAAGTATCAACAGAGTATAGAGGGCTAATGTCAGTTTCTACATCATCAAAACCCTTTTCTGGTGGACAAAGGTATGAAATGGTTAATTGTATTTAAACTGAGAAAGCACACGACTTCCCAAGTTATGAAAAGCAGCTCCCTTTCTTGCCTGGAATTTACACTTACATCAAATAACTCACTTTCTAGAAATACCAACATTTGAAGTTTAAGGAACTTCACAGTATCAAAAGTTTCCATTATGGCTGCACCTGGACCCAGATGAGCTCATTGTATACAACTACAGCCCCACTCAAATGCACTGCCTGCTCTGTTTGTTTTCACCAGTGAAACATGGATGTACGTGTCCAACAAACACAGAATCTGCTTTTTGTTCTTGCTCTTTTCACCCAAGAGGGATTTCACAACACATTGTATATTATTGACTTACTTGAAAATTACTTATACTAACAGGAATAAAAAGACAACTCGGTTTATTCCCTTTTAATCACCACATTGCGTTTGAGTCCCCCACCACCAGCTGGAAAATCTTCTTCATATTTTGTGCAAGAGAAGTGAGTCTGTTTCTTGGCATTATTTGTGCATTTTTCCCTCCTTCCACATTTTCCACTTGAAATTTCAAATTCTTTTAACAAGGGGTTCATTTTGTCTGCTGAAACAAACAAACAAAAAAAAATCCTGTTTCCTATCCAAATTTTATTCTTGACACAATGGAATGAGCTGTTGGTCATTTGGGGTCTGCTTTTGCTGGGATGACTCACATCACACAGACTTTTAGCAGTCTGGCATAGAGAACAAACCTTCATAACACACAACACACTGCTGACACACTGCACTGGACACGGCCCCAGGTAAGGGCAAGGCAGATCCTGTGAACTCTGACTTCAGGGAAAACCTCACATCTTTGCTTCATGGGTCTGGCTGCAAGAAAACTTTTATATTCTGCATGAGACAGCATAAGGGAGCAGTGTGGGACACTGGGAACAGATCCCTAGACAGCTTTCTTCTCCCAAAAGAGATGCCCAGAAGGGTGTCCATCAGAGAGGATTCCATTTGCATCAATACAGCCTAGAGGAGGGGAAAAAAAGTGTCACCCCAAAACCTCTCTATGAAAGGTATTATATATATGTTTTCTGGGTTTTATCAGTTTTCCATGGTTTAAAAAAGTTGAGTGAAGTTGTAGGATTTAAAGTCCTGCCTGAAACATGAACCAGAGCATTGCCTCCAGTCCAGACAGTCAGAGTACTGATCCTCTCTAGGTTTGTCCTCAAGCTGTTTTCTACCAATCTTAAGTAAGAATGGAGTTTAGTCCCCTGTTTTGTACAGTTGGATGTACTGGTAACTTCTAGTTTCAATAAATAAAATCTGAAAACAGCTAATAAATAATATGTGAAACTAAGCACATTTCCCACTTATGTGAAAGCCTGACTTTGGCACTGCCCAGAGCTGGCAAAGCATGAGACTGTTGGCACTCCAAATACCCCAACTCTTCTGGTAGCATCTGCAATCTCAGTTGGAAAACAGGTCTTCAAATAGCCAGCAAAGTGTCAAGACAGAGAATAGGTGAAAGCAACGAGCTCTTTGATGCTCAATCCGTCAGAACGTATTTCTATGTGGAGTTAAACATCTAACATGACAAGTAGTGGCATGCGATGCCATTTGGAGTTAACTTGGGCTTAATAAAAGAACTAGCAACTCAAAATCAGAAAGGAAAAGTGACTCAGGGTAAAGAAAAAAAGACAGTTCAGGGTATCAGATGAACAGCAGTTACTGATCCCAACAAACTGACTGGTCCACAGGAAGTTAAAACATAAGCAGACACCAGTCTTTGCCCACTTCTGCTAATTTTCAAGGGTCTGCAAGGGTTATCATTGTGGAGTTCTCCAACCTTTGCAAAATCAAATAGAAAACAGTATTCATTCACAGTTGTTTAGGGATAGGAAGTATAACTACTCCCTATCAAGGGTGTTCAGAAGGTTACAGAAATGGCTTGCACTATTTTAGAACTGGAACTAATAAAAAATTCAGGATAGAAATTTCAAAGAACCTAAAGTGCCATACATGTTATTATATATCTCTATAAATCTCTCTGCTAAAGTTATAATTCACTGATGCCAAACAGCACAGGTCTTTCAAGCAAGTCCATCAATAGCAGGCTCATGGCAGCCTGATTCCCCACACATCTTCCCTCATCCCTCCCTCCATTTCAATCTAATTAGGGGCTCATGTAGCGCAGGCATTGAGAGATCCTGGGAGTTCCACACTATCCAGTTGTTCGCTGCCATTGAATTTAACTATTCTGGGAAAGAAACGGAAGGTTTCAGCTCCTTGAATCTGGAGTTATCATCTACCACTGGCTGATGAGGACCCAGGCTGGCTGATCAGGGCACATGGTAAATCCTGCTTCTTCAGCCCCTTTCCAAGAAGAAATCTTTGGACTGAGCTAGACCTTTCAGTTGTGCACAGTTTCTAACATCTGTTTTCTGTGGTCAGAAAGGGAAAAGGTGAAAACTTTTCAAAAATCAAGAGGCAAACAATAAAGCTAAATCAATCAAAGTGGCACATGGAGATATGAAACGTCTCCAAATCTGAGCTAAAGAAAAGCAAACACCCGGGCTATGCCCAAAACATGCCAGGCAACTCTATCACTGAAATTCTCTGTCTTCACTATCTGCAGTTGACCTATTGGACTTTAATTAATAACTAAAGCAGTTGTGTGAGGATCCCTCAATTTTGTCCACAGTTTTGTCCACGGTAGCTTCAGACACATGTTCTAAGGAAACATGGAAAAGACAAGCAAAATGGTTTCCAAGGAAGGCAGCACAAGAGAGATCTGAGCAGAAGCAGAGGCAGAGGGAGTAATTTGGATTCTGGTAACAGCAGCTCATGTCAAGGAAGTGAAACAGCCAAGGCTGTTGACCCTAATTCAGATACTCAAGTCCCAGTGCACTCTGAGAACACTCTTAGTTTTCAACAAAAAAAGGAGCAATATTATAAACCTTGGGTAGAAATTATGTCAAGGAAATCAGTGGCCCTGGCAGAAGCACAGTGCTGTGACTCTGGGAAGAATAACTATTCCATATTAAAAAAACAAGAAGGGAGAGTTAGAGGCTGAGAACTCTCAGGGGCTGGAAGTATCACACCCAAACCCACACCATTTCTTCTGTGCTTGGAGCAGCAGCCCAAGACCACAGGGATGGGCAAGACAGCTGCCTCGGTGAACTGATGCTCAGCCCTGGTGGGCAGAAATCAAAGATAAAACAAAAAAACTCCACTGCCCTTGAAGCTTGAAGTGAATTAAAAATAGACACTGAGCAGTCCCCAGGCAGACTCAAACCCCTCCTGTGACCCTTCCCTCCACTGGCAGCACAGTCTGGGGCCTGGAGGAACACCCAAGTGAAAAATTGATCTCATGCAGTGTTAAATAGCAAAAAAGAATTAGCAAGGCTGAAAATAAAGTTATGAAATAATTTTTGACAAGGCAAATATAAAACGAGATGTAGGAAAATTAAAAACTACAAGAAATTGAACACAGCTTTCTACTTATAGAGCTGAACCCCAAGTCCCCCTTTTTTATTTGGTTATCACAAAAAGTCATGTTATTTTCAGTGAGTTTCATATCAGACATGCCTTAGATTCTTCCTACCGCTGATGCTACCCATTAGCTCTTCATACTGTTATTATAATAACTGTTTGGGACTGTCATTACTATTATGTATGCAGAGAATAGAAAATTAAAGTAGCACACAAATCAAATGGAAAAATGCATTTTAAAAGACCAGAATTCAAATCCAAAGTGACAGGCACAACAACTCTACCTCTCTGTGGAAAAGATGTGGGTATTCTTCGCAGCTGTGGATGAGGCACTCCAGAAGATTATTCATCAGTTTGCATTTTAATACAAGTTTGAAGTAATAAAATCAGAGCTGGGTGCAAGGTGCTCAGCCAAATAATTTTAGTTCTATCCATTTCAGAGCCCAAGCCCTTCTGTCCCCTTCCTGCTACCTCAGTGTCAGCCCCAGACAAGGTGGCAATGGTGTCATCCAGTGAAGGCCCAGGGTGTCTCAGGGAGCTTCACATCCTTCTCCAGCTGCAACATGTCTGGAAAACCTACCACTGCAGCACAGCTGGTGAGGAGACCTGGGGACACAGGATCTCCTGGCACCAGCTGGTATCAGCCCTGGACCTAGGTCATAAAAAGGATTAAGGGCAAAACCAAAGGATGAAATTTCACAAACAAATATTTCTTTCCTTTCCAAACCTTAGTGATCTTTTGTCTGACAGTAACAAGGATGGCTCTGAATTCTTCTGCTGCATTAGGAGCTTACACAAACAAATTGTGCCACAAACAATCAACACACAAATGTGACGCAGCTGTCCAAGTTACCTGGTCACAATCTTAAATCCGGAGTGAGATATGCTTCCATGAGTCAGAGTCTGGCAGCAACATCAAAACACTCCTGCTTAGGTCAGTCTTTGAGCAAATGGAGGAGATAGGGTGGTTTCCAGTGGGATGCCAAGATTTAGAAATTTGATGGAGAATGTACAATTGGAGCAAGCAAAAGTAAACTGCAAGAAGAGTTTCCTGGGTTTGTAAATAAACATACATAGTAACATGAGCAGTTTTATCATGGCAAGTGTGGCAGGCAATGAGCACTGAGACCTCTAGGGATTTAACAAAATAAACTCCTGATGACAGTGCAAGTAAATGGGAGTAAAACATATTTGTAATTGTAGTTGAGGCCCCCGACTTGAGAGAATTGATCTGTCTTTTGCTTTCCAGTAGATTCACTGTGTGACTTAAATATAGGGCCCATTTTGCCCATCTTTCCACAAGCAAATGACAGTTGCCCTTTTAACATGAGCTTTAGCCTCAGAGAGTGACTCTAATATGCCCAAAGCAGCAGGTAAAGCACCTGATGATAGCTCACAGTACCAAACACCTTTGCCTCACAAATTGCTCTTGCACTGCCCGATGGTCTGTGAAGGAACATCCAGAGGAGAGCCTCAGGCAGCTGCCCTGCAAGAATCAGCCACTGAAACTTTTCAAGGGGATCTTTGAGGCAGGCTGAGCTCTTACAAAGCCTGCCCAAATTGCAGTCTTGTTTGTGGGTGGCTCAGCCTGTGCTGTGGGTCCCTGGTGTCAGCAGCGTGATGGAGACCTGTGGGTGCCAGCTGGGAGCCTCTGGGCTCAGACCTGTGCATCTGTATGCAGAACCACCCCCAGAGAAACCCCTTTGAGCTGCAAAGGCAGCTAATACTCAAACCAAACACTGCAACCCATTATTACTCACTGCAGATGGAAACAGTGTAAGCTTACACTTTTCACACTACATTTTGTCTCAATACCAGCTGAGGACCAGAGCCAAAATTCTGTCAAGACTGTCCTTTTCAGTTGTGATTCCTCGAGAAAGAATCTGAGGGAAAAACATGACTAGGACTCCTTTAACCTAACTAAAAACTTACACCCTCTTACAAATGAATAGAAGAGATATAGACAGTGAAAGGAAATGTCATCAAAATCCCAGGATTCCAACAGTGACAGGGATGTGAGCAATCCTTTGGCAACCCTATAGCTGCATCAAAAGCAGCCAGTGAGCCCCAGGCAGTATCGCCAAGATGATTACTCAGTTCCTCTTGGAAGTTTACATCCAGCTCATGTCTTACGTGCCTCACACTCCACATTCTGCAACAGGTAAAAGGAAACTAAGCCATATGTTCCTGTTTTAATTACAAATCCAACCCTTTCAACTCATTCCTGGATGACTTAATCATGCTGGGAGACTCAGCAAAACTGACAGGTGAATGTGAGTATAAGAAATACACGGTTGTTAACCTAAACCTTTCCTCTGTGCTGGGGGACCATGGACTCCCACCACAACTGGCAGAAGCAAAACACCCAAGGAACCCAGGGAAAACTGGTGTTGTTGCAAGGCTCAGGCAGAAGCTGCACAACTCCCTGCCTCTGGTATATTTTCCTTTGTAAAACCCCTAAGAAATGCAATTGAGCACCACATTGCAGAAAATGAGTGGAGGGATACCAAGGGACTGAGCAATTTACTCAAGGGCACAGAGATGTCATGCTACAGGTGGAGCATTCAGCAGAAGACTGAATTTTCATGTCCAGTCTCTTTGGCTTCTTTGCCAAACAAGTAGGCTCTCCACACCCAATCCGTGCCCAAAGGCATATGCCGTCCAGCAAGAACCAACAGAGCAGCAGAGGCATTATGGTTGCTAAAAAGCTGGCAGCGAAGGTTTCCCTGAGAAATCCTTCAGCTTTCTCACATTCTGTGGGAATTATCTCTTTCACACATAGCCAAGGCAAAACAGAGAAGGACAGTTGTGTCCTCTATCCTTGCACTTGCAGTTATTTTGAGAACCAGAAAGTTATTTTCTTTAAGAATAATATTTAGAAATAGGTGATTTGCCACTTTACTTGTCGGTCTCAGTGGGTGGTGAACCTGGATCGGTAATGGAATTTCTTATTTGTGAACTACACTATAAGAGACATTAAATGGGTCTCAGCTACGCTCTGACCGTGTACCTCTGACCAGCCTCGTGTCGTGATCTCGCTGTCCCTGAGGGGTAAACAGCAACGAGGCATGGGGTGTTTAAAGTCACTTTCTAGCTGTAACCACACATGGCTCAACATAGACTGCCCACATGCCCAGCATGGTATCATGGTTAGTGAGCAGAGCTCCCTCTGAAACAGGACTATGGCAACAAAAGCAAAGGGAGGTTTGACCTTTTTCAGGATTTTCCTTCTAAAATCCATTACCATATGCACCATAACACTCAGTATCAAATTGAGATCTCCTAGCAGACTGATGATGGAGCATTCTAGACCCTTCTCAACCCTTGGGATAATAGCAGATGGCTCTCTACTTCACCACTCAAATGAAAGCCCATGGGTTCAGAGGTATTTCATCTCTCTGCAGCATGTCTCAGCTTTTTCTTTACCAATGACAATTATTCAATAAAAGTTTGTAGCTGCAACTTCATATCCACAATATAAATCAGTTTTAACTGAACAGTCTAAGTATGTGAGTGTTCTGGCAACCAATTGAAAACAGATAGGTTCCTGCTCACGGCTCCATGGCAGTGAAAACCATGACAATCTGAGGAAGGTATGTTCAGAAAGGAAAATCTCACACCAATGCTCATATGGAAGTGATTTTCTCAAAACACTGTGGTATTACAAACCCAGCCCAATAAACAGCAAGGTCACAGTAGCATTGTTCATCATGGCATCTCCTGTAAAATTCTACTTATTCAGCATTTTTGACTGTCAAGGCCCCATTTGCTCTTCAGTGTTAAAAGCTGAACAAAAGAGTAATCTTCATCATTAATTATTTCTAAAGGTTTTAGAAACCAGGATTTAGACTATACAGTCCTGAGTTCTGGAACCTTACCTATAATATGGCTGCCTACATACCAACATGGAACATTGAGTACTTGCTACTTAGAGTAGCAAAAAATAACAACTTCATTAATTAGCCCCAAGCCTGCCAGTGCTTAAGAGCTCTTTGGACAAAACTCTCAGATATATGGTTTAACTTTCCAGTTGCTCTGTGCAGACTCAGGAGTTGGACTCAAGGGTTCTCATGGGTCTGTTTCAGCTCAGCATATTCCATGATTCTGTGCATGTTGTTGGGCAAAGATCAAAGTACCCATGACAATATGTTCAAAAATCATGCAAACGTGTCTGTTTACAGGGATCTTCTCAAGAACCTGTGCTGCCTGCACTGGATATGTCTGTGGCTGGAGACAAAGCCATGATCAAACACATACATTTAACTTAAGAGGCAGGAACAATTACACAAAAATTTCCTGAGTTAAGGCTAATTTTTGTCCACCCGAGATTTCAGAAATACAATGTAGCAATGAGCAAAGTGACCAAAAAATCAGATGTCTCTACCCATTCCCTCTGCTCTGAGTAAGGGCTGACCACCTTTGAGTGGCTGGAAGGATCCAGATGTTGGCTGGGCTTCCCAGCAGTCATCAGATAGACAGGCAAGGGGGGACAAGCATTCCTCAGCTCAGGGCATTACTCTAGCTTCTTGCACAGGGGAAATTTTTCAGCTGTCGCCAAGCCAACCATCTTTTTGGCTTGCATACTCTTATACAAGACACTTTATCTGTTTTCAGTGATTCCTAATCCAAGAGAGGAATTAAACATGTGCTTAACTTTAAACACGTACTGAAGTCCCCTGGAAGCAAAGAGAGAAGCTTAGGAATCAGGGCCAAAGCAAGGAGAATGGTTTCAGTGGTTTGGGAAACAATGTTGCAGTTTTGGTCATCCCTCCCTTGCTCCAAGCTGTCTGCTCTCGTCCCAGCACCTGGCCACCCTCTGGGCTAGTGAGGTTATGTGTCACTGCCAGAACAACGTGGGACTAAAACCCGCTCACGGTCCTTTATGAGCAGCACCAGAGGTGTCACTTTGGTGCTTCACTGTGCTTTTATCACAAACTACATCAGCCCAGGAAACCTTGAGTGGAGCTCAAAAATGCTCAAGGGACAAGGATCACATACAGCTTGAAGACTGGGACCATATTATACCCAGTGAACCTAACCTGCAAGAACCATTGACAGGATGAGAGGAGATGACCTCAAGTTGCACCACGGGAGGTTTAGATTAGATATTTGGAAAAAATTCTTCATGGAAAGGGTTGTGAAGGCCTGGCACAGCTGCCCAGGGCAGTGGTGGAGTCGCCATTCTTGGAAGCGTTCAAAAAGCATGTGGCTGTGGTACTTAAGGACATGGGTTGGTAGTGAACATGGGGTTGATGCTGGGTTGATGATTGGTCTTGGTGATCTTAGAGGTTTTTTCCAGCCTTAACAATTCTATAATTCTGTGATTGCAGTTTCTTCTCTGTTATTTGGAAAAACTATGTTTTTACTATATTTTTCACTCAGGCATCCCATTGCAGATTGTCGTGATGGTGTCACACAGGGAGAGAGGCAAAAAGCAACTCCAGGAGCAAGAGGGGCTGGCTGTGTCTGGTGAGAAGGAAATCAGGTTCGTCTGTAGCAGAAAAAGGTAAAGTATTGCTGCTACCAAAAAAAATCACAGGTGTGACTGAGCAGCAGGATCTTGGAGAGGTCTGAGCAGCCATAGAACTGGCTACAGTAACAGTCAGCCTTTCGTGGAGATGCTTGCATGTCACAGACACAACCAGCAGAATTCTGCCCATTACACCCCTGCTGGTCTTGGATATGCATTTTTTCCTAAAATGTACCTCTGCCATCTAATTGCTTGTCAAATAATCAGCCTAAACTTCGTCTTCAAGTGGTTACTGCATTTTGGGGTGAGTAAGGGTTTCTAACAGCTCGTTGCTGTCCTCTCACTGACATGCTTAATGAAACAAGAAGATAGGGAATAAGCCAGGGACCTACAGCACTGGGGTGGGCCACGGCTGAGCGCCCTCCAGAGACAAACCCACACACTTCTGTGGCCACTCAGGGATCAATCAGTTCTTCCCCATATGTTGTAGCAAGCACTTACACGTCCCATGATGGGGCTTTGTTCACTGATAAATACCAGATTGCTTCAACATGGCTGTTCTGGGACTTAAATTTGTTGAAAAATGCAGATTTTATTAAAGATAATTAAGCATTGTTTTCTTTGGTGTGAGTCACTGAACTGCATCATGTTCTGCCTTTGCGTTTTGGATAATCAGTATGGTGATACTGGGAAAATATAATGATTTTGATTACCACAGCAAGAGCAAGGGCAACAAGTTCTGATCTTAAATTTCACAATGCACATTTATTACTACTCACATACAAAGCAGAGCCCTGAACATAATCATTTTTTACCCATGCTCCTTGGGAGTATTGGGATAGCTATTGTTCCATCCCAGTTCTTAGATACTACAGCTCTGCAGTTTACCAGCTCAAGCCAAATTCATACTGACTTCAGGAAACTATTAGAACATTTCAGCCAATTTTCCTCTAGGAAGAAATAATCACTTGGGAACAGAAAGGATTAAACTCCATCTTCAATGGAGTCTAAGCGTTTTTTTAAGCACTTTTTCAGGAATATCACATCAGAGAAGCAAAGATTCATAGTCAGTCTTGTAAAAGAATATTTTTCATCACCAGTAAAAGCCTATGGAAGTGAACCAAGACTCTGCTATCATTTAGTCAATGGAGCCAAATCTTCTTCACCTGTGCAATAGTGGGGGCAGGATACAACTCCAGCCACTCACAGGGAGTAGACACTGTGAATTTAGGGTACATCCACCTCATTCACAAAGGCAGTGCTCCAGAGTTCTAGTTCACATCAGAAATGCTTCTGGCACAGTGATGTGGAGGCCTTATGCCAAAGCTGTTGCATAAATGATTTCCCTTTCTTTTCTGTTAAGATTGCAAGTGCACTGTGCCATTCCACAGCAGCCAGGAGCACAGACATAGCACAGCACCTTTTGTGCCAGCATTAGACGAGGTCACAGCACCCAACATCTGAACCTGCACACACAAAGTTCTCACTCCAAAATGCTCAATTCAGTTTTTGTTAATATGGCAAAAAACCCCACAATATAATGCAACACACTAAGGCAGCCAAAAGAATTATCTACAGAAAAGATTCACAAGATCATTTTCACTCATGATGAAACTGAAGAAAATCCCAACTCCCACAGTACGCATACCAGGTCCAGAAATAAATTTTTATCTCTGCACACATGCTCTCTATACTTACATTGCCTGCCAAATGTTTTTAGAGAAACGTTTATATTTAAAAATGTGCTGATTCATCAACAGTAATTTTGTATGTAGGCAAAAAGGTCAGTTATGAGAAACTGACAGTTTCAATATCCAATCCAAAATCCAGTTTTAAAAGTCTAAATTAAAAGTTCCAAGTTTTTACTCAAAGTCAGTCAAACTGATCACTTTTTCATAAATTTAAAAAATATAATATGAAACAAAGAAAATGAAATCTGGAACAAAATCTTTTAAATTATTCTAAGCTAGCATTTAAAACTGACTCCCTTAGTTTTTGTATTTTCAGTCCTTCCTCACATCTTAGTGGTACATCCAGTATTATGGATAGGGGTCTTAAGTATTTTCTCATTATTTTTCTCTGCAGCATCCCTCTAAGTACTATCCATAGATGTCAGAGCTTTCTATCAGAAGATACAGACAGACAATTCAGACCAACACAGGCTCACGTTTCAGGGAGTCAAGTCCAACACACTGAGGCAGCTACAGCCCCGTGAGTAACAAGTCTGAGGACCTTTCTTGTAACATTTCTTGTTACAACACTCCTTACTCACCCTCTGCTAATGCTCCGTCACAGCGTGGCATGCCGGAGCAGCCTTCTGAAACTACCTTTGGCTCTAAAATTCATTTAGGAGCTTATTTTACCTGCCCCAAGCACTCATTTTGTTCACTTACTAACCGCCTCATGCCAAGCATCATTAATGAATACTGTCTCCTTTTTTGCTTTTTATTATCATTTCTCTCCTTCCCACAGGGACCATGGAGGGCCAGCCAGGCTTCCCAGGAAGCCTCTCTGTCCTGTGGTGACCCCTGAGCAGTGGCTGTGGCCACTGGGAGCCGGCACAAGGGCTGAAAAGAGACTCATTGCCATCATGGTGCTCCCTGGGATAAAGGCAGTGGGCACCCAGCCCCTATGACCCTGCCCCATCAGCACAGCCTTTTGCTGTCCTTCTGTGCTCTCTAGCAGGGAGATAGGCACCTCTGGCACATTCATCATGGAGCTGATCATGAAAAGTAATTTATAGCTCTGTAAAATCACAGCAAGTTATTAAACACTGTGTGGTGCATGTTGTCCTGAGCCACCAGCAGTAGCAGCAGCCCAAGGACTAGACTAGACTAGACCATAATTTGCTTCTGCATTTTAATCAAGGACTAACTCCTAATCAGCCTTTCTTGTAACTCCCACTAAAACAACACCATGGAGGGTCTAACAGCATTCTCCAAAGTTTCTTTCTACAATTTTATTTTAAACAAAATGAAACAAAAATTAAGGTTGCATGGGATATGTGTTGCAGGTCCAACTTTTCAAGGCAATTAACTCCTTCTACTTTAAAATCCCCAGGTTTCTTTACTCAGCAGAGCAGGGAAAATCTCTCTGTTCACGGGGAAAGTGTCGACTGGGATTTACTTATTTGTTCTCATTGTGTGGCACTCCACTGACAAAGCACTCCTCCCACCCTGACCACTCACCTGGGAAGGGCTGTCCCATGCTCCACATGATGAAACAGGTCCTTGGCTTCCCACAACCATCAGTACCAAATGTTAGAGAAAAACATGTGAAGGAATTAAATTAAACAAAGGCAGTACTATGGAAAGGGTTCCTAATCCACAAGATATGCTTTCACGCTTTAGCAAACATTTTACTTCCAAAGGACAGCAATCTGGGTAGCCCAGAACATTATGTAAGGGACATTGACAACAGAAGTTTAAAAGTCTCTCTTAATCAATGACAAATTCAGTACTTGTTGCTACAATTACAAAGATAATAGTTCCTTTATGTCAGTGCCTTTGGTTTTGCAGCTGTAAAATAGCTTTGAATTCAGCATTTCAAGTAACAGAAATTAATAGGAGGTCATTTCTACCAAAGAAATTTTAGGGGCCCATCCTCTCTAATCATCATTAAAAACTAAATCCACAGGAGAAGAGGCACTTTACTGATTGTCAAGTGGAAGCTATTATTCATTTGATGAAGCTCTTGGCACTGTGCCATTTATTCTGCTGTAGAGCCTGCTGGTTGCTCTACTTCATCTCATGCAATCAAGGTTGTTTCTGCCTGCCAAGAGTTATTTATAGAGTAGGGGGAAAAAAATAGCAATATGTTCTCTTGCTTCAAAAGCAAGTTTCAAACTTTCTAAGTGAACAACTGCCTCTCTTCTTCCTAGTGACATTCTTCTTTTTGATCCCCACTTGCACAAAAACAAAAGCACTTTCCTAGATTTCATCTTTCTTGAAACATGAAAACAATTCCCATGCTATGGACATTTTCATTGAGAAATCATCTGATTTTCTCCAGTTAAGATTCTGCATAGCCACACAGTTATGGCAGCAGGCAGCCAACTTCCCCACATGCCACTCCATTCAGCCCTCCAGTGCCAAAGGGGATGTGCAGAAAGCACCTTCTTTGAGTCTCACCTTCCCTGGTGCAACTCACCTGTACCCACAGAGCAGGGAAATTTTGTTGGTGATGGGGACACTTTTCCTGTCTTCACTAAGCTGCCAGGTTGAGGAGGTGGCTGAGGCATTTGGGATGAGGGAGGATGAATTTCTATCCCAAAGCTTGATTCCCCAGGTCTAGACCACCGACACTCCTTAGACCCAGGCAGTGTGGTCCGCTGTGCTCTGGAACATCTTTATATCCACTTCAATGTGCAAATGACCATGTATTCCTAAATAAAAGTTTGAAGTCTGTTTTTGACCTCAGGGATAGTTTAAATCAGGAATCCTGACATTCTTGAATTGAAATATATAAAATCAGGAAGTCTTTAAAGTGAATGTAGCAAAACATCACTAGTGTTGAGTTTGTGCCTGAAACCAGTACCCACCCTTTATGGTTTTCTGTGGGTTTTAAGAGCAGCCCCAAATGAAGCTCAGACTAACCATCTGAAAAGGGGAGAAAGTAAATTTCCTGCATGGTAAGACTAGAAGTCTCACAAATTCTCAGGAAGCAAAACCATCAAAGTGCAATTGAGTAACATTCAATTCCGATTTATTCATTTCTGTGAAACACAGAGCAAACCATGGTCATCTCCACTCCAGAAAATATTGCTAGTCCTCCATTTCCAGAACTATTAACTAGTTTATTTAAACAGACGTGGTTATTTCAAGTTTACTCATTGCAGTTCTGATTTCTTTGCTCACACAAAGTAGCACTCTATACCATGGGTGTTTTCCCTGATATCACACAAATATTTCCTGAATCACCCCTGGTATGCCCTTCCCACTCCACCTTAGGACTCCAAACATAATAAATAAAGCTTAATCCCTGCACCAGCCTCCTTCACCCATAAACCAAAGTCCAGCTATTCCCTAATAAAGTCCATAATAAAGTCTCTCTGGTGGCTGGTTTAGGGATGTCTGGGTAACAGAGCAAAGGCTGGGGCAGGCGTATGCAAGCAGCAAGGGATGCAGGCAGCAGATCTGCTGGTAATCACAGAATCATTTGGGTTGGAAAAGCCCTCCAAGACCTCTGAGTCCAAGCATTCCCCAGCACTGTCAAGGCCACTAACTCATGTCCCCAAGTGCCACATCCACATGGCTTTTAAATCCCTCTGAGAATGGGGACTCCTCAAGTGCCCATGGCTGACAAATTTTGTGTTTGGTTTGTAAACTTTGTCTGGACACTAACAAAGATGATTAAACTAACCATGTTTCTAAGCTTTTATTATTATTATCACATTTTAATGAACCTCATAGGCAAAAAAAATTAGAAATTTTATTTCAGATCATAATTTCCTAAATAAACTATCAATCAAATGCAGAAATGCTGTTTTCTGATGGGTTCTATTCCCTTCCTTCTGACCAATATAAAATTTGCTATAGTTTAGTGGATCATTAGTTAAACAGAATTCATAAGACGTATGAAGAGCTACTTATATACAACTGCTATGGAGAGACTGCCAGGAAATCCCTTCTGTAAAGAAAATGTTGAGCAATTGTTAGCCAGTTTCCTAGGGATTTTATACATAATAAGTGAAGTACATTAGCAGCTCTTGATTTAACAAAAACCCCTGAATTATGCATTTGTGTAAGGACAAGTATTGTAGGCAACATTTCCCAAGTATGCAAATTTTATGTAAAATATAGCTTGCATATGGTGTAATACCCATCCCCCAAATAAAACATGGTATAATTTCAAGGGAGAATTTTCAGCACAGTATGCTTGATCAAGAAAACACAGTTTTCTAAAGTAACCAGCAAAGCTATTGTTAAAAGTGATATGTGAAAAAAAAAATAAATAAAAAAAAGATGCATAAATCACTGGAAATTCATGTGTGCTTTGAGGATTATGTCTTGGAGCTGGTTTTCCCCTTGGATGACATGCCAAACCCCAGACACCAAAATGGGTTATACTGAAGAGCAAATACCAGTCATTAACTTTCCCGTGGTTTAATAATTACACCTCTTCCTGGGGATGTGATTAAACCACACACAGCATTAGAAAACAGAGGGAATTAAGTCAATATGCCTCAGAGCTGATGAGTAAGTGAATGTGTTGAGTCAAGAAAAAGCTGGATCAGATGGCTGGCTGTACGTTTCCAAGGTCCATACAGCAGTGCAACACACGAATGCAATAAGAATAACATCACTACCAGATGTAGCAGCGTTCCCCCCTCCAAAAGGGAAATGCAGCATTGCATTACAGATCAGTATGAAGAGTTCCATGGTCAGCAGAGACCTGACTCCCCATCATGAGCCCTGGCTCTCCCAAGGGAAGGATGACTCCTTGACAAAACATTTTGGTCCACCATATATTTTGTCACCAAAGCTGTGGATTTATATTCCTTCCTGGAATACAGGGAAAAAACACCTGAAATACCTGTCATGGAACTGCAGCCCCTTAAATCATAAATTCAATCAAACTGAAGCCTATGGAGAGAAGCATTCACCTCAAACACTCCCATTCCATATGTGCCCGGCCAAAGACAAATTGAGAGTCCAGACATTTGTGTTCTCTTCGCCTTCACTGTAACTTTAGCACTGCAGTATGGGAAACATTCCCAACCAATGCAGTACTACAGCATTGTGCCACGATCCATGCAGCACTGTGAGGTGACATAAGCCACAGGAAACATCATTTCTGAAGAACTGTTTTAAGCAAAGACTCTCCCATTTTAAACTGGAGTAACTCCAGGAAATTCACTCAAGTTACTTCTGGGTGGGAAGCAAGAAAGGGAAGAAAAACAGCTTTTGTGTTCCTGCCTCTGCCTGTAAGACAACACTGCACAACACACTGTCCATGGGAAACTGTATCAAAGCATCTACAAGAAAATAGTAAACTCTAAGTGTGACACTGGCAGGAAGAGTTTCCAGCCCTACTTTGAAATGTCTCACCCTCCCCACATTTTTCTCAGCCCACTTGCTTTCCAACCCATGACCTCACCTTTGTGGCTGAAGATCAGCATAGCAGCAGGGGAAGCTGGAGGAGGGAGGACTACTCGTTCTCAGACAACCCTTGGCTTACATTGGGCAGCTCCATCACATGCCCCCAGGGAGAGCAACTGGGGGTTATCAACCTGCTCTGGATCTGAACTAGGGACCAGGAAAGAACGGACCTTGTCAAGCCTTTGTCTGCTGAGCCAACACGGTGCTTCTTAAGCTGAGCAGCAGCTTAGCTGCCAAGTGTTTGTGGGCTCCAGTGAGTGAGATTTTTAGTTTTTGTGTTGTATTATTTTACATTCTCTGGAGAAGAGAGCATTTATAACAGCTGGCAGAATTTGATGTAAACAATAAATAACAAATTCTAAAAACCTTCTAGCTTTATTAGACCCACTGTTAATACATCTTACGCAATATCTTCAGGTCAAGTGCAAATCCATAGGCAGGAGACAGCTCTTTCCCTAGTAACACACCTTTGCCCACTGACCATGCTCTCTGTGGGATGGGAAGAGGACTTGTTCTAAAGCCATGTGCAAGCAACAGGAACAAGGCAAAGAGATTTAGCAAAGTTCCGAAGGATTCTGGCTGAGGAGGCCAAAGTAATTGGCTTTGATGGAGCAACATCAGGGAGGAATTTAGGACTAAATCATTTCAGTTGTGAGTAATTTCAGCTCCAATGTCACCATCTGGTTTTGGACAATTCTGTAACTGAGCTGCTCAAGGCTTTGCTCCTGGGAAGAACTGGCAGCTTTGTGCCATGGTAGGGACCCATAGCGAACTAGATGCTGTTTGCAGTCCCCAAGGAAGTGGAAATTACAAAAGTGACAATGTTTTCATTTTTTAAAATATTTTTCTTCAATAGTTTTGCAGTTCACTTTGAAATATGCATGGAGAAGGCATTGCATCTTTCAGTCATTTGAGAAATAATTTTCCACTCAGTGGTGACATCCCCAGAACGTAAATTTAAGTGAATGTCCCTGTGCAAATTTGCACTTCAACAGAGAAAAAATGGAAGAAAGAAATTTCTGTCCCAAAAAAATGTTGATCTCTCTTCACTTCTAAATCCATCCCTGAGTGACTACAGTAGATACTTGGCACTACCCCACTAAAGCCCCTTGTACCATCCTTCTCAAAATTATTCCAGCTCACATTAGCCCTGTACACATGAGCCATTGTGGCCAGGCCATTTGTGTGCAGCCTGTCCCCCTAAGCACATGCACACAACTGCCAGGGGAAGGGAGCTGGCTACGTATCTGCATGCTCCTGCATGCTGCTCCCAGGCTTCTGCATTCATCTTCTGCTCTCCCAACCACTAGAAACTACTGACTTCAAGACAATGCTCCAAGAAAGAATATAAGGAGTGGATGAACAGGAGGGTCCTCTGCCCAAGATGATACTTTCCATCAGCTGGCATTGCAACACCAGTGCTGGCCAAATCACACCTGTGCAAAACACTAAAAGTCCCTATTCATGGGACTTATGAGCTGGGTTGGGATCTCTTTAGTGTTTGGCAGAGGTTTTCTTCCTGTCTTATCTCTACTTACAAAGTTCCCCTATTATGGAAATATTCTGTTTTGTTGAAGACAGGAGCCCTGAAATCATAAAATGGAAATGAAAGAAAATGCTGACTGTGAAAGCACTGGAGATATGCATTGTTTCATTGGCAGCAAACAGAAATATTTTGGATCACATATATCCAATGTATCATTTATTTAAATTGTAGGGGTTGCATCAGGAGTGAAATGTGTCACATCCCCAGAGTCATTGATGCAATATTTAATACTGGAATATAAAAACCACACTAGTTTATTTGATTGATTAATTATTGAAAAGCTACAAAGATAATAGAAGTAAATAAAAATTAAAAATATAAATTGTAAATAAATATATCTCTTTGATAGAAAGGTAATAAATACATAATTTTTAATGAAGATGCATGCCTCTGAAATTCCTCTTACCACTGAAGCAGAAATTAAATTTATCCCACCTTGATAGTCTAATCAGGAGCCTTTAAAAAACCAACTATTTCACTGAATAAAAGAGTCATTTCACAGCCCTTATTATCTAAATCATATGGATTTATAGCATAAGCAGGGGACCCAGGAAGGGTATGGAGCTCAAACACTTTGACTATAATGAGTGAGCTGATTCTGTATTTTCTTAATGTGAAAGAGACTGAAGAACTAAATTAAAGGCATGTTTCATGTTCTAAGCTTCTTGCAAGAATCAGACTCTTCTAAAATTCAGTTGCTCTTTCCATTGTCAGTAGCTCCTTTACCTGGACTGCCTCACTATTTGCTTTAAGGTATTAAATCTACTATCTATCACAGTAAGGAGACCACTCAGGGAACTGCAGTTTATTAGAGGATGTCACCTTCAGCCAGCTATCAGGCCACACTTCCACAGTTACACTTAACCACATATATTGCACAGAATCGTTTTCTCCCCAGCCTTAAGGAAGTACACAGCATGTGTGTATGTACTACTCTCATTTTGAGAGAAGCCACGTTATTTATACAGACCCATAAATGTTAGGCTTAAATATTGACATTCACAAAGTTCTACTGTGAACCCTATTTAAACAAAACAGATTTACAATGTATGCTCTACAAGAAGAGTTTTTTTCTAGCAAATTCTGGGATTAGCCTTAAGGAAGTGTGAGACAATAGATTTTAACATTCTGATAAACACGTGATTCCCTAGGGAAATAAAAAATTCAAATTCATTGTGGTCTGCATGCCAGATTGTTTCTGTGCTTCTGCCCTGTTACTCCATCTCACCATTCCCAGAGTGTTTACTGGAATAAATGGGCAGCTCTTCTGCCCCTCTCTGCAGCTGAATGCCACGTCTCCTTCTGACCTCAGCGGCTCCCGCAGAGGCAGCAGCCACGGGATCACCTGGGGAGAGCACCAGGCACTGCTTGGTGGGGACAGCTGAGCCCACCGGGCTGCCCATGGGGCGCCCCCCACCCAGCCAGCACAGCCAAGGGCACACAGAGCAGAAGGTGCCCTAGCCCTCCCGTTGCCAGTGCCCAGCGCCAGGGCCAGCTCGGGCAGGTGCCCCTGCCATGGCTAAGCAGGGTGGTGGGCCAGGGCTGAGAGCCAGGGTGGGCTCTGCCCCAGCAGCCCCTGCACGCCAGGCAGGGCTTGACAACAGTCCAGGAACAGCTGCCACAGACAGAGCACCCAAGCCCTACATGCTCTCAGCTCCTGCTCACCTGCACTCACTGTTTGGCTTCATCTTGTACTTCCCTTTGATACGAGTGCACGCCAGCTGGTTCCCTTGGAGTCCAGTAGAAGCTCGAGGATTCTTTTTCACCTCTGTAATTTGACCCACAGTTACCCGGTGAATTGGGTTGTATAAATATTGACAGAGAAATATACGTAAGAAAAATATTTATCATTTCTCTTCCACTCAGCACTGAAATTTTGCTTCAGGGCGTGAGGTGCCTGTTTCAGTGATTCTGCTCATTAATAGACAAAACAAACAGGATTAGAAGATATGTTTTTAGACAGGATCAGTGATGCACACACTGATTTAGAAACTGTCGGGCTGACACCCAGGCCCAAGGAGTACCTGAGCAGAGCACAATCCCTGCCAGAGTGGCAGTGCCCAGCTCCCTGCTCCCAGCAGCACTGTACTGGAGGAACTGACAGCTCTATTGACTGAATAAAGCTTGGTGGGAGCTTATTGGGGCAGTTGCAGGGCAATAAATGCATTCCTAAGTATCTTATTCTGACAATATTGAAGCAAAAAGCCATTTTTCCTGGCCTGCCCTTCCTCAGAGATTCCACACAGACTGAAGCATGAGTAAATATTGAAACATATGCTGGGATTCTCAGCATAGCACCACGGCAGCATCATTCCCAATCCAGTCAGACGAATTTCACTAACAGTATAACATATGGAAGAACCACAGTGCCCAAGTCAGAGTAATGGGAGCCCTAAGCCAGATGTCTGTCTCAGCCCCATAACTGGCTGCAGCCAAAATGAGAGCAAGTACAGCAGAACAGCTGTGATGCCCAGTACCTGCTGCTCCATTCCTGTCAATGACTTTGTACAGGAACCCAGTGAACAGAGCTGGGTGCAGATTGAGGGTCCTGCTCTTGAGAACCTCAAACAGCAGTGTGGTTTATTGAGTCAGTTTTGTACCATCTGCCATAAGAAAATAAGGAGAGACATGCTGTATTTGTATGAGTGGCTCAATTCCTATATCATCCAGGCAAAACTGGAGCCCATGTTATTTTTGCCATTAGTTATAATTAGAGAACTCTAATCAACCCCCTGCCTGCTTCAGTACTCAAGTGTTTAAATCTGCAATTTTACTTGTGTTCTTCATTAAGAAGATGGAAAAAGGAAAAGAAATTCATTCATGAAATTTCCATCCATATCAAAGATTTATTTTAGGATTTACTTCCAACTTCTGTACCTTTAGACCTTTTAAACAGGAATACAGTTCTCTTCCTCTACCATTCTCTGTATGTATAAATTCATATAACATCTATTAAAGAGCAGACAATTCTCATTCCTCTGTAGCAGTAAATAAAGGATTTTGGTGCAGAGATGGAGAAGAAATATTAAGAGAACATAAAGATCTTTAAGACAACAGGAAATATTTGTTGCACTTACTTTCTGGTGCAGAAGGACAAAATTGCTTAAAAATCTTCAGCATCTTAAGTCTCAACTATTTCCAATAGATGGAGCTGATGACATAATTACTAGTGATTAATTTCTAACATTTATTAGTGAATGACTTTTAAAGGCACAGGTTAGCAGCATAAAGTCCAGAGTGAGATCTTCACTGGGACTGCCCAGATGCCATGAAACCAAATTTCACCTCCACCCACTCCACTGCTTTGACGCTGGATGTCATAGATTTCATAGATTGCTGGATTTAAGATGTTCCTAAAGATCAGAGGCAGAGTGATAAATAATCATCCTTTTACTCCATCATATGCTTGCCCAAAAACATACCATCTCTGTGAGCTACAACAAATGTACCATCTCTGTGAGCTTCTTTAAAGCCATGTGTTTCTCTCTTTTTTTCTCAAGCAGGACCACATGCTACTAAGACAGAGTCAAGGAGACCAAGCCACCTGAGCCTAACACATCTACATTTGCAGGACATTGATACAAGAGACTTACACAGAAGATTTCAGACCAAGCTGACCAAGAGATGTAAAAGAAGATTAAAAAACTACACAAAAGGTTCTGCTTTAGAAAAGACCACTCAACTTCTGACTGCAAGAGTCACCAATCTGTAGCAAGACCTGCTAGTCAAACATCCAAGGGGAATAACTTGTTTTCTTCCAGAAACCCAGAACAGTTTACTCAAAATTTTGCCTCAGACACAGGTGATTGCCTATATACTTTAAAGAACTAGTAAAATTTAGTTTAAATTTCATGCTGCCTTGTGGAGAAGAAAAGTCTCCTGAACCTAAAACAAGCAGAGCCTCAGAGTAGAGCGTGTCCTAATAAATACCCATGTATAAAACCTGTGGCCAGACTGCCAGCCCTGAAATCCCCTCAGCATGCTATGAACTCCAAGAGTAATCAGGCTAAGATTTACTGGGTGCTTGGATCCAAGAAGCTCAGTGTTACCAAGTATGCACACAAAAACCTCTCTATAGAGGCTTTCCAGGCTTGGAATCAGAAAGTGTAACATTGATTGCACTGGACAGTTTTGTCTTAGTCTCACCAGATTTCCATATTGCTGCCATGGAAATGAACTGTGAGACAGCATTACATCAGGCAGCATGGCACACATGTCGTTTCCACCAGACAGCACACCACATCTCACACAGTCAGGTAAGCTGCAGGAGCAGCAATACAGACAGAAATCAGTTGCAGCCTGTTTATTCAGCTTATCTGTAATGGGCTGTGTGGTGACTCTCATATATCTGTGGTCTCAGAAGAGTCATTATCTCTGAATTCAGCTGTTTCTTGCTGAGATAAGCCAAGTCAGTGAACCCAGAGCTCCTAGATCTGCAGTGACACCAGCATGCTCACAAGCCCATTATTCATGTGGGTGTAGTGCCAAGGACCCAGGCATTCCCTCGGGATCCAGACAGTTCACAACCTGTGCCATCTCTTGTCAGCAATCCTCATTGGCAGGGATGGGGACTCCAAGCTGCACAGATCTGCAGGATGAAATAGCAATGCAGCTGGAAGATTGATAGAGGGCTTCTTGGGTACTAGTGAACACCTGGCAGAAAGCTAAAAAGAACACACGCACCAAGGACAACCGAATGAGCTCCTGTGGTGGGAAAAGCAAGGTCCTCCATGGTCGCCTTGGCAGTTCAGCCCAGCCTACTAAAGGATGTATCAGTGTCCTAGTGCTCTCAGAACAGGGGACAAGCACTGCATGACAGAAGCACTGCATGATCAGAAAGAAAAAAAATCACAACTCAGGCTCACACTACATGTTATTGAATTTACTACAGTACTTTCATGTTTTCTACATCCCATAAACCTGCAAAAATTGCCTGATAGTACACAAATTATGATTTCCTGAATCACTCTCTGCTTAAGAAATCCTTTCCCAGGGTGAAAAGTCTAGGACCTCCACCTTGCCAGGTGAGACATCATCCTTCTTGTGGCCCAGGTTGCATGAACTCAACTGTAACTACAGAAGGCAGAGCCAGCATTTCTGCTAACATGCTTCTCTCCTTAACAATACACATCCACAGATCCCTCTTCACATATTTTTTGGCTCAGTCCCAGCAGAAGACTAAGAAGCCACTTGTACAAATTGAGAGTTCCACACAGTTGGTTGACAGTTGTCCTATATGCCACAGGCGTATCACATTCAATGTTCCAGTCTTAAGTGCCTGATAGAGCTGATGAGGAACACGCGTGTTTCCAGTTTAGTCATCCTGATTCCCATGTCACCATTTCCGAGCAAAATTAAGAAGAAAAACAATTAACAATCTATTATCATGACAGAATTGCAAGAACATATCATCTACCTGCAAATTAAAACTAAGGACAGAGCTACAAAGGCTGATGAGGATATCCTGCATGGCTGCACAGACCTGCTTCTACTGCTGTCAAACAGCAAACACATTCACTCTGATTCTATTGACAGCTTCTGGGAGCTGTGTTTAGTACTGACAGCACAACTAATTCAGACATGGTGCTGCATATCTTCAGGTTCTCAAACACTTCATTCAGCAAGGACAGCTTTGCACAGGAGTTCTCTCAGCAGCCAGGTCAAATGCTCCAGCTTCCCTGCAGTCTTTGTCATCTATCTCAGTATTCCTTTCCTATCCATTGATACCACATATCAGTAACAGCCTCACCCTCTTCCTGGAAAAAAATTCTGCTGTGTTCTCCTCTAGCCCAGGTCTGCATTTCCCTTACCTGAAGATGCATGTTTTTGCTTAGCTATAGCCAAGGCCCTGATTCTTCCTCAAGATTCTCAAAAGCCTGCTCCATTTTGTGGGAAAGTCTCTTGGCTACCAAGCAGGTATAAATGTATGATCAAGTGTATGTTTTTCTAAAGGCACCTGGTAGAACCTGAAATACCATGCAAAGAAAAATATTTTTAGCATTGACCATCTCCCAAATTTTACCCACAGAGGAAATAGAAAATGTTCTCTCTGCAAAGTTACTCAGGAAAAAATGGACCCAGAGTTCAGCTCTGGTTTTAACAAATCAGGCTAAACATCTGCGAAATTAAAATCCCTATAAGGACAAGGGCAGTTTTAAACAATATTTACGTTTGTAAGAAATACTAAAAGCCTTAAGTCTACCCTTAAGCATAGACATTTCATTTTATTCACCCTGAAACAAAGGGATGATAAGAAGTATCACTCAAATCAGGAATAAACAAAAGCACACAAGGTCAGGATCATCTGAGAATGTTAAGAATTTAGATGGAGCTTGGAGACAGTCACTTTGGAGACTAAAGTTCAAACTTCTACTAAGTGGAAAAAAATGTTATATGTTAGTCTTCAAATTTAAAGTGAATGGGTGCATACTGGCATTATGAGGATGCAATAAAGGAATAGTAGATTAGAGAAAAGGGTTAATGAGGAATTATCTGATTACAAGTGTAACTAATGTAAAGAGTACATCAGAAGTATATAGGAAACAATTCCTGTCTGTGACACGTTTTGATTTAAAAACAGCTGATTCCAGCAAACAAACTCAACCTGATTCAGTCACTTACCAAAGGGGAAAAAAATAAGTTGACTTTTCAGGAAATCCTCAGCATTACTGATTTACTGAAATTTGACAAAGGACTGATAATGAAACATTTGAAGAAGATTTTATAGTGGGAGATTCATCAGAGTTCAAGACTCATTAGTCTGGTATTAAGATCAAAAGTCTGCCTCCAAATACTGTTACTATCGTCAGTTTTTTAAAACTTGTGGAATTTATTGTGGCCTTAGATGTGCCAGTGGAAAGAATATTTTCCTGTGTAAACAGATTTGGACAGTGTTCAGAAAACTTCTGAACATAGGTTTTTCTGAGACTGGGCTTAAGGTTAAAGCCAAAGGCAAAAAATATATAAAAACTTTCTTGTTTGATTCAAAACAGCCATGACACATGAGAGCAGAAAGCAATAGTCCAAACAATAACATTATTAATGAAATGGAGTTGTATATTTGAAGACAGTGGAAATATATACTAGAGGGAAACATACATGTCACAACAGGGAGCTGCTGCTTCCCTAAAACATTCCTTCAGAGAATTTCCCCTTGCTTTTCAGGCAGTCTATTTCTTTCATGTGTGGAAGAGACAAGCTCACCAAGTGTCGAGCAAGGAGTGCTATTCTGGACACACAGCGTGGCCTGAATAATCCATCACAGGAAGGAAGTGTGGGGAAGCAGGGAATTTCAGGTTAGAAGTGCTGGAGGGCAGAGTGGGGGCTGCTGGCACGTGCTTTCCCTACACTGCTCAAACTCCTCCTAGTCTGCTACTTCCAACAACTTCCCTAAGAAGCCATTTTCTGTACCAAGGAAACACTACTGACTGAATAGAAACACCACTTACTTGTTTAAGGGAAAATAATCTAACTTTTTGTCAGGAACCATAAAAATAAGTGCAATGAGAAACAAAAAGGTCGTCACATATCATGTTTGACACAAAGCCCTAATCCATCACAATCACTTGGGGTTTGGTTTTCTCCAGCCTGCAGCTACTCCTCACCATGACATCTCAGGCTCCCACAGGCAGCATGGGGAGCTAGTGCCTTTCTGCAGGGTGTACAGATGCCAGGAGGTGTTCTGAGAATAGCACCCATGCCAGGAGGTGCTGCGAGCATGAGCTGGATGGAGCCCCAGCTGAAGCTGGGACATGCAGCCTGTTGGTGGCCCTGCCACTGCAGAGCCCGGCTCCTTCCAGGTGCACACGGGGACAGGGGGCACATGTGTTGCCCCATCCTCAGGGAGAATCTCTGTGGACAGCAGGGCCAGGTATTCCATCCCTTGCCCCAGCTAGCACTGCACCATGACCATGCCTGCTGGAGAAAGGTGAGATGTGGCCATCAGAAAGAGAATAAGAGAAGGGATGAAGTTTTAGCTTTGTATTAGAGGAAACCTTTGCCACCTCCAGTTAGCCCCATGATCCAATTGCTCATGAGTTCCTCAGTGCTCAGACTGCCTGGATGATTGTGTCATGCTAGCAGCAGGCTGCACAGATGTCAGATGTCACGCTCTATCTGATGAAGAGGTCTCTGCCTCGGGCTGTTTATATATAACCTACCAGAATTTCCTGCTGCATGATGAAATAATTAGGGGGCCCTCATGCAGGGAACAGTGTTGCGAGTAGGTTGCAAAGGCATTACACATACAAAAAGAAAATCCTAAGCATTTTACTTATCTATGATACAATCTTCTAAGACTCCTTATATACATTCAACTTGTTTGTATTATTTCTTTTAATGTTCTTCATGCAGATGCTAAATGAAGGCTTCAAAAAGTTCAGCAGCGGTCTTTCCTTTATGCTCAGATTACACAGTGGGAATAGCAGCATGAGAAAACCGGAAAAAATAGAGATTTATTTGTTTGTTTTAAATCAAGATTGCATTTTGCATCTTAAGTCAGTGAACTCTAAACTGCAGATAGCTTAATAGAAGTTGATCCCGTCATCAGACTCTCATTTTTTGGGTCTCCTTTTTTTCTAATCAGTTTTAATTTGCAAATGGTTTTATCCATAAAGAGATCACCCATATGCCCACAGACACTCCGTGTGCTGACTCCCCTCCCAGCTCACTCCCCTCCCAGCTCACTACACTAGAAAACAAGTGGGATCATATCCTCAGCTGCAGTCTGGAACCACTTCCCTGTGATTGTCAAACTTTCAAGTAAAACTTAGGAGTCTGAGGTTTCAAACTTCGCATATCCTGAACACGTCCAACGCAGTTGAACCGGGCAATTCTGCTGGCTGGCAGCAGTGGAGAAACCAGCCCAGAAGGGAGGTTGGCAGGGAGGCCTGTCCAGAAACACCCCCAAAGTAGAGACCCCCACAGCCACTCACCCCTTCCAGGTCTGTGCCAGAGCCTTTGCCCTTCGCTCTGTGGTCCGAAGCTCAGTTCACCAGGAGAGCTGCTGGCAGTGAACATGGCTAGCTGGATACACTGGGCCCTCTAAAACCTCCTGGGGTCTCACAAACCCAGTTTTAGTGATGCTGGCACATCTGAGGCAAAGTTGGAAGTCATCTTAAAGGAGAAAGTTTGTTGAATATTTGGCATTGGGGTATCTTCCCCAGGGAGGCTGTGGAGATACTCAGACCTCAGACTGGTCTGTTTGAGAGCTGAGTCTGTTTGAGAGTGAACTTTCACTCAGTGACAGCAGGCAGTCTCCCAACCACAGCTATTCTCTCTGTTTCTGTGAAAACAGCAGAAAGACTTAGTGTAAAAAAAAGGATGTGACTAGGAAGTCTTCCTGGATTCCCATATAATTTGTGCTTTTTCTATTAACTACTTACAGTGCAGTGAAGAACATTACACTATACTTTATTAGTTTGTAGACAGATACAGTTGTCACCCTTCCCTGACATTCTTATCTGATATGGTGTCATGGGCATTTGCTGCATCCTTCTCAGAGCAATTACCTGCTTGAATGGATTTTTTTGAGAAATATAAATATTTTCTTTTTTTTTTCCTGTTTCCAAAGCACATTACTTCTATTCTACTAGGAGAGGCTTAGAAATGGTATTGTCATTTCTTTTGAGAGGACAAAAATATTAGATCCCATGGTTCACATTAAGAAAATGAAGGGATATCAGTTTTCAGATTGGGTGCGTAAACTCATAGCCAGCCACCTAGCTGGCTTTTGACTCTCTCATTCAGGGGGAGCATGAATAAGTAATAAGCATGTCATTAAATAATCAAAACTATGTCCACAGAGTTAATCAATATGGGGTATTCTCAGAGAAGTGCAGTAGGAAACAAGGATATCCTGAACAAATACCTAGACAGGATAAATGACTTAGTTAGATTTTTTGTAATTTCCTCTTATCACAAATTATAAAA
Organism: Lanius collurio; assembly: GCA_020086605.1. Classification (NCBI taxonomy): domain Eukaryota; kingdom Metazoa; phylum Chordata; class Aves; order Passeriformes; family Laniidae; genus Lanius; species Lanius collurio. The sequence goes on from JACBWW010000016.1 coordinate 26,125,329, forward strand.
TATTTTTGATTGGAAGGAACCTTAGAAGATGATCTGGGGACCTGTACTCAAAGCAGGGACAATTTGAAAGCAGACCATGTTTGAATGTCTCCAAAGATGGCAGCAGCCATCACATCATTTACCTGCCCTGCTCAATCTTTCCGACAAAGCAGCTGTGTGAACCTCTGTGACCCACAGTTACACAAAATGTCAGTAATAAACCAAACACACATACTCATTAACAACTGGCATAAGCTGCTGACTAGCCAGCCCCTGTGGGAGGGAACCAGTGAGGGCACACTGAGAGAGAACACCTCAGCCTCTCAGCAAGGGGCTGTGGAGGGCTTGGCTGCTACCAACATTAAACCATAGCAATCATGATAGACCCCACTGTAGAACAAACCAGGATGAGCCATATTACCTTTTTTACTTCTTATACACTCTCAAATAATGCACCAAGACATATCAAAATTCTTTTCGGAGTTCAAAATCGACATACCTTCCAAATTGCTCAAACAGTTGCCACAAGTGTATCACATTTACAGACTTTGTTTAATTCAAATGATCACAAATAATTGGAAATAGGATAACAAGTGACCAAAACATGTAGAAGAAGAGTTTCCAGTGTGGTGGCCATCTATATTTTCATGGTTAGAAAAACTACATCCACGCTTTTATTAGAACACAGCATGGAAAAGAAAATGACATTTACCAAATATCAAAAAGTGTATGTGTCACTGTTCTACAGATACATAATATAAATCCATTTCTAAATTATCATTGCCTCCTTATGTCTATTTAGCATCTCAGCAGTCTTCTTTTACCCATCTTCTTCTCTAAATGGATCCTGTCTTTCACTAAACGATGGTTCAAGCACAATAAACAGACATTTGTTTGAGTGTGCTGTACAGGTATCAGTTTACATTAACTCTTCTGAAGTTAGGTTTGTACATAGCACAGCTTACAGTACTACCAAGGAACAAAATCTTAAAGGTGGGAATAAAACAACATTTCTTTGATCTTAGTTCTCCATTCAGCTCACTATTCAATAGCCTCAGTAACTGTATCAAGGAGACAGGGTCTTATTTTTTCACCACCATTAAAATCGTGCAAGTACAGAACATCAGTGGAGGCTCTGAGTGGAGGCACATGGGAGGCAAGGGTGCATATCATATCAAGAGCAGTAACGTTCTGTACCCTCTGAACCAGACAACAATGTATTCCACTGTGCTGCTATTCAGCCACTGCCAGCTCATTTTAAGTTCCTTTTTCTCAGTGCACATTCAAGAAAGAATAAAAAGACCATAAGAGAAGGAAATTTTTGCTGCTCATGTATTTGAAGACTGCAACCATAACAGACATCAAGTCATCTATCATCAAGGCCAGGACACCGTTGACAGCAGTCATTCCTCTCTATAAGGGAAAATGTGCAGTGATATGTGATGATGGAAGGCACTTCCTTCCTCAAGGGCCAATTTAGCACAGCAGGGGAAAAGTAGCTCAAGCAATATGCATCTCAAAGCAGGAGAAAAATTAAAGGCAGGAAGAGGAAGAGTGGCTTTGGAAGGGAGATCAAGGGATGAAAGCAGTAGCAGTAACCATGGGAAGGATAACCATGACAAGGCAGTGGAAAAAGTGGAGAAAATTTAGTTCTTGCATTTTGTTAGCATATAGGATACCTGGACCAAGAAAACTGGGACATCACAAGCAGGGTTGGAGCCTACACAAGTGCACATTTACAACAGCAGATGCTTCTTTGTTCAACTGCTTTCTACCAAAAGGTAAAAGACCTTTAAGAAGACAATACCTGCATGTCAGGTATCTTGCAGTAGGATTGCAGACCTGTGGCTCTCACTGAGCACTGACTTCATCACTCAGCTATGAATGCTGTGCTTGGGTGAAAAAAGAGGAGCTGTTTCTGGCCCAGCATGTTTGTCCCCAAACCCAGCTCAGATGAGGTTGTTTCCCTGGTTGTCCCTCCACCCTTCTGACCCTTGTTTGGCACAACTGCTTCCACACAGTGCCACCTCTTTCTTGCCTAGCCAGAGTTCTGCATGATGGTGCCCAGCTAAAAAGAGCATCCTCACACCATACCACCTGTGTGTACCCACAGCACCACGTGCTGCTGGGGTGGCACTGTGTAGGACCCCAATCCTATAGGACTCTAGGCAAGTCATTAATCTCCCTACACCTCTGTTTCTGCCTCCATTAAATTTTACTGACTTACCTCATACAGCTGAGAAGAAAAACTATTAAATTAGCATATTCAAAGATGTGAAGAATTCCCTTTACCACTGTCTGCTGCCAGAGCTGTGGAACTGCATCTTAAACTATTTATAAACCCTATAAGTGCCTGTTATTTGAATGAAGTATTTGTTGTATGAGCATTATCTTTTGATCTCTAATTTGTGATATCAAGTCACAACTTCTGCCTAAATGTGCATATTAAACAAAAAACTAGTAGTGGTAGTGTAAAGGAACAACAAAGCCTTATAGGAATTAAATATGGTCATTTGAAGCTGATGTACGTAACAAAATTTTTCACCTGTTGTGTGTGTCCTTCAACCCAAAAGTTTCATAATCTGAAACTTTTTCAAAGTTTCTGTGGATTTAGGCAGTCTATTTGAAAATGGACTTCCAACTGTTCTGTAGGCAAAAGACACAAAATAGACACAAGTCCATTTTCCATGTTCACAGGGAATTTTGTCTTGGTGGTCCACTAAATCTCACATAGTGAGGGACAATACTGAAACATCTTCTGTGTGAAGAGGACTCTAGTCTAGGGAAAACCTGAACTCCCTTGCTGCCCATCCCAGTGATTTTTGTGAATGATTATATATATTTTCCTCTTAGTTTTAAGTTAGTTTGTTTTATTTGCAACATTTTTAAGACCTTTTCTGATAATCATTTTATTCCCTTGTCTTCATTTTGTTTGGCAACAGATGAGCTGGCAGCAAGCCCAAAGCCTGGTAAAAGACAAATTGCTACCAGATGAAGCTGTGACTTTTACACAGAGTATGTCCTCCAGCCATGGAAGAGCTTGAGGCCCAATAAAATTACCAAACTGACTGAGAAGTCAAGTTCAAGCTTTACATGAAGGCCTGCCATTAACAAAAAAAAAAAAAAAAAAAACAGAATAATTCTCCAAGCAGTGAATCTAGTGATTGGGCTAATGAAGCTCCAGAAAAGCTGAAGAATCAGAAGCAGAGATAGAAATGCAAATCCTTAGCAGGGCCCCCAGGCAGGCTTTAACACTTGCTGCCTCATGGGAGCAGAAAAGGCCCTCTGTTCCCCAGGAAAAAGGCAGTCACAAACCAAAATGACCCACAAGATGCACCGATCCCCCTTTCATCTTCCATGTCCAAGTTACAGCTCTGGAGCTGTGCTAGGTTACATCACTGTAGAGTGGCTCAGAACTGAGCCAACGTGGGCACAGAAAGCTCCCCAGCAATCCAGCATTTGGGCCAGAGAGGAAAGTGACACTAGACAGAGTTATTGCTGCTAATGCCCATGATAAATTCTTCTCTGCAGACTGTATCCTCTCAGAGGGTCAGCAAAGTGCGGTGAAGTCAGGATTGAGAAGAAGGATGTTTCTCCTGGCTACCCTCCAAGCAGACCAGCATTGCCTTTTCCCCAAGATTCCTCCCTGCAGTCTTGTGAACCTATCACAGAAGCCACAAGGCACAAAATGCGAATGCTTTCCTGAACCTTGTTTCATCCTTCCCAGGTTGATGCCACAGGACATCACCTTTTGTTACCCAAAATTATCAGACAAGAATTGAGGCAAACCACCTTGCAAAAATGCTTCCCCATGTTTTGCTAGGTAGATGTTTTTAGTCAAGGCTTTGGCACCCACAGGATCCTTAGAAGTCATGCAGAGAGGATCATTGCTTGCTCTAGTAGGATAGACAGAGAGGTCTGGATTTCTGTGTGTAGTAATTTTATGGTAGGTATAGAATGATTGAGTGGATATAAACCAACACTATTCTGACTTACATAACATAGGCTGGACAGCACCTGGCTGTGAACAGAGACAAAAGATGTAAAGTGAAGCCATCAGAGTCCTGGACACTCTTGAGATGCACCCTTCCCAGATTGTCTTAATGGATGGTACATCCATGCAATGAACATTGAAAAGTAACATCAGATGGGAAGGAAAAGACTCAATAAAGAAGTAGCGTTTGGTTATAATCCTGTGTACCCAGATGTCACACGACAACACAAATTCCCTACAGCCTCTCCCCTGGGCTCCCATGGAGCAGCCCCCCCACAGGCAGCCATTACACCCAACTGTAAAAACCATGGGAGCATCCACGGCCGCCAAAAACACAGGGCAGGGGACCCCAGCACTGCCATTGCAGCACGCTGGAAGGTGGAGGTGAGGGAAGCTTCAAAGGGTTAAGTACAGACAATACTTTCCTGTCCTGGCGTGGGGGGGGGGGGGTGTCAGACACAGTCTAGAGAGGCCTGTCAGCCTTCATTGGCCACAGGTAATGGTATAGGGTAATTTCTTCTGATAATGTCACCAGAAGAGGAAATCCTGCAGACTAAACTCATTAAGGTCTGAGGGGAACACTGTGAGGGGCTCTTTCTGCAGGCAGAAGGACTGTAGGCTAAGTTTGTCTGAGTAGAAGAGCATCTCTTGTGGCATATGGTTGGAAAGTTCTCAAGGATTTCAAATACCCTTCTTCGGCATATGTCAGTCTTGAAGTCCAAGTTTTCACTTTGAAGTCAAAACTCATCCCTCCTTCTAAAATGCAGCCCTCTGAGGGAAAACAAAAACACCAAAGGGAGATGGTAGATTGATGCTCAAGAGCCAGTAATTTAGAGGCATTTGAACAACTGTCATTCATTCACACTCTTCTATCAAGCAAGCAAATAAATAAGACACTACATTGCTGCAAGAGCTTGTTCCAGAGGCTGTTAAGGCTTTGAATCAAGACTGATAATGCCTTGAGTTGCTGAAGGGCAGCATCATCTGCCAAAAACAAGCACTGTTATCCTTGCAAGGCATCTGAGGTATGCACAGGATTTAGCACCTAGCTCGCCCCTCCTTTGTGCATCCTCAGGTCTGGAGGGAGTCCCTTGTGTCACAGGTAGGCGAGGGCACCACGACATAGGGCTGCCCATAGGGTGAGCAGCCAGTGCCCAGCGGGCACACATCATATGGTCAGCCCTGCCAGCCCTGCAACCACCAGCTGTTTTGACCCCGATAACCTGCACACACTGAGTGTCCAACACTTTGGCCCACACCTGCTCTCTGACCTTGAGGTGCTGCCCTGCACATTGGCAAAAGATTTGAGAAAATGTGAAGTTCCTTCTCTTCTGAGAAGTGCAGTGGGACAGGTTATCTACTCAGCTTAACAGAAAAATGCCCTTGATTTCAAAAGCAAGGCAGCCTGATCCCTGGTCTTTTATAAGAAAATATTTTGACAGTGTAACAGATGAAATTACCTAAAGCTAGGATGACTGGCATTTAATCTGATAATCCTTCCAGAAGCAATTAACTTGAAAATATCTGATAGATTTGTTCAGTGTGTTTCTCTGCTGAGGCAGTGCAGGCACAGCCCAGCTGGCATGCAGCTCTGACCTGGTCGTCTGCCGAGTCAGAGACGCCTGGGGACACTGTCCTGATCACAGTCCTCTCTTGCATCGGCACAGCAATCCCACTCCTTCCTCCACAAGACCTCTGGTTTCCACACCACTGGAGAAAAGTAGGACTTGACACAGGCAAAATTCATTTAACTGGCTAGAGAACTTTGGCTTCATCTCAACACAAAAACCAAATGTGACTTTATACCAGAACTGGTCAGAAAAATTTCTGATGGAAAAGTACTTCAAATATTGGCTTGTCACAAGTGAAACAATTTAAGGAAACAATATATCATCTTTGCAGAGGTTAAGCTTTAAAATAAAGATGAAGATAAAGCATTTCCATTAAATCAAAACTTTATATTCCTACCTTTTCTTCAGGTTTTGAAATTATTGTTCTCCAATAAATTGTAAAATATAAGATCAGCATTTCAATAAAGTGTTTTAATTTTGTTAATCAGACTGTTCAATTTTTTTTTTAGCATTTGAGATCACAGGAAACGCAGAATAAAAAAAAAAGTGTTCCAGAAGAACAGCCTAAAATCATACACTTCAGTAAAAATTAAAAGTCCTATACTTGCATTGCTGCACTTTGAAGCCTTTAACCATCTTAATGCATTATACTCTATCCCTCAGCATATCTTAAATGTCAGCATAACCATACCTCTGGAAACAAGCATATGTATTTCATCTGTGTACATGCACACTTCCACGAGAAACCTGAAATCTGTGGAGAGAAGCCCAGTCTTGTAGACATTACTCAGGCTAAAGGGTGCTTTGACAGAGTGAGGATCATGAGATTGTTACAGGAACAGAACTGGAATTTGATTTTTAAACACAGAACATCTACACTTGTCATCACTAAATACGCAAATAGCTTTTGCCTCCAAAACTGTAACACATTACATGAACTAAACCATTTGTCTAAGAGGCCTTTCTTAGAAATGAAAGACAAAATTAAGAGGAGCTGTCTGAGCTATCTGAAAATGCAGTAAATAGAATGACTGTGCCTGCCTTCTGGAAGTGATGGTTTTACTTAAAATGGGTCTTCTGCATGAAGAGAAAGTCAAAAGCCTCAAAGTATGCCGGAGGCCAATTAACTAGGCATCGATTCTCTACAGAGCAGGTATAGCATACACTGAGAACACCAGGTATGCAGACCTTTGCTGCCAAATCAGACACCCCTTTCTCTCCATGAGCAGAGCCACTCCATAGGCCATGTGCTGGCTCATGCTGCTTGATGCACACAATGGGGCTGGCACCCTCAGCTCCAGCCACCCCAGGCCCCTTCTCAACAAACCCTGTCTTAGTTCACTGTGGGCAGAGGCATGGATCTCACTGGCACACAGGCAGGAGAGTGTGGAGCAAAGTGCCCTGAGTATCAGAACACATTTGCCATTCAGAACTCTGAAACTGGGTATTATGCTAAACCTCCCATCATCAAATGCCAACCCATGAGGTAAGTAACTGACACAGCAGAAACCTCCATTGAAGGTACTGCAAGCTGCCCCTGCAGGGATGTGCTAGCCTAAGTGACATCCTGTGGCGATGGCAGCAGGCCCAGCCCAGCCCTGTCAAAGTCAGTAGGTTCATTGCCTTCATCCTGAGGAAGACAAGCCCAATATGAGGCTGGCAGGGGCTGGATTTTTTTTTGTCAGAAGCACATTTCAGGTTGTTGAACTCTTACACAAGATATAAGGACACTATTGCTGGACCCCATGGCTACAGATTGCAGGGCAGAGCTCTGAACAAACTTTGAGAAATGGAGTGTCAAACCTGCTGTTCAATGCACCTGTCTTTACATCATCTATCCCTGTAACTGTTTATTAGCATTGCAAACTGCACACCTGTAACCTTAAAATATGCCATCCCTCCAGTATCCCATTTGCAGAGGAAGATATTACACCCCTAACTGCATCCATCACTCTTCCAATGCTTTCCTAAAATAACTGTTTTTACTTGGGAACTTAAATGGAAAGAAGCATACATAGGTGGAGAAGAATATATTTAAACCATCACTTCTGTGCACTGAGCTGGTCTAATTTCTGTTTCCTTCTTCATTCCTGACCATGGACTTTAAAGCCCTTTGCATCAGATCCATGAGCTTGTGCTCTTGCCCGGATACTACCTCACATCTAAAACAAGAGAAAGAGGGTCACAAACAGACAAATCCTGCACCAATGTTACCCATGGGCACTCAGTACAGGAGGACAGTTCTTCAGGTGTCTCTGAAGGAGGTGAGAGCTCTTCTCTGGTGAACCAAGCTGGAAGGAGCCTCCCAGAATACTGTGATGTGCACCTGGCTAAAGACTGACACAAACCTTGAAGAATGCATTTTGTGGGAGCAGATGATCTCAACTGAGCTTCAAAATTATGAACTTTTTGTTGCCAGAAGGTTTTTAACTGTTCTCTGAAAGTGAGGCAGAAGGACTCTCTCTTGTCTCATCCCCTGTGAGAAAATGAGAGGTTGTGGCCAATGAAACCACAAAGATGCACTTGGAGAGCAGGCTGCCCTATCTTAACTACTCTTGGTATCAAAATGCAACTGGTGCTTACACACAGTGGGTAAAAGTAAGTCCATTTGCCAAATCAAACTGGTGAAAACATACTTGGTTCTTAATTTTCTCTTATAGTAAAAATAGAATTTTTACAAACCCTGAAAGACAGCAGAGCTAGAAAGAAGAGATGCTTCAGCTTCATTAAGCAGAACTCTTTAGTGATATGAATTTCAGAGAAAGCAGAATCCAGGAATATATGGAATATGGTTTATTAAGGCTGACCCTGAAAATAAATTCTATTTCTCTTACATACCTATTTTATTTATTTTTTCTACTCAAATAAAAGTGTTACTGTATTTGAGGTTTTAATTATGTAATTAGTAACAACAACAAATTAAAATGAATTAATCCCATTCTGATTTATTTTGCTTGCAGTGTTAAATAAGAAGTACACAAAACACAATTAAGTAATTTTAAGTCCTCTCTCTAAATAAGATCAGAAATCACTACATCTAGATTCTTTGTTTTGTAAATCTGCCTCTCAGTGTCATCAGGGGCTGGTTAAGGGGGATGTAAATGTTTGGATATTTATAATAGAGCAGTAGAATCATAATAGTATTATAGTCCGTATAACCCTGATGGTAAGTCAGTGCTTCACTGAATTCTAAGTTTTCTTGTGTCAATCAGACCTTCTTTCCCTGAGAGTTGGTGAAATAATTTTTCTTCTGCTCAAGCACCAACATTCAGATTGGTGCCAAGCAACTGCAAAATATTAAACAATGAAGTGCTGCTGTATGTAAACCCAAACTGTTTTTCAGGTAATCAGCCAGAGCTGACTCCTCTTTGAGTGTTTGTCCTTGTGTATATTAAAACAAACAGTTGCTTTTAAGATTAAGGGGTCCTTCTGTCACTCTCTTGTCCTTCTGCAATCTCAAGTTGCAGCAACAAACAGAAGCTTATCCTAGATGACCAATAGAAAAATTCATTTTCTGTTGACTTTTTTTGTGGAGTATAAAGAATATTGAGAGTGCATAATGAGAGCACAGCATCTCCTGGGCCCCAAAAAGGGGATAAGTAGTTTTGTGTAGAGCAGTGGGGTGAAGAAGACTGTGTGTTCTTAACATGCTACTTTAGTAATCAACTTCTTCAGTTACTTTTTTTTTTAACATATGCTCAGTGAAACACATCACTGCTGTCCTTCAAAGCAGAGACACAATAGCTGGGGCTGCAGCATGACTATGACTGGATCCAGATTTCCAATAATTATAACCAAGGTACTGCAGAACAACGATTTTTCCTAGAGCCACCATGAGCTCACCAATCAAAGATGCATTTTAAATCCTGACCAGTGTCTTTTCCTGTGTGAACGGGTTTGTTAAACTCAGAAAACAGCTCAAACCAAGCAGATTGACAAGAGGAGTTGTGTTAAACTTAGCATAATATTTCCCCCATCTTGTCGCCTGCACAAAAATACTGGACTGCTTTCAGGCACTAAACTTAATAAAAGATGTCTGAGCAGAAACATACACTGTTCAGGCACTTCATTCTTCTCCAGATCAGCATCACTCTGGCACCAGGCAAAATTTCCCCATTTTGTTTTGTGTCAGTCAAGAGTTAATGCTGCCATATCAATTAAAAAATTATAAACATCAATAAGATTATGATTTCTCACTTCTACTTAGAACACTGCACTTGTTGCTACTTAAAACCTGCAGCCTCTCTACTGTCCAAAGAAACGTGTTTTATTTCAGAGCATTACAGTAGCACCTTGCAAACACCAGTTACAAATCTTGATTTACTTGTAGACCCATGCAAACATTTTGGCAATTGTAACCTGTGGGCAACAAACCAAGATCTCGTTTCTGGAGGCTCTCTGTGTTTTTCAGACCTGGTATGAATGAACCATCTTTCTTGCATGAGCTCTCTTCCCAGTTTGTCCACTTTCTAAACAAAACAACTCTACCTTGCTAGTCCCAAATGTGCTCGATCTTTAACAGATTTTTCATTTTAAATACACACACTGAGCAATGTATCAACACATAGTCATAAATTGGCTGGGGAAGAATCTGAAAGATGAATCTGCTCTGAAATTCTGATTTTGCTCTGAAAAGAATTTGCTGTTCTGTGGGGAGGGGAGCTGTCGTTCCTCACAACTGTGGCTGCCTGTGCCTCCTCGGCAGGGGCTGACGCGGCAGGGCGCCTTGGAGCCCGAGGCAGCCTCCTCCGAGGGGACTTGCAGCCGGCCGCGCTGCCTGGCTACCACTCGTCTTTGCCAAATCCCGGGCCAGCTCAAGTCCTTCCTCTCGAGGACAATCGCCAGTGCGGCCAGGAGCAGGCTGCGGCCCGGCTCGGCCCCCCGGACCCCGCGGCTGCCCTCCCGCTCGGCCCTGCACAGCCCGGGCGCCCATCGAGTCGCTCCCGCAACCGCGGAGAGTCCCGGGCCGACCTGGCCCATCCCTCGTGGCATTGACCATCTGGCGTTCCCCGTTGCCGGCCGTTGACTCTCGCCTCAGCCGCCCCCTCTCCACACTTCCTTCCCTGTCACCTCTGTCCTTCCATCGCCTCAGCCCAGAAAGCGACCATGGCCCACGGGCCGGAGAGGGCTTGTACGAGACCCAGGGCGTGGGGGGGGTGGGACCGGTACCCTGCGAGCTGCTTACGGCGCCTGGCGAAATCGCTCAGCTGGTCACGCTGACCGCGCTGCCGCCGGGCGCGACCTCGGCCCCTCCGGGAAAGGGTTCCGGAGGAGCTGGGAGTGTACAGGGTTTCCACAATACCTGCTCGGGTCCCTGCTTAGCCTCGCCCCTTACCCGGGCCGCGCTGCGTCCTGCAGAACGAGCTGCGGGACGAGCTGCGGGACGAGCTGCGGGGGAGCAGCCGGTGCGCATGGCAGTCTGCGGCACCGACCCCAGCCGGGTGCAGCTCCGGTGGAGGGGGCTTCGGAGCAGCTGGACTGCCTGCGGGGGACAGAAATAACTCCTAGGGAAACTCTCCTGCTGCCGCACCCCTCGGGTGTTTCCCAAAGCCCGTCCAGGGAGGGGCTTCCGGATGTACCCTGTCCCCATCGACGATGGCCGAAGGAGCCAAAAACCTTCCGAACCTACAGCGGCCCCACGGGCCCCCGCATCCCCCGCACAGGCCCGGGTCTTCTGCCAGAGGATTATTCATCGCATAAGCAGAAGCGAAAGGAATCAGGCAGGCAGACCCGACATCTCAGGGAAACATTTCGGGCCCTCCACCATGGATGGAGTAACCGTGTTCACCAAAACCAGGACATCCTTACTACGTTATGCCTGCGTATTTATAAACAATCCGCCATGGTTTCCAGTTTGGCTTTGCCTTTCATTACGTTAGGGGCAAAATGCTCTTTTACATAATCTGATCGCTGTTCTAATTTCCTCTGTCCCCAGCACTTTCCCTGAGTAACAGCTTGACACAATTAGCACAGATACTTAAAAAGCCAACTTCTACATCAAGTGTTCGCCACAATTTCAGGAACGTAGAGATGCAACCCTTGGTATGAACAAGCATGGCTTTTGTCCAGCTAGTATGTTCAGAGAGCAGCAACCAAGAGTTGAAATAAGGTAGATTTGAATAAATGAAGAAGTTCCACACTGGGATGCCTAAATAACTCCCTGCACTTCTGCCCACAGTGCAAGGGCCAGCACTCTAAAAACATGCAGGGCTGCATCTCACCGCCTCACTTCATGCCATCTGCCTCCCCACCCCAGCCCCCTCACGAAGGGAAAAAAATGCAGAGGGGAAAAAAAAGAAGAAAAAGAAAGAAAGAAAAGAAAGAAAAGAAAGAAAAGAAAAGAAAGAAAAGAAAGAAAAGAAAGAAAAGAAAGAAAAGAAAGAAAAGAAAGAAAAGAAAGAAAAGAAAGAAAAGAAAGAAAGAAAAGAAAGAGAGAAAGAAAGAAAGAAAGAAAGAAAGAAAGAAAGAAAGAAAGAAAGAAAGAAAGGAAGAAAGAAATTGCATCAAATTCTAGGTCTTGGGGTAGAGGAATATAGTTAGGACATAGGAATTTTTCCCTTTGACTAATCTTGTCACTCACAACTAAGCAACACAGAGCTCTACGCTGGAAGAGTCGTGAACAAAAGCTACATGTCTGCAGCCCTGAAAGATCCTAGACCCGCAAATTGGAGACAGACAGCCTTACCCAAGGAAAGTGCATTGCACTGATTTGGAAAACAGGCCATTGGTAAGAGACTGGGTTCGTTTCCTTCCCATTAAATCAGCCTTGAGTCAATAATTCAGAGCTAGTCCAAACTCTGCATCTTTTACCACTGACAGTAATCAGTGAGAATGCAAACTCACAGAGAGCAAGCCTGAGGGCGCCGGCTCGGTTCTTTCTTCCACAGCCCAAGACACGGCGATCTACGGATGAAAAACTTCTTGATACTTACAGGTGTGCAAACACCCAAGTAGTGCAAAGAGATGATTGAGACAAGAGAGGGGCCCTTCCGGGGAAGTGAACCTTGTCCCGCACGGGTGTCGGACTTCCCTCTCCTAGCCGTCCCGCCTCTCCGAGCTCTCCTGCCGGCAGCTGCTGCGGGGAGATGGGGTGGGGCTCCACTGAGGGGACGGCGCGTCCCCGCGGTCCCCGCGGCCGCAGCGCCGCGCCCGTCCCGTTGGCAGCTTGGAGGGACCCGCCGGGCGGACGCTGGGACGCGCTGCTCGGGCACCGACAGCGTCATGCTCAGCGGGACCGGCCGGGGGTGAGCACCTCGTTCACCGCGGCCCTGGTATCGGTGCCCGTTTTTCGTAAGCTGACCACAGTGGCGGTATTAATTTCTTACAGAAGTTGTTTTAACGGGAGAACCGGTGTCGCTGCAGAAGACTCCAGAGATAAGCACCCAGCCGCATGCACTTGCAGCACGGTGCAGTCTCTGATGAAGGAGTCCGTACGCCAACACCCTCTCGTTAAAACAGCCTTAATTCTCCGCATTCAATATTTATTTCGTGCTGTGTCGTATCGTCAGATATTTAAGAGATCTCTCCTATGTGCAGCTGATCAGCGCTCCCACCGACATACGTCCTGGCACTACTCTTGAGAGAGAGGAATCAGAACCAGCTGCAGTCCCCGTCGGAGGGTCCCACCAGAGTCCTCCACTCTTCTCTGCTCTCAGCCTCAGCAGGATCAGGCCAGGGCCACCCTGCCCGCCCCCGGCAGGTTTCCCTTCCCTTCTGTCTCTGCCGAGACCACGACGACCCGCCGCGGGGTGCTACCTGACGCCCCAAAAGGGGACACATCCTTCCGAAGTGCACAGAGACGGCAGTGGGAGAGAAAGGCGCACAAGAGTCGGAAATTCTCTAGAGCCTGTGTGTCCGCCCGTTTTCATCTCTTCAGTAAACGATGTAGGGAATGTTCACTAAAATATCGAGGGCGTGTAATTTAAACAATGAAGTTTAGACTGGACTTCGGAGAGATAGGTGATAAAGGTGCATGGGCCAAGTACGGGTGCATCCCGAATAAACAAGCCCATGTATTTCCCACTTCCACCCTGTACACGTTATCTCGTTTCTGAACTCTTCTCAGAAATAACACCTCTCTCCGATTAGCTCGGCAAACCCGCTCACCTCTTGCGAAGCCCCTCCGGCCATAGCAGTAACCCGGATCTACTGACGGACTGTTCTCTGGACGCGTTTTCCTCCTGACTCCCCGCACCTCCCGCGCCCCGGGGTGACCGACCCAGCCTGCAGCTCCGCGTAGCCATCGGAGGGGCCCTGGCTGAGCCCTGCCAAGCACCGCACCCCCGCAGTGCGTCCCCCGCCCCGCCTCCGCTGAGACCCTCGCACTGCGCGGGGCTGCTCCGAAGCCTCGGGGCGGGCGGAGAGACCGGGGCGGCCAGTGCAGCCGCGCCCGTTCGTCACCTGGCGGATCCGAACATGGTACGAAACATGGAGATCTCCTGTACGCTGTTTTTTCTCCAATACCGCGGTATGAATATCTGCTGCTAGTAATCTCACGATCGCCGCGGGAAACAACGCACAGATTGACTTTGTTGATTCCTACCGCTGTATTTCCAGAGGGAAAAGGCGTATAAGAAGGGGGTTATTTCATATAAATCTAACCCGCAGCCCTCCTCGGAGCGCGCACCAACCTCATTAATTAACTCGTTGAAGGCGCAGGAAAAGGAACGACGAGCCTCGGCGCTGCTCCCGGCCGTGCCCGATCCGCTGCCCCCGAGCTCACCACGGACTCTGATCACGGTGGCCTGGTCGCACCGCAACGCATCCCTCGGAGCCCCCCGCCAGGTGCTCATTTTCTGTCGTGCCACCTGCGACAGACGACAGTAGTGCTGTCGTGCCTCTGTCGGTCACGGATAGGGAGATCCGCGCGGAGGGCAGGATGGGGGCTCGGCAGGATTCGCGCTGGTCTTGCTCGGAGCCGAACGCTCCCCTCTGCCCCGCCGCGACCCACGGGGCCGCCCGAACACTCGGCCGCTGGCGCCCCGACCTGCACCGCTGCAGACAGGGAGCAGAGCCTAAGGGGGGATCCTGCTGCCGGGGGGGGGGGGGGGCGGCTAGAGCCCGGCTACGAGGTGCGGTTACCGGACGCTCTGTGGGGCAGCAGCCCGTCGCTTGCGGGGCGGGTGGTCGGGCCGGGTCGAGGGCTGCATTTAGGCCGGGGGTTAAGCAAGCACACCCCGGCCCCTCGGGGAAGACGACAGAAAACCGGCTCCGGGCCAACATAGGTGTTGGCCGGGGCTGGGCCGGGGCTCCCAGGGGCTGGCTTTGTCCGTGTTTCCTGCCACCGCTCGGGGCTCTGGACGCCGGGCCGGGCGTCGGTTGTTCTGCGCCGAGCCACCGCCAAACCCAAAGCCCTTTTGCGTCGCTGAGGCAGCAGTGTCAGGGACACCGCTACAGGATGTCAGCGAGATTCTACCCAGGGTTAGATTGGTTGAAACCGCTGGACAAACGAGTGATTTGACGGGAGGTCCCGGCTTTACCGGGGCTCGGTACAGTTATGGTTCCGCAAAATCGAGGCCCGGGATTTCATCTTTTTTAGAGGGAGAACAATAGGGGGCTTCTCCTTTCACACAGCTCCTCAAAAACAGAATTCTCTTTTATCAAATCCATCATGTTTGTAAACGTAGGGGCGATTGTCTCAGATCACTACACGTCCTGCATCCATGGTGGGGCGAGGCTGAACCACAGAGGTGAGGGGAAAGATGGAAACTTAACGACAAGTTTAATTAAAAGCAGCTGGCTGGTTAAATACGTGCCAAGAAGCAGACACTCGGTTATTTAACTGATCTGCGAAGGACAAGATGCTGCTTTTTTCCCCTCTATTGTCCCGAGAGCACCATCAGTGTTCGGTGTGAGGGAACTCTGCAGACAAGATTGGTGGTCGTGGAGAAAGGGTGTCCGTAAGCCCCAGCGTCTCCTCGGAGAGACGCTGGCTGGTAGTGAGGGGCAGCCAGCCTCTGCACCCTATGTTGGCGGCGCCACCGAGACACCGGTGTCAAACAGCAGCACCTGTGGGAGCTCAGAGACGGAGGAACGCTTCCGCATCTCAGGTCCTTCTATTTTAGCTAAATGAGAAAGGTTTTATTGCTAGATTTCGGAGGCGCAAGCAGGAAGGGAACGTAGGAGCTTGAGCTACAGAAATTCGCTTGGGCTTTGGGATTCAGGAGCGTGGGAAAATTGCTCCCGTCACACGTGCTCTCGCTTTCCTCCGTGTTTGTTTTCTTCGCTCATACGGAGATGTAACTGGAACTTGGGCTTAGACGGGGGTAGTGGGGGGAAGCTTCAGCAAAAGATAAAGACAAGTGAGGGGGTTCTCGGGGGGGTGGTTGTTGCTGGTTTTTTTGTTGATGTTGGGGGAGTTCCCTCCCTCCTCCCCTCACTAAATCCGCACGGGCTCGCTGGTGGAGATAACGGCCCCGCCGCGCTGGAAGGCGGGTTCTGTGCAGGAGGTGAGGCTAGCGGGGCAGGTCCACCCACTTGAAAACAAAACTTTTTTCCTGCAGGCGCTGAGAGCAGAGACCGGCACGGGGTCCCCGGAGCCGGCTCGCCGCCCGCCGGGGGCTGGTATGCGGTAGGGTAGGGCCATGTATTGGAAGAGTGACCCGATGTTCGTCTGCAGGCTGGAGGACAAGGACTTGCCCGCCCTCGGCGGCCCCGCGGAGAAGGTGCGCGGGCGGGGGGGTGGCGTGGCTCGGGCGCCGGGTGCGGCTCGGTGGGTCTGGTGGTCCCGGGCGTGGCGCTCCTGCTGGGTCCCGCGGACCCTACGGCCGCCGCCAGGGTCCCGGCGGGACCCACAGGTGTTAGTGGGCCAGACCGGGCCGGCGCGGGGCTCCTGGGGTGCGGTCGGGTGCTGACCGCGGTCTCCCCCCCTCCCGCAGGCCAGCCCTGCAGCAGCTGACGAGGACTCCTGCTCTTCCTCCGCTGCGCTGTCGCCCTCCTCATCGCCGCGGTCCATGGCCTCAGGCTCGGGCTGCGGCCCCGGCAAGTGCGTATGCAGCAGCTGCGGCCTGGAGATCGTGGACAAGTACCTGCTCAAGGTAAGGGTGCCCGACCCGGAGCCCCCTTCGTCTGGCGACTCTCCTCACCTTCGGCGTCGGAGAGCGGCCCGCTTAGGGAGAGCCTGCCCAAGCCACCGGCAGTGCCCGGAGAGCCTCGGGGAACCGGGTCCTCCGAGAGCCCTCCGGGTCGCCTCACTGCTAAGGCTCAGCTCTCCCCTACCCGGACGACACGGAGCTGCCGCGGACACGGGAGTGCGGAGTCCCAGCGCGCTAGTTCGCGGTGTTCGGGCCAGAGAGGGAACCCTAGCTGCTGTCGGTGTTTCGGGTGACGCTACTGGCGCTGCGCTGCGTGTTCCTGACGCGCCGGGAGAAGCGGGGAAAGAAATGGGAACGGGCGGTCCTGACCGCAGTGACTCCCGCGCGCTCTCGGTCACACGGTGGCGGCGGTGCGACCTGCATTATACTGAAGTAGGTCTGGGGGGAGCGTTGTGAATCTCAAAGCCAAAAGTGCCTCTTGAGAAATGTGGAAATAAATTATTCCTGCAAAGGGTGGTCAACTAACGTATTTGAAGGAAACGAGCTGTGTGCGTGCGGAGCAGCTCCCTTGCCTTAGCTATCAGGACCGAGGGAGACAACTTAAAAACAAAACTAAGTAGCTTTAAACGTGAAGTGTTACTGCACGGGGGAGGAGGGGAATTTATTTGCCTTTTGTATTACAGCCGTTAAAATTATTCTGGGTCAGACTTTTGCCGTCTTTCCTTTCAGAAGTGAGAGTAACGATCATGGCAGAAATCGCTTGATTCCATCAGCCTTAAACAAAATTGTTGTATACTTGCGAAGTGATAGTGGGTGATACCGCTGGAACCGTATCTGTAGCGTTATTAGATCGTTCACTCAGGTCTTGGTTGAGGTGGAGGGTTCCAAGGAAAATGTCTGCGGGGGTTAGCGTTCACTTAAAATAGGTTCAGCGCAGGAGCTGCCACGCATCCGTGGTCCGGGTGACCCCTTCCACCTTGCAGTAGCCTGGGCTGGTACAGAACGGGCGAGTGGACAAAGTAACAGAGCTGACTTGAACTCTGTTTCAGTTCTCAAATCCCGTGATGTTTTGGCAGCTCATTTATCGTTTACTGATCACTGCTGTCTCCTGTCTGAACAACCAGGATAACGGGACTTGGAGCAAAAGACCTCTAAATTATTTAGTCTTGAGTTTAAATTAGCTGTTACTGCTTCTTGTGTAGGCAGAGAGGAATCGATGCTGGTATGCTACTGGCCAGCAGCAGCAGAGCTTCCAACTTCAAGCCTGTCAACTGACAAGCAGGAACACAGACAAATGACATCATTTCTATGGACCATTACGGAAGCTGCTGGTGTCCTGCTCTTTGGAAGAGTGTTCGTCTCTGAAGAAGAGGCAGTGGGCTCTGAGTGGCTGGGATGTCAGCTCACGTTGTGCAGAGCTGCGTGGGCTTCTCTTGCCCGTGCCAGGGCTTGGTGTGGACCTGGGGAGGCCCAGGGAGTCTTGGCACGGCAGGACTGGTTGTGGGGCAGGCTCAGTCTGGCTCAGCGCTGCCCCTCTGCTCTGAGGCTCTTCTGAGAGATGGTTGGGAGGGTGAGTTTAGTAATAGCTATCAATTGCTATTAGCAGTTTCATATACTGTGGTGTAAACTTGTCAGCATATGGGAAGGTAGCTGCTAACAAGAATGAGGGTTAGGAAAGCATTGGGCAAACTGCAATATTACAGCCTGAAGAATGACTGAAATGGGTGATTCCAGCGTGAATGTTGGAGTCCACATGCTTTCACTGTGGTTTGTCTGGCTATGCTCTGATGAAAGGCAGCATATCCTGGATTACCTCAAATCTGCTTTGCTATAGGTAATATATGGGCTGTTTGGTATGAGATGAGAAATTGTCTCAGTGCGAAAAAAAAAAAAATCTAAATGTAGCCATTATTTAGTTTACAGAATTCCTCCTCTACAGCATGGGATTATTCAGAGGGTTGTCACATAATTTTTTGTGGTCCCTGGGAGTCTTGGATTGTTGCTTAGGTGATGTGCAATGTCTGCACAATTAAGAGTTCATTTGATAGGAAAGCAAAAATTAAAATAATTGCTCTCGTTTTATTTATTTTGTATGCCCCAAAATGATATGTAAATTTTCAAAAGTGCTGATTTATACTGCCTTCCATGACTACACTTAGTTTTGCTATGGACATATTAAATAAATATCGAATTTGCTATTAAAAGACCTGTTGCTGTTTCAAAACTCAGATGCCATTCACTAATTTTGCTTTAACAGAAACGTGGCAAATGGAGGTGGGATTAATGGTGTGTTTCTCTTTGACAGACTTTTCTTCACCTTCAATATTCATGTTTTAAAATTTTAAATAACTTTGCAGCGTTTGGGTTTTCTTAGGCAGGAATTTATGCAGACTAGGAAATAGACATGTGTAAGTCAGCTGCCTTCCCAAGGTCACATAAGGCCAAAACTCGCTCTCTAATGCTGTGAGAACAGACCTGGGCACAAATATCTGCATGAAACTTGTATCTCTTGCTTCTTCTCCAACTGCTTTTAATTACAAACCCATGAAAGCTTATTCTGAAGGCATGCAGCAAAATAGTTA
Source organism: Lanius collurio (assembly GCA_020086605.1). Taxonomy (NCBI): domain Eukaryota; kingdom Metazoa; phylum Chordata; class Aves; order Passeriformes; family Laniidae; genus Lanius; species Lanius collurio. Next base: position 26,144,488 of record JACBWW010000016.1, read on the forward strand.
ACTTTCAATACGTATGCAGTTCTAAAATGTTTTGCGTTCAAGATAACTTTTTTGTGAATCAGGATGCATAAAACTTTTGACCTTTTCTGGAAAAAAAAACATGGTTTGTAAATATAAAATGTAATATTGGTAGTACAGGTATTGAGGGGTGTTTTTCTGTTGGGTTTTTGCAGGTAAATGACCTCTGCTGGCATGTGCGCTGCCTCTCATGCAGTGTTTGCAGAACGTCCCTGGGAAGGCACACCAGCTGCTACATCAAAGATAAAGATATATTCTGCAAACTTGATTATTTCAGGTATATTATCCAGGAATATAATTTATCAGATAACTTGTTATACTTGCTTGTTACTTTTCACTTCATCCGCAGCAGAAATTTGCTTGACTGTCTTTCTTTTTCATTTGCTAGGTTCATTTTCAGCAGTTTAAACTCTGACTTTTCTTGAGGAGGGTCTTGGGGAACCCTAAGTCTAATGTAATGTGATTGCCTGCTAAGTCTCCCCTCTGCCATTCCCCTGTATTTATACCATCACTGACTTGTGTATGCACCGGGGAGGAAAAAAGTCACAGTGCTGTTGTAAAGCTATCTTACGTGCAAAGAATCATCCTTGGGTAATGCTGGCTGAGAACGCAATGCAAATTGAGATGATCTGTTTGGAGTAGCGCTTCACTGGTGTGGGGCTTAAGGCACAAGGAGCTGCAAAATAAACCCAGAATAAACCCCATGTTATTTAAAAGAAGCTTTCAGCTGTTATACTTTTCTGTGATGAATTTGATTTAGAATGTCATTTTTTGAGATTATAGGCTAATCTTGATAGGAAGAATATTATTTGTTTTGGCAATGTAGTACTCAGGATGTAAAGCCTTTGATCCAGAAAGCAGCAAAAATTGTTGCTGTTAATTTTGATGTGATTGCTAATACTTCTCTAGTTTGATTGCTAGACCAAACTATTTCTAGGCTTCTCAGCTGTGCAGTGAATAGATTGCATCCAGCTAGTCAAGTCCGACACAGAGTGGGAGAGGGCAAGCTGAGTGCTGTTAACTTCTGGAAAAACTAAATTTTGTGGGACTTGAAAAAAATTTGGGTCTGTAAAGATTTTCAGGACAAATTCTTGTCTAAATAATCAATATATTTTGGTGGCTAGTCTCATCTTCAAATAGAAAATTTCTACTGTAATAATATAAATACTCACAGATTTTTTAGTTTATTTAAAAATCATAATGTGATGCGAATTGAGGAAATAACTATGAAGATACAGGTTTCCCCCTCCTTCTGCTGAAGATGAGGAAAGGTTGCTGAAGGGAGATGTAGCTAAATAGTTCTGACTACCACTAGAGTAATGTGAAATGCATTTGAATAGTTGGAAGAATTTTGAACAGCCTGCTCTTTCCATCTTTCAGTTTTTAAGAGTATGTATCTTCACAAAAGGAATGATGAGGAGCTATGAATTCATGTAGCAGTTAAAATGCTTCAGTTTTGCTCATTGCCTTATGAAAATACAAACCTCTGTATTCCAGTAGTGCCTTGTCTTAAGCTATCAGACACTCAGACACAAACTTGCTGTGACATTTTTTGCAATGCAAATGCAGTCACACTGTGGGTCTCAGCTGCGCTGCCACAACCCGGTCACCTCTAATCCTGCCGGAGTTTCGCTTGCCCGAGACGGTATCTAACTTCACGCCCTGGTTGCCGTTCTCATTGCAGGCGGTACGGCACTCGCTGCTCCCGCTGCGGGAGGCACATCCATTCCACGGACTGGGTCCGGCGGGCCAAAGGGAACGTGTACCACTTGGCATGCTTTGCATGCTTCTCCTGCAAAAGACAGCTTTCAACTGGAGAGGAGTTCGCTTTGGTTGAGGAGAAAGTCCTTTGCAGAGTACATTATGACTGCATGTTGGATAATCTGAAAAGAGAAGTTGAAAATGGTAACATACTGCTTTTGTTAGGAATTATGTTTGTGGTTCAGATTCAATTAAATTTTTGGGCTTTACTTTATTTTCCTTACTAAGACATAATTGACTGGTTTTACTAAGACTAGAAGTACATGTTCTTGAATGAAAATACTGTGAAATTATTTCATGTTTTTTGGGGGGGGTATTTTGTTTGGTTGATTTTTTTGGTGTTTGTTTTGTTGTTCTTGGTTTGTTTGGGTTTTTTTTTGTTGTTGTTGTTGTTTTTGTTTTGTTTTTAGTCTGTATAACTTGTTTCATGTCCTAAGGAAAAGAAAGCAACAGCATATCTTGTTGATGAAATATCATGCTAGATTTATTTATTTCCTCACTTGCAAGGGAGTTGTTTAGGGCATAATGTGTTATGCTGCTAGATCAATTTAACTTTGAATAGAATATGGCTTTTATTAACTGAAATTCAGCTGACCAAGTGCTGTTGGTTATTGCTGGAGAACAATCTGACTTACAACATCATTGTGAATGTTTAAAAGGCAGTGTTGTTTTCTTTTTAATGTTTCAGGTAATGGGATTAGTGTGGAAGGAGCATTACTAACAGAACAAGATGTTAATCATCCAAAACCAGCAAAAAGAGCTCGGACCAGCTTCACAGCTGATCAGCTCCAGGTAGAGATAGTGCTAAAAACTTGTGTAGCTCAGGTTTATGCAGAATATGGGTGCTGATCCAATAGAAAACTTTATGCCTATGGGGGAAAAAAAAGCTTGAATGCTTTAAACTATTTCATAAACTATCAAGACACAGCATGTTTCTGGAATTGTTTGTTAATTTCAGTAGTTTAATATGAAATAGTTCTCTTCAAGCTCTTTATTTCCCTGGTGGTAGATGGTAATTCAGCCGAGTTGAAACAAAAAGGTGGTTCTATTTTGATTGTTTGATGAAATCTATTTAATCAGCCATTTATATCACTAAACATAATAAAGACAAAATATTTTTCAGATCATGTAATGTGAAAAGTTTTACTAAAGATGGGTCCTGTATGTGATTTCAAGACATTAATAGGATGGAAGTTGGAATTGTTATAATGCCTGCATCTCCTCTACTTTCCAGGCTTTTTGTCCTTTTGTTGCCTTGACAAGAGTTAACTCCTATTCTGACAGTCTAGAGCTATTTCAAACTCTGGGTAATCACTTAAGTTAGTTAGCTTTCTAGAGAAAAACTCTAGGATAGGGCCATCTTCCAATGAAAGAGGTGATGGGGAGACAAGATTTAGAGGTTTTAATCTGTAGTGAGAAGGAAGCTGTGACTTTCTACCTAATCCTAGCTGTACATGCTTGCCTTTGGTTTAACAGCTCTTTAAATTTCTGGTCACAGTGTGAGTTCTGTTTTGTTGGGCTGTCCTCTTATAGTGAAAGCAGTTGAGAAAGTAATGTTGAGGTGTAATAATGTGTGAGGTGTTAAAGTAGTGCTACATAAAAGGGCATGGGGTCATTCAAAGCTTCCTGTTATAGTCAAGACTGGAGACAGAAGTTGGTGTTAACACAAAACAAGCATGTTAGCAATAATCCAACCAGGTGCAAAAGGGCAAGGGCTCTGAACGTTGAGCTTGAACTTCTGCAACAGGGAACTTTTTTTCCCCAGCAGTAGCTGAAAGGGAGGTGGGACCAGCCAATAGGATGGGAACTGTATTCAGGGCTTCTTCCCAGCTGCTGTCATTGAAACTTCCACGTTCCTTTCTTCTCCTGTTTAAAGTAGATTGTAACATACTTCAACAGGTGTTTGAGATCTTATGGACTCTTGTTATTTAATGATACTTTCTATCTGCTTGTTGCACCTCTATACCTATCCTTGAGGCTGCTATAAGACTTAACTTCCAACAAGAGAAACATTGTAGGGATAAGTGGACTGAGTGGCAGCATGCAATTATGCCCCACACAAAGTACTTGTTCAAAAGAATGTCCATGCTTTTTTGATGTTTGAGTTCTGTAGCACCTTCCAGGACCTAAAAGGGCTTCAAGTGATCTGGAGAAGCAGTTTGAACAAGGGCCTGGAGTGACAGGACAAGGGGAAATGGCTTCCAACTGACAGAGGGCAAGATTAGATTGGATACTGGGAAGAAATTTTTCCCTTTGAGGCCAGTGAGGCCCTGGCACAGGCTGCCTATAGAAGCTGTGGCAGACCTATCCCTGGAAATGTCCGAGGTCAGGTTGAATGGTGCTTGGAGCAGTCTGGTCTAGTGAAAGGTGTCCCTGCCCATGGCATAGGGCTGGAACAAGGTGAGCTTTTAAGGACCCTTCCAACACAAACCACTCTGTGATTCTATGAAAAATTACAAAAGTTAACAGATTCTGAATGTGGAGAGTAGTAGTCTGAATCTTCAAAGATGAAGCCAGGCAAAATTTGCCGGATCAAATTAAGGGTCAAAAATCCAAAAAGGAGAAACTAATGCTGTGAAATGGCTGAAGATACCCTGCAGAAATCCACTAAACCTTACTTTCACAAACAGGGCAAATCTTTGAAGCCTTTGAAAGTCTTCAGGATGCAGGCCAAATTGACATCTGCTTCCTCAAAAAAAGTTGTAATGTATATCCTTATGACAAGTGTTTACTTCAATTTTCTTTAAAAAGAGGAGTAACCAAACCATCAAAAAGGACAGCCAAGGTGGAGCCTCTGTTTCTTGGGTTTGGTTAAAGGCAAAGTTGGTTAAAGTCTTTCTAGTTCCTGCATCTTCTATGGAGATGAAAAGAAGATCAATTACTCCATATAACATTGACAAGTCCAGAGTGGTGGATTATGGCTCATGCCTTCCTTATGTTGTAGTCTGCTGCTATAGGTGTTTATTGAGCATATTTGAGTTGCTTTGCACTGAATTTTTTCCTACAGTTCTTTTAATGCAATCTTAAAGAGCAATTCTTCCGGTTTTCACTACGGCCAAGCAGAATCCATTTCTTTAATTTCTGGTAAATGTTACAGCTCATTAAGCATAGCAGGGGGCTTGTGTTTTGGCTTTGGGGGATTTTAAAAAAAAATTTAATGTATTGGGGACTCTCTAGATACTAGTAATTATAAAAAAAAAAAAAAAAAAAAAAAAACAACAAAAAAAACCCCAACAGTTTCCTGAAGACAGGAAAGGAGTAATACCATAGTCTGAGAAGGCTGTCTAATGTGGCTTTTGACACAAATGCTCCTGCAGCTTCATATCTTGCCTTTTCAGGTTATGCAAGCACAGTTTGCTCAGGACAACAATCCAGATGCACAAACACTTCAGAAACTGGCAGAAAGAACAGGCTTGAGCAGGCGTGTTATACAGGTAACAGTGCAAAGTTACTTGACTCACAAAGTCTGGTACTCATCCTTTGGAAATGCTCAGTTACAGTTTTCTCTGAGGTTATTCTAACATGGAAAAAGATTTAGTCTGTTTTAACTTCAGACAACATCCTTAGTCGGGAATAGGTCTAGAACAAGTATGGTAATTCAGAAAACTTGCTGTATTCCCCTTGCACTTTTGTGTGGGGGATTAAGTCTTCCGGGAAGAAACTTCTCAGCCTAAATAGTATAGAAATTGGTACTAGGCCAATTATTCCAAATATGTATTTCAGTCTGTAGTAGTCTGTTCTTAAGACCTGCATCTTTTTGAAAGTGTCTTGTAGTGTGAGACATTAGGAGCAAGTGAATATCTTGTCATTTGTTCTAGAGAGCAAAGTTAAAATACATACCCATGTCAGCCAGAAATTAAATACGAACTTGGAATCTTTGCTTGAAGATGTCTCTCAGCAAACATATGGATGCTTTTTTAATGCAAAAGTGATTTTAAAAATAAAATTATAAATTATCTGTTAATATAAATAAATTTTGAGTTGCCTTGGCTCATTCTAGCCTGAAAGATTGACAGAGTGTGTCTATAGAAATGAGGTATTTGGCTGCTGCCATTAATCCTTAAAAACAAAAAAAGAATCTTGCCTGATTTTCCATGTGAAAAGGCAAGTGAATCCTATGAAAAACATGCTTTGCTGTCAGTTGTGACCAGGCAGGGAGATGACTGTGTCTGGGATGTGGCAATGGATGTGGTCCAAGCAGAGTGGGGCTGCCTGTGATGTTGCTTGGCCTGGGGGCCCTGGCCCTGGGAGATGCCCAGCCCCTTGCTGTGCCTGTCCCTGTCCTTGGTGGGCTGCTGGGTACTGAAAAACCATTCCTGACTTGACCATACTTTGTAGGCTTAGAATGGATATTTCTCCATTTGGACTCTCAGCATTGCCTCAAAGGCCCAACTAACTACATGAACTCAGCTCCAAGGTTGTCGTTGTTGTGCTAATATTGAATGCAATCTATCAATGGGATGTATGTTTCCCCCCTTTTCAGGTGTGGTTTCAGAATTGCAGAGCACGCCATAAGAAACATGTTAGTCCCAATCATTCATCTACTGCTCCTGTCACAGCAGTTCAGTCCTCCAGGCTGTCTCCACCCATGTTAGAAGAAATGGCATATTCTGCCTATGTACCCCAGGATGGGACTATGCTCACTGCTCTGCACAGCTATGTGGATGGTAGGTATAACAGCTTTGCTGTTTTTGTCCTAGTAAAATCATTATCAGCTGTAGAAAGAACAGTTTACCAAGTACTGATTAAAGAAACCTAATGGATTTATAATTTCTAGTAGTCTCTATAGGATATATTAGTACTGTACTTTCTATCTACACCTCATTAAGAAAGAAATGGTCCTTCACTGTAATAGCATGGCTGAAGATCTGAGTATGAAGACAACTATTTGTGCTTCTTCCAGACTATTAAAACAAGAATAAGAAATTTAGTACTTACTTAAACATCTATATCACATATTTTAATAATACATAATTTAATGAAAGCTGTTTGCCACCTGCTCCCTGGCCTTTATCCTATGGACTGTGTGAGCATGCTCAATACAGCACATTCTCTGAGAGCTTCAGCTTCCCTCACAGTAATACACAATGGGAGAGAGGGGGAGAGCCTGGTGGTCAAAAATTCTTCAGTCACTGTTTGTCTTATGACCCAGCAAGCCAACATCTTTGTCTCCTATTTGTGATTAGGAAGGACTGTGAAGGTTTTGGGAGAACCAGGCTGAGCTTGTTTTCCTCCAGGGCAGTGGTGTTAAGGTGGGCTGTAGATGGAGGAGTGCAGATACTGGGCTAGGAAAAACAGAACATGCTGCAGGGTTGGGGCAGTGAACTGCCATTACACAGTGGGATTCACTGATTTCTAATCTTTTTCTACTTTCAATGAAGTTGACTGGTAAATATTTCTGTTTTTGTAGCTCATTCACCTACAGCTCTTGGACTTCAGTCTTTGCTACCCCATTCAATGACACAACTGCCACTAAGTCACACCTAATTCCTTTTCATTAGGGATCTAAACTATTAAAGATGTAACCTTAAGTCATAGTGTATTGAAAATATCATTGGAAAGATATTAATGTTAACTTTTTATTTAACATCCAAAGCATTTTCAAGATAATTTTTGCTGCCAAGGTATGTATGTCTATTTAGCCTGCAAGACACTTTTATGGATTCTGCATAAGTAACTATTACATTGTTTACAAGCCTTATTAAACACCTTTTTGTATTGTCTGGAAATAGTCCACTCTAGTTATGTGTATGTTAATTTATTTGTCATCAGAAGAGCACTTTGCCTAAAAGAAAGGACTGACAATTGTGCAAAATGTTTACAATTCTTTGTGAAATTGTAGTTTATCATTAGTTTGTAAGTTATTACTAAAAGTATTACCTGCATTTGAGTTGTATACAGCCTATATGTTAAAGCTTTTTTCTGTGAGTTTACAAAAATGAATTTTGGTTGCGAATATTTTCAAAAAGAACTGAATAAAGTTTCTGCTGTAGCATGCCAAGCAAAAATGTGTGTTTCTATGGCTAAACTGTTGATCATTTGTCAAGTGCTTAACTTGGATCTTCAATTTTAAGAGAAGGTCCCTGGTATACTGAGGAACATTACCCGTAAACGATACCCGTTTCGATTGATCATTTTATGGACTTGGATGGGTCTTGAAACACTCCAAATATGTGCTATACAAGTGGGTACATGCAAAGCAGTGCTGCTCCTCAGAGTGCAAACCTGGAGGGGAGGGAAATAGGGGATATGTAGGACAGATTTTAAACTATGGCTCACCAAGTGGAGAACCTAAAGTCACATCTGATTTAATATTTTGAATCTTTCTTACTTCAGCTTTTATTTTCATCTGTGTTTTTATCTCATGAATTTGTTAAGCAGGGCAATAAAGAAGATGAAATACTTAAACAGTCTGCTTTTAAAAAGTAAAATCTAGTCTGGAATTTCAACTGACCTATATCAAACTGCATATGAACAATGAGTGGAATTCAGTCAAATGTGCTACAGTCTACTGTGTTTAGAGCTGTCAAAGTGGTAAGATTTACTCACAGAGCATGCTTTGATACACTGATTCGATGAACAAAGGTTACTATAAATTCAACTGATTTTTGTCTTCACAGACTAGCTTCCTTCAACGATTTAAGACCGATCGCCTCTGCTCACTTAAATTTTATTTGCATCAGAAGAAAACCATCCTTCCTTTGGAAGGAATGTGTGTATCCACATCCCTTTTTTTTCTCTCCCAACTATGCATCAGTGTCTACTCTGTGAAATTCCTATGATGCCAGTCAAACCATTTCCATTTGGAAAAGGTAGTTTTCTCTATTGATGACTTTTGCAAGCAGAACTTTGATGGCAAGCTCTGAATTAATAAAGTTCCATAAGTTCTAATGCTGGCACTGTTTTAAGTGCTGCTTGTAGATGTCTGAACTAATCTGAATAGCAAAAGCAATCTCCTTGCACTGGCACATTGGTTTGTCAAGGGTTTTATTATCCTGCCTTCTTTTTTTTTTTTTTCTTCACAAAACACTCAAGGTGGAGGCTGTAGTGGAACTTGACTGACTTTACATTTTATTTGAGCATACATAACTTCTAAGTGAAGTGTCCGGGGTAGAATACTGAATTCCAGATGCTATTATCAGTACCTAAGCTAGCTCCATCTATCTACTTGCATAGCAGCAGACAAACTAGTTTTTGTGCATTTGTCTGATATGCTGAAGTTTTACCAGTTAAATGCTAAATAATGTTAATTTAGATGTTAACATAACTTTGTAATTTAAAATGCAATTCGGCTTGCACTGAGTCCCTTTAAGGAAAGGGACTTATTCACTTATTCACTCTAATTTGATGAACTGAGTTGCTTCAGGTTGCCTGAAACAAAAGCAAGCTTAAGCTTATTTATGCAACACCTCTTTCTGTTCAATTCCAAAGTTAGAACAGGATTAAAGTACAGGGGGAGAAATTTTCCTATTTCCCTATGAAAATCGGAAGCAGAAGTATTCATCTTTTGCCACAGTTGAGTGCATGAGCAGATGTTTGTGAGTGTAGCTGAGAAAATGCAGAGCTGAAAATCAGAAACTCCAGCAGAGAATCTGGGCTTTGAGTCTACCTTTGCCAGTGCCAGAGCTGTCTGCAGCTGGTGTTGGGCTGACAGAGCCTACAGCAAACTGAGGATAGTTTGTCAGCTGCGCTCAACTGAAGCTGCTGCTGTAGCTTGACTGTGACTGCTTTTTTGACAAGTCTCAATGTTTGTCTTTCCTGGTTGTACACTAGCTTCATTTGTTACTTTGCTGCAGAGCTTTTCAGCCCTATAGCCATCCTCTCTGCCTCCCGCTGTATAAAAAAAGCAGCTCAGATAATGCCGTGATGAAGTAATTCAGGGGCTCTCTTTGCAGAAGGAGAGTGCAGCTATAGCCGGAACATGTATGCTGAGCCCACATCTTTTAGATGGCATAGATTCAATTTAGAATTGCAAATTTGTATTAAATTTATGTATGAAATTGGTCTTAACATCTCACATAACCTATGTTGAGCAGAGAGCAACATGCAGCTTTGCTGTGTGGGTGCTTTCACAGAGAATTGTATTTGCAATGTATTTCCTCTGATCCCAAAGCATTTAGCTACAAGGCTGGACTTACTAATAGTTTCAGTGTAACATACATGAAGATATCTAAAATGGAACTAATGGCTATTGACTTTCACACCTTTTCCCTTTCCTTCCATAACCTGTCCAATTAAGGCAAGCTGGGGCTGTTTCATGTATTATTTTCTGTTGGAAAAGTAAACTGCAAAATAAAACTTAAAATTTATTGTATTTAACCTGATAAGAGGAGGGAGAAATATTGAAGAAAAATTTCCTCCTGGTGCAAACTTCCCAGAATCTCTAAGGGATATATTATTGGAAGTTGGTAGTATTTTAGGTTGCAGAGTAATGAAATGGTCTACTCATACAGTATCTTTGAAGGTCTTTTGGAAATATTTAAAACTCTGCAATTAAATAAAATATTGGAATCTAGAAGTTTTGAAATTCCACCTATCCACTGGAAAGCTGGTTTTTGTTCATGTGAAAATAAATCTGAAAAGTATTTAGGTAATCCCTAATCTGCTTTTCACCCCAAGGCACACCAAAATATCTTAGTTTCTGCTGGTTGGAGATATTGGTCTAATCTACTCTAAAACATCTTCAGTAGCAGAAAGTTTTACAGATTCTCCAGGAAATCTGACACTTCCTTCAGAAAACAAACAAACAAAAAATAATGAGTCTTTGCCTGCTGCCCAAGCAAATCTGATTCACTTTGGTTTAACCAAGGTCTTGCTGCTGCTTAGCTGAAGGATTAGGGTATATAAATGGCTCAAGTATTGTGGGTTCTAGACTGACAACCGCTTTTCTTCTATTAGCACTGCCCTCCACCTTCTGCTTGTGGCCAGCTGTTACCTTGTCTCTTGCTCACCATTCTGCTTAGATTACTGCAACTTACATAAGCAATTTCTATTTTACCATACTGAATTTTCCCCTGTTTCTTTTTTACTATTTCTCAAAGTTTTCAAAATATTTCTGAATTCCAGTTCTGAACTCCTCTGTACTGCCTCTTTGGAGTGTGCCTCAGTGGAAAAGTGTTTTGATCCAAACTTTTTTTCCCAATTTCTGTTTTCAGTAAGTTTCCAAATCTGCCCTTCAGTCGGAAGAGACCCTTCTAAGCAGAGTACCTGAATTTATTATTATTCTCTAACCAGCTAGCAGCAGGGGAGTCTACTTTGACCTAAAACACAGGAGCTGCTTCAATATTTCTAGCTGCAGGAGTCTGTTGATGCAACCTGACATGGTTTTACTGTAACCAGTGGTCCAGCACTAGTGTCTCTTCCCTAGTCCTGGATGGATGCCAGCAAAAATGCAGAATGACAGCCTTTGTCTTCAACCTCCAGACAGGTCTCTTGCAAAAAGGTTCTTCTATAGTTCATTTGGCTTTTTAAATATCTTTTTCTAAATGTACCACATATATTTTTACCACACTTTCTGTTTATGACAAACCTGCCCTGAATATCTTGCTTCAGGAATACTGAGGGCTTGTTCTCCTATGTACCAAGGCTGCACAGTCACAAACAGCTCCAAAGGAGTTGACAGTTCTGACAGTTCTGCCTTCACCAGCCATGGGACACTCACCGCTGCTGCAGAACAGATCAGTTTGGATAAAGCAGGTAGCTTGACATGTTTTCCTAAGTAATAATAAAGCTAAAAGGCAGCTGATTTTTTACTGCATTGCTGTGCTGCAATACTCAGGCCTTTTAGTGCTGGAAAATTATTATGGTAACCTAGAATATACTGTGATTATAGAATTCAATTCAGAGCTAAAAATGCAAACTTCCCAGACTGAAGAGGTTCTTTAGTATTGTTGTTCCATAGCTAATACCTTAGTGTATCTAAGAAGAAGAGATTTTACCTTCTATACAGACAGGATGAAGTGGAAGGCAAAAAAAGCCTGATCACGTTGCCAGATATATCAGAGTTCCACATTGTTCTGCTGTTTCTTAAATCAGTTAGAAATAGCAGGTCTCGCCTTTCCTCTTCACTTGAATGTGCTTTTTTTCCTGTATCAATAATTTACTAGTTCAGAGGGGAGCTCAAGAAGACATATAATATCTTTACTGTTTGAGAAAACTGTTGAATATATCTCCTAAAACTTTGCTTAGTTCAAAGCTTAAGGGCCTTGTTGCAAAACCACAGAAGTCCAAGATACCAGAGGAGGATTAACAACAGAGGCAGTTAACACTCTTTCTGACATCAAGCTTAGAAGATCAGGACTTAATTCTCTGGTGAAAGCTGCTGCAAAAATATCCATATCATTTCTAGGCATGTTGGAAGTATGGTTCTGTGCTTAAGGCCATTATCCAGAAATGCAGTACCTGCTCGTCCCCAAGGACACAGCAAGGACAGCTCATATTTGTTGTGAGTCCAGTCTGTTCATAAACTTCCAAATTTCTGTGAAGTAATAAAGGTGCTAGTCACAGAATCACATAATAAACTGAGTTGGAAGGGACCCTAAAGGATCATCGAGCCCTGCATGGCACCATATCCAAGAGTCATATCATGTGCCCAAGAGTATTGTCCAACTGCTTCTTGAACTCTGTAAGGCTTGGTGTTGTGACCACTCCCCTGGGGAGTCCATTCCAATTCCCAACCACCCTCTGGGAAGAACCTTTTTCTAAAATCCAATCTAAACCTCCCCTAACACAACTTCAGGCCGTTCCCTCAGGCCCTGTCACTAGGCACCAGTGAGAAGAGATCAGTGCCTGTCCCTCCTCTTTCCCTCACAAGGAAGTTGTAGATGCAATAAAGTCTCCCCTCAGTCTCCTCTTCTCCAGGCTTAACAGAACAAGTGACCTCAGTGGCTCTTCACATGACTTCCCCTAAAGGCCCTTCACTGTCTCTGTTGCCCTTCTCTGGATGTTCTCTAATAGCTTAATATCCTTCTCATGATGTGGTGATCGAAACTGCACACAATGCTCGAGGTGAGGCTGAACGGCACAGAGCAGAGCGGTACAATTCCTTCCCCTAACTGGATGGCGATGCTGGGCTGATGCACCCCAGGACACGGTTGGGCCCCTGGCTGCCAGGGCACTGCTGACTCATACTTCAACTTTCTGCCAGCCAGGATTCCCAGCTCACTTTCCACGGCACTGCTTTCTAGCATCTGGTTTCCATACATCCAGGATGCCTACATCCCAGGTGCAGAATCTGGCACTTTCCCATGTTGAACTTCATATGGTTGGTGATTGGCCAGTCCTCTTGTTTGTAAAGGTCTCTCTGCAGGGTCTCTCTGCCTTTGAGAGAGTCAAAAACTCCTCCCAGTTTTGAATCATCTGCAGACTTGCTTAATATCCCTTCCAGTCCTGCATCCAGGTCATTAATGAGATGCTGAGGAGCATGGGACTGAGAATGGAGTGACCTCATCCACTATATCCACCTTTGTGCCCAACCCATGAACCAATTTCTCAACCATTGCATGACGTGTTTATCCAACTGTATGTTGGACATCACCCTAAAAACAAAGATCCATTGTTTGTCTATCAAAACCACCACAGATTTGAGAGACAAATTATCTGGCAGCTACATTTTCTCCTAGTAATTTTAAGTCCGTGCAGTATACCCTCTATTTTCCAAACACGTTCCCCTGAAATGAAAACTATGACAGTGACTTTGGAAGGAATGTTGACTCCTTTCACACTGACTTGCTGTCATCAAAAGAAATGACATGACAGAAGTCTTCTGAAGTCTAAAATCTTTCTTCTCACCAGGTAGTGCAGTACCATACCTTCACACAGACTATTGAGCTCTCTCTTCTTGTTAAAAAATGCATAAATCAACTTGATGAGGACATCCACAGTCATTCTATTAATATTAAAAATACTTTCAGCCTGAGAGAATTACTTATTTGAGGAATAGAATCAGGACTATGGGAAAAACAAGCTCAACCTAGAACTATTACACAACAGTCTCAGACCAGTTCAGCTAGGCTTTGCCAGTAAGTGCTCTTGTTTACCACTCTGAAAGGCTTGAACCCAGCAAAGAAAGCAATAAAACCACAAATCTCTATTGAGAAACTTCTGAGAGTCAGTTTTGATAAAATGGCTCAATTGAGATCAAATCAATAAGGAAATACTACTACTGCAAGAAAAAGAGAAAAAAAAATCACATAAATTTTAATTTAAACACTGAGCTATAAAGATGCATCTTTTCCTGATCCCCGATCTCTTATCTTGTATTAATGAAAACGTGCAGAAGGTTTTGGTAACTTCTGGAAGCCTGCTTTTGGAACATCCAATAAAACAAGGACAAAGATTTTGCATCTTCATATCATGCTATCTGCTCAAGCACAGCTATACTCCCATGGTGATTGCTTTTATGTCAGTACACAATGTTCTTATGTGGGAGAAATTATTCATGCAAATATTAAGAGGACAAAACCTACACAGCTTGTAAATATTCTCTTGGTACAAGGTACAACAACATCCTCAGATGGGACTGTATGAGGATGCATTAGAAAACAGGTACTGACCAAGGTAAAATCTATCTGGGTAAAAAAAAAAAAAAATCAGAGCATATCTCGGATCCTTTTATTATTTAGACAAATGCTTCAAAAATATATTAATTATATATGCGTGTGTGTGCATGCATGAGTGTATGCATGTGTGGGGGTTTTTTTTTTCTATATTTGGTTTGTGTTTTAAAGTGTACTCACTTCATATGTTACTTATAGCTGTGAATCCCTTCAGTTAAAAAAAAAGAATAATGAAGTAAGCATTTACTCTTTTAGTTGAAACAGCTGGCCAACTGAAGTGTGATGTAAGACATTTGAGCTTCAGTATTTATTCATTAACAGGATTAGCAGCACAGGTGGAGCAACCAAAGTCAAATGTTTGGCTCTCTACCCATCATTTGTCTCTGTGACAACACTCGTCCTTTCTCTTCTACTCCTGCTAATTTCTTTTTTCCCCCACAAAAATAAGGGTACAGCAATTCAACAGTACTCTTGGGAAAACATCTTACAACTTCCTTTCCTGCCTGCAAATTGTGCATTCCTCTCTTTACACAGCTCTCCCTGGACTTCTTCCCATCCCTCTCAAAAAGAGCTTTTCCCTGTTGGGCACATCCATGACAATGCATCAGCTCTCTTTGGATCACTGCTGTCTTATGGGCTTGTTCGTTTTTTTGATGGGCACTTCTGGTTTGGTTTGGATTTTTTTTAAAAACTCTGCCATACTGCAACAGAAACCAATCCCCTTTCTGAATGATGTAACAGCTGCCATCTGTTATTATCTGCACCATTATTATTTCCTGAGTTAATCTCATGGGAGAAAGATGTCTCCTGCTCCAAGCCTCCCAAAAACAAAGATTATTACCATAATAGGGGAACCTTAGGACAAGTAACAGTATGCTAGTATATTAAAAAGTTACACATTTTCTTATTTTAAAATTATGCCATTGCATTCGTAGAACAGCCACTCCATTAAAAAAAAAAATCACACAGAGAAATGTTTGAGTTTTGTTTAATATAAGTTAGCAGGTCATCCAAGAAAGTTAATCATAAAAATACCATTTAAATAGCATGTAAGCTGTAATATGCTGAATGCAGGCTTCACTAGCAGCCACTTTTTAAAACTATTTACAGAAATAATCAGCAGAAATACTAGCATTCCTATAATACAGACACTGGCATTTAGACAAAATATGATTTTAAGATCAAAGAAGTGTGTATCTATGTCATGCATAGTTAAATGCATAAAAATATTACTTTTCAACGTGCACTTTGATCTTCAGTGTCTCTGCAGGAATTTGTACAGGGTAGTGAGCTAGGATGCTCAGACACACCCCACTGATACATTCAAAAAGAGTTGCCTCTACCATACAAGAGCCACTAATACTAAACTCACAAAGAGTTTAACAATTTTTTTAAGCTCTGGTGACCCAGAACTACTGCAGCTGACTGTTATACTATTATTTGTTAATCTGTTTTGGACCATTGTTAGTGTTCTCAAAAAGCAACCCACTTGTGAGTATAAACATACTAATATGACACTGTTCAAGTTGTCAGTATTTCTGTAAGAAAGTGGAACTTCATAAACTAAAACAAACAAACAAATAGTAAAATAACTAGAAAATTTTTTTGACATTATCATTTGAAGCAAAGTAAGTACAGACCCTTCTCCTGGGAGGACTCTGATTCTTTTCCAAACTTAGCCTCTTTCAGACTCTAAAATTAAAACAGATTGCCTGCAGAGCTCAGCCAAACCAACAGAAAAGAGAACCTGGGACTTAATGAAATGAAAGTTGACTCAAGACAGGAAATTGAGTTGGTCAGATGTGTTGAAAATGATGGCAACCAGAAACTACATTATGAAGCTCTGTATAAAACAATCCTTTCCTTCTCCAAGCCATCTGCAGATGTGCGGATTTCCAAAGGGGCATGCCAGGTTTTTGCAGAAAATGCACCAAAAGCAACATTGATCTGCAAAGTCAAACCACAAACATGTGTACAGGTGGTACACAGGAGACACTAGCTGAGACAAAAACAGAAATATTTTCATCCCATATTTCCGACCAGGGTCTGATTGACTGTAGTCAGTTACGTTACCATTTCCTTCTTTAGGAGAAATTTCAGTCAGACCACACCACTGCTGCTCTGTTACTGTGGCCCAGAGTAACTGCAGCACAATGGCAACTCATGGGGCCAGAGCGGAGCAAGGCAGCCTCTTTTCCCCTCTCCCTGAGCAGCTGGCACCAGCGCTAGAGAGGGCACCTCCATGAGCAAGGTGCTCAGAACATAGGTGCTTCCCAAAACAAACCTACCGACTGAAAAGGAGTGGCCATGCTGCATTCCATCAAGTGGTGACATGGGTCACTGGTCTGTGTTCCAGGGCTGCTGGGGAGACTTGCACAGTATGACATTCCTCTTGGCTAACCAAAAAGAACAAACTGTGCAAAAGCAAAATCCCTAGAAAAGACTGCAGATCAGACTGCCAGTACATGAGAAAAAACTCCAGGTAGGCTTTGAATTAATCTGGATGTGGATTAAAGTTTCTGTGGCATGTAGCCACATTAGATTTAAATGTAATGTGAATAGCAAGAAAACCATGTGAGATACGAAACCCATCAGTCTGAAAACAAATTTTAAAAAAGGCAAGAAAGCAATTTTGTTAGTAAACCTGACATTTTCTCAAGGAGGACAATATAACTAATAGCTGCAGCCAGTTCCAACAGACTGCATGTTGGAGATACTCATGTTAGTTTAAAAAATAAAAACATTCCGTTTTTAATCAAAATAACAACGTACATATGAGACACACAGTAAAAGGTCCACTGTGCTCCGGAATCCCCTTAAAATAAATTTTACATTACAATTATACCTTCCAGTGTCTGGGTACACTATGTTAGATTCCACAAGGCTGTACATGATCACTTGAATTTGAACAATGTTCTTTAACATACACAATGCTTTACTGTTATTGTTACTTTCTGGCATGGTCAAAATTGAGTTTTTTATCAATGCTTTATAGAACAAAAAGCATGCAGGTTTTGTTTGTCAAATTTCCATCGGATTAAATGTTAAAAAGAAAAAAACCCCAAAACAAATAGAAGGGAAACAAAAGTAAATCTGCTGTCATGGAGATTTACCATAGAACAGCAGTGTCTTTTTTCTCTTCCAAGCAACTCTAATTTATCTCTTCCCATGTGGCATGGCCTCAAGTCAGTCTACCTGCTAACGTGGGCTCAGGGAACACCAATACTTCTCTGAAGATCACTTTTGCTTGTTCACCTTTCACTGTTTAGTTTGGACTGAACTGGTCCATATCTAAACTTCCTAGGCTGTGTCATTCTCCTCTCCATATGCATTCGCTTTCACAGAATCACAGAATATTCTGAGTTGGAAGGGATCTTCAAGGATCATGGAGTCCAGCTCTTAGGTGAAGAGCTCATACAGGGATCAAATCCACAATTTTGTCACAAGCTCCCTTTTCCAGCAGCTGCATACCACCCCTTTTGGCACAGACCTAGGCTGAATAAGTACTGCTACTCACAGCCAGTGACTGGACAGCACAAACCAGTCTCCCCACCAACACTGATATCATTTAACCCTTGCTAAAAAATAGCATCTTGTGGTATAAGCTTCATACACAATAATTTTCCATTATATATGCTGCAACTATGTGTACAGAGATTGTGTGTGCATCTTTTCACTATTTAGCCACTGAAACCCAAACACATAGCCATACTAGATTGCTTTGCTAATTCAAGGTCTCATTGCAGGGAATGCTGAATGCCAGAAGCAACTGCAGACAAGGCTCTATATGGAATGACTTACAAGGCATACCTTAACCTCAAGTCCAAATTCTTCCTTTGTCCTGACTCCAAATAATTGCTCCACTGCTACCTCTGCTGAAATCCATCCCCATCCCGGGAAAACTTTTGCATGGGGTTTGGTGGTGTCCTTTTTCCTTTCCTGTCTTCCAGAAAAATGTATGCAACAGGCCCCTGGCCAGATGGGGAGTCATCGGCCACAGGTCATCTGCACATGATCCTCTGCCAATTCATGGCGTACAATAAAGGTTTTTTCACTTCTCACAAAGACAGGGGAAAACACGACTGTGAGAGTTCTGAACTCCAAAAAAGACTTCTGTTGATCTCCATGGTATCGTTTCAGCCATATACCTAGCTCGATATAAGATCTCAATTCAGGTTAAGACAAAAAACAATATGGTTTATTATAACATCGTTCAAAAAATTTAAATTGAAATGAAAAAATGTAACAAGCAATCCTCCATCCTTTGTAAATAAACCCCAGAATGTCCCTCCAACGAGGAGCAGTGGCAGCGGCCCCTCCCTGAGCCTTCTCTGCTCCGCTCCTACGCGGCAGCGTCGCCCCACACGCCCTCAGCATCAAACTGTACCTCGCACCCCGTCGGCACCAAACCGCGCCCTCCACCCCGCCGGCACCAAACCGCGCCCGCGTCACCCCGTGTCGCTCCCAGCGCAGCCGGAGTCGCTCCCCGTCCCCGCTCCGCTGCTGCCGCCGCTCGGCAGAGCCCCCTGATCCCGTCCCGCACAGCCCCGCGTTCAGCCCGGCGCGGTGCAGACGCACTCCGGCTTATATCGAAATCTTTATTAGAACAATCCCCAAGAACTGTAAAACGGTGAAGTAACAACAAAATTAAGCACTTCTGTTATCAAAGAAATTTGAACAATAGGTTTCTATTTCTGCATAGCAAAAGCAACACGGTTTAGAGCTCAAATCGTGCTCGTGTTAATTCGGTTTTGGCAAAACAGTATAATCTTAAGAATCATATTAATGAAACAGTAACCTACCTTTCATTTCTTAAACTTCAAAGAGTCATTTTTATGGGTTTTGGGACAAATTCATGTGGACATTTTGTAGCATAGAGTAACAGACAATTTTAATAGTAGCGCTAGTGTTACTTGAACATGAAGAAACACTTATTTTCTAATTGTTTACAGTGTAGTACAAATTACGTATTATCCCAAAAATCATTGCCTGTATCAAAAGTTTAAAAATTTAGAACAATTTATAAAACACTTCCAGAATAGGAAATTATCAGTCTTGAAATGGAGAAGGAACTTTATGCTTATAAACACGGAAATAGATGCATTACAGTAATATATATGTAATTGTTAGCTTAATTCCTTCTGTTGTAAGTAGCAAGAGCCCAGTTCTACTCACAGTCACATAGGTACAACACACATGATCATTGTAACAGAAAGCAGAATAGGCCCAAAAGTCCACTATAGCACAAATTAAAGCTATTTTAAAAATCCACTGTATAAAAATGGAACAGTCTTGCATTGTTTTCATTTATTTGCAACACTTGTCATGTTTTCTCCCAGATCACACCATCAACTTTCATAACTTGACAACAGCAACAGGGAAATGATGGGTGCTGCATCACACAGTCCAAACACACCTGACATGCTTACCACAGTTCATTTTTTGTTAGTTATTTGAAATAAAGTGTTGGTTTTCCTCTCTAGCCTTTTCTGTTTTGCAGTCTACATGGTATAAATGAATTTCAAAATGTAAGCCAGGTAAAGTAACAGCCAGTAAGGCACTTTGTCTTCAAGGACACAGCTGTCCAGGCGGAGCAATTGGTCAAAGGGAGACATTCTTTTTATTAAAAAACAGTCAGTTTATTCTTCATAATCACTTCTTTGACAGCCCATTTGTGGAAGAACACTTACTGACTATTCTAGAATCAGCCTGACATTGCATCCACCAAAATATTTTTCCTGTTCTACAGCAGAACATGCAATAGTAAAATATTTCATTAAATACTAACATTTAAAAGAATATTCAGCATCCTTGGATCACCCAAGAATCATCCACTGAATACTGTTTGAAAAAAAAAACCCTCAGCAGAAGAAATTATCCTATCTTCTTGTTTCTGTGTTTTGTTTCTGTGGGGTTTTTTTGTTTGTTTTGTTTTTTTACAAAATTTGAAGGCTTGACATTTAAACTTTGGTATAAAACATGTAAATGAAAGCCATCCAGTAATATGCTCTAGGGAGATACAATGAATCCAAATCGAACTAAACAAACATGATTACATGGATGAGATAGCAGATGTTTTCTACTGTCTTGGTTTCTACATTCTGCTTATTTGTGATCCTGAGAATGTTTTGGGTTTTTTTTCTACTCATGTAAAAAGGTCTTTCTTCAAAGCCACCTGCTTTTCCAAAGCTCCTCCCAAGGAGAAGGTGCCTGGAATGACCCTGACTCGTGACCCCGACCCTGGCATGGCCCTTAGCAGTTCGGGAGCCTACTAATTCTGGGTTCTCCCATCCCCTCCATCCAGTACTGCAAGCACAGAACCAGTGGCAGCTGGTGGCACTGTGGGCACTGTGTCATCAGCCCTGGGGGGCCCTGCAGCAAAGCACATGATACATTTTACCATGTTCTACTCTCTAAAGTAAAAAATGTAGTTTTGAATTTTATACTAAATTAAGCAACAAAGTAAATGTCCAAATCCATAAATGTCAAATACTAGTACCTTCTCTGTGGCGCACATCTGCAGACTCTGGCCCACAGGATTAATTTGGAACTGTTATAATAAGATAGTATTGAAACATTTTGGGTGAATCCTTCCCAAGTAAATACTTGCATTAATTTTGACTTAGTAATTATTAGCAATTTATTTTTAGAAAGCCAATTATAATACTAAATAATTACTACTTACTTACTGAATTTATTGATTACAAAATCTACATGGTATTGCTTTGTATTTTCACAGTTCTCATAATTATATCATAAGAAAATGGCTTTTAAATTTTCTTCTCAGAAACGGTGATCAGTTACATTCTAAATACTTTCACAAAACAGGGAGAGGAGTAAATTTACACATACATATTTTTAACCGTATACAAATAATAATACAATTTAAAACTTTCACTTTTAGAAATTCCTTCAGTAAATGCATAGGCTTGTTACAAAAGTTTTCTAATCAAATAACTGTATACTATTTCTATTATGTTTTATTCCAAGTAAACTCTGTGGTTACATTCATACGATAAAAAAGCAAGCTATATTCAGAAATATGCTTTTTCAGTCAAGCTCCCAGTAAGACACTCAAGTCCAGTAGAAATATAGATTATGTAATGCAGTTTCTTCAGCTGAAAATTAATCAGTACTATTTAAAAAAAAAAAAAAAAAAAAAAAAGCTTTAGAACATGGATTGTAATGAGACCATCAGCTTCTTTAATCACAGAATGGTTACACATGCCCCCAAAAGTTACGGACTTAATTCTCAGAAAAGATTAGAATCATGGGAGGTCTATGTATTCCATGCCATGCACATAATGAGAAAGGAATGCTGCTGCTGCTGCTGCTGCTAATGAGGATGATAATGAAAAACTTCATCCCTCAGGAGTCTCTTTTATTTCATGAAAGTAGGATTCTCAGTCCTTTCTGAAAGTCAAGTTTACTGTAGGGTATCTCAGGAGTGGTTACCAAAATCTAAAGGAGTCTATAATTAGTAACTACATTTGAAACCTTATGGCTTTATTTTACGTTATTTGAGTCCTAAACAGAACCCCTCATTTTTCCTTTTTTCCTTCAGGGAAAAGGGCTCCAGCACCCACTGGACCACAGAGAAAGCTTACAAGGACACACTGCCACCTGCACATCTGGTCACAGAATTTCAATATCTTACCATGCCCACGACTGCAAGCATGTGGATGGTGGTCACCTGCGCATCAACATGACCCCACACCTATGGCATGAAGGACAGTGTTACTGCCTTTGCAGTGATCACAGTCATCACAAACCAGATATGTAAGTTGGAGAGCAAAATCCCATTGGGATGTGGATGGTCAGTAAAATTTCCCCAGAAACTTGCCATCAAATCATCTGGAAAAGAATTTGCATTTCTTTTTGTGACACCAATGGACTCCCAGGGTTAGAAAAGTATGTCCAGGTGCTGAACTCCTGTCACAGAACTGGCAAAGGTATGGTACATGCCACTCCTGGAAAGTGGACAGTACTGGAATAACTTCTTCAGTACACTGGAATCCATAAAACTAGGGGCAGGCCTCAGTATGGCTAGGTCCTTGGCTCCCCCAGGAGACTAATAAATTAAAATCTTTTTAGCTCAGTCTCGGCAGTAACAGACATGAGAAACTCTCCAGTGCAAAAACTTTTTCCATCAGCAGAGCTGTTACTTAACCGCAGTGACAGTACCACTACTGGGAGGGTCATAAACCACACCAAGTGTTAATGTGCTTTCTACCAACAGGTGTATTATTGACTTTGTACTAATGACTGGGCAAATTTAACAATCAAAAAGCAAACTAAATCTTTCAGAGCATCTCTCTATAGTTGAATAATTCATCCTGTATCATGAGATGACTTGAGTTTAATGTCCTAGTACCTTACTGTGTGAGCCACTGGGAGCATGGAGACGTGCAGGAAGCACAGCTCTGGCCGTCTGCACCTGCACAGTCATTCCGATGGTTTGGCAGGAGCCCTTCTAAGCTAGGCAGAGGCAATGGAACTCCTTGTGCACACACAAGAGCAAAGACTTTCTTTCAATGAAAAAAAAAGACTGCATTTAGTTTTCCTTTCAGTGAAGCTCAACTTCCTTGTAAAAGAACACCATCAGAGATTTGTCAGAGATAAGGGGATATTAACACATGTGCATCTCTCTTAGACATCAGCTAAAAATTATACATTCTCCATCTTGTACCAGATGAAACGTCATTTGTGCGAACCACAAATCACTTCAACTGCAGTGGGACCTTCTCTCAGTTGTATCTTTTAAGCACAACTTCCAGAAAACTTCACTTTAAGTAGTATCAACTAAAGGCTTTTCTGACTACCTTCTTTGGGACCTGCAGGGTACCATTATGCCTTAAAAGATGCAGTTGTGGATGTGATTAAAATATCACTACATTTTTCAGTGTAGGGAATCATTAATGAATGTATAATCACAGTTTAAATAGCTGTGAAGCAGCTTGTACAAAAAAATACAATCGTAGCACCATATTTACAAATTTAGTACCATCTCATTAGAGTCTCAAACTATCTTTTTTTATGGCTAAGTAGGTTATACATTAGTGCTTTCAAAAATTGCCTGAATTTCTTTTACAAATATACACTTATAAGAAGAAACATTATCAAAACTGCTGTCATCTAAGGCAGCAAGTTGTATTACAAAAGTTATTAAAACATCATTATATACTTAGAAAAATTTCAAATTTACATTTTCCTTTTCATAGGCACTCTATAAACTAAAATGTGGCCTTGTTTTCACAGCTGTTAGTTTAAGCATTTAAACTAGTTAAATGTTACCAGTGTAGCTCTTTTTTTTTTTAATATAAGCAAAAGGAAAAAAGAATCACCCATTAACCAGAAGCATCATTTACAGTTTTTACTTTTGCCTACTGTATACACATTTTTGCTTAAAAGTGACACTTTTTGATGTTGAGGTTTAGCGTTTGTTATCCCACTGGCTTCTTAGGGCTTAGTTTCTTCTTCCCTAGAATTCGGTGGAGACTAGCTGACATGAAGTAGGGTTTTGCTGTAGATCCATCATTTCTTTCTAGGTCTTCACCTGAATTTACACAGCAAAAGCAGTCAAAATTGGAAACAGCAATACAGCCACACACACGGAGACACAAACAGAATTGAAAAAAGGAGAGAGCAAAAGACCCAAGATTAAAAAACACAAGGTAATTTAGCTGTATTACTAAGTTGATGAAGGATATTATAAAATTTCTATTTTCTCAAACCACAAGAGGTTTTACATGTCGCAGAGACACAAACATCTTGCCATTTTTAAATGATAGCAATATGTCATTTTTATTCTCCAGATCTCTGGTTTGGCAGTATAGGTGGAAATTTTCAGAAACTCTCATTCCTCCACTGAATCCTGGCATTTTGGAAACTTCTTGCTAGAAAATGTGTCACAAAGACAGCCATGGATTTAAGCACTTTCTAAAACGCGACCATTTTTTCACTGCCTAAGATAAAGTTCACTTGAAAACCTGCTGCCATGAATGAATAATATGCTATCTTATCTATTGTCCATTACTGAATGGAAGCATGGGAAGCAGAACAGAATATGAACTTAAAACAACAAGGCAGACATTACTTTTTTTTCCTACAGAAGGTCATGACTAAATCACTAGTCAGGGTTCAGCCCAGTTGATGCCATGCAGCAGGGACAGACCAGTGAACAGTTACACATCAACAGGCAATCGGGAGGGAGTGTCAGTGAAGCACAGTCACTACAACTGCAACCCTGCAGACAGCCGGATCTGCAGAGCCAAAACGAGAGTCTGTTGTAAGGAATGGCCAAAGAAATTAGAGAAGGCAGATCTTAGTATATCTCTGTGGCAATATATACCACGTGTCTTTGGAATAAACTAAGAAGAAAATCTTTTCATTTTTGAGTGCACCAACAAACTCGCTCTAGTCAATTTCATTCTAAATAACAAAATAAATAAATTAGTAACAGTAAGAATTTATTTATTTGTGGTTTAGCTTATTTCTTTGAGTGTTATTAGTGCTATCTGTCCGTGTTCATGTTCGCTTAGAACCAAAGTCCATAAAATGAGATAAATAGGATGTAGCTCTCAACTAGATACCAATTTTTAGTTTTCTAACTGATCTTGTTCCTGTGATTCTTTGGCAACATAATTTTTCCAGAATCCCTGCTTACCTTGGTTTCTTAAGTTAAAGTCAGTGTTTAAAGAATCAGTATTACCATGTTTACCTCACTTCAGCAATCCATTGTGCATATATATGAAAGATCAAGCCTACGACTACTTCCCTAAGTATTATCAAATAATTTGCCAATTGCAAGAACAATCACTACCATGATTGTTCTTGCAACTTCTACTTGGACCTATCAAAATGACTTTCATTATAGTAAAATACAGTACATGGAAGGTACTACATGCTAAGGACACCTGCCTCTTATAATCGTATCGTAATTCAAGACCAACAGATTTCTTTTGTGATTTTAGTATTCTCTGACTGGACAGCCTGAACAGTAGCCCTTTTGATAGGGCCCACGATTGTTTGCAATTGTGAGTCCACGAGACTGATAGTTTCAAATGGTATTTTACAGAATCTTAGGGGTAATTCAACATAATACTTTGTTCATGGTTATTAAACAGAAAACAAAGTACCACCTATATACCAAAAAATGTATTTGTTATTATCAAGACACTTAAGTAAATCAATACTGTACAGGGCTCTTCACAAAGCACCCAGAAGCAAACTTAATGAAATTTAAGGAACATCTGAAAAACAAAAGCTAGATATCTCCATGAACCTTAAAGCTGCCTTACACTTCTTAAAGTAATTAAATTTGAATATTAAAGCATGGAAGACCATATCACAGAGCCAATATGCAAAGAAGTTGTTGTTAATTTTTCATACAGTCTGCTAGTATGTCACCACATGTCTGTAAGGAATGGATAAGGTGATTTTCTACTCCTCTTTCCATAACTTGCAGGTATTACTGAAAGAAAACGTAGTACTTACAAAAGCAGAGGAAAAGCGTGTCAACGCACATTGCATAGACGCTGAAGAACCCGTGTGCAACTAGGTACGAGCCAATGATGACTGTCTACAAAAAACACAATAAACCCCCAAATTTCTTTCAGCACCAGTGTGGTAGTATTAACACAACTCAGAAGCCTAGTCTGCTAAGCAAATTTAGAATTTAATGTCAGCTCAGTATTTCTACCAAAGATTACTACTGCTGTGGACAGGGATCACAGGCTTAAGACACTGCATTCTAACATGTAGTAGCTGCTAGTCTTCCAGCTGGAAATAGTTCCAAACTGGAACTATTTCAACCTCCTAGGAGAATATATGCCAAGAATATTCTGAACTTCTTCAAGAACCACTTAGCCTGGAGATGCTCTGAAGTTTAAGGGGTTTTTACAAAAGGAGAAAAAGATGCATTGCAAGTCCCTTCCATTACAAGCCATACTGTCATCAGTGTCTTGGTGTCTGGGAAGTCTGAGGAGATGTGAAACCTAATTTTTCTGAAGATTCAGAGTCACTGCAGTGCAACTTCTGCCTGAAGGATCCCAAGGACTGGAGTGCAGCAGATCAGGCCTCAGCTGAGTGGATACTATGCCACTGGGAAGCTGACCAAAGAAGCTGTTACCAGACCATGTACTGAGTCGTCTGAGCACTTCGAACTGCCCCAAGTATTCAGGAGATTAAATGGTTGCCTTACCAACAATGGTACCCAGTAGTAATTTAACATTGGTACTTCCTGTGCAAAGACTGGTATTCTCTGTGTGAAGAAAAAGAACGCAAGAACACCTGCAAGAAGCACAGGCAATTAGTGATTCTCATGCTAGCTCTGATTTCCCAGGATCCAAAGAATGGTAAGACAGACAGCAGACCCAAGGCTAGTTTCAATAAAAGTTTGTAAACAATACATTCTTCAATACAAATTATCTAATAGAACAGATATGTAAATTAATAAATTACCATAAACATATTCATGGGCCCAGAAAGAATTTAATGAGTTGTTTTGTTTCACCATTCTACTGAATTTAACAGCAAAATTAATAAATAATGTAATTCTACAGTGATGACAAAATATTTTAGATCAGCTCTTGGTACTAGTTTTACCTTTGATTAAAATATAATTATTTAGTTAACTTTGAAAGTGTACAGAATGCAAAATACAGTTATTTGTAAAATAGTTTTTTGAAACTGCTGTGACCATTTGGAAAAATCGCAACAGAACACTGTCAACTTGAATTTCTGAAAGTGCTTCATTTAAAAAAAAAGAAAAACACTTTTCTGTCCCAGAAAATCATGACTAATCTACTTGATATTAACTGATAACTAAGAAAACCTTGTAAGGATGCTAGAAATATTCTATTTCTTTTACTATAGCTTATAGCTATAATGGGCTTGAATACAGCACAGCTTCAGGACTATTCCTGCAGACCTGTACCACTACAGCTTCTAGGCAGTTGTCTGTTACCAGGTGAATCTCATTTGCAATTTTATTCAGTTCTTATGCAAGAAGAACTGACTGTGGCTGACTTATTGGATGTGGATTTGGTTCGATTCAACTATGATGCTGTGGCAGCAGAAGTCCCTGCAACAGCCACACATGCAAGAGCTGCAATTATGGAAAAGTTACTGTCAAGGCAAACCCGGCAATGGGTAGGGATGGAAGGGGAAAAAAAAAAGAAACAAGGTTTTAGTTCAATCTAGCACCTAGAAACACAGCAACAGATTTCCAAATAGTCAGCCCAATGAGAACCTCCAGCTGCTAAGCAGGTATGAATACAGCAGAGCATACAATTCAGAAAAAATATCTACTAGCTTACCTACACCACCAGCAACAAGGATTTTCCCCAGAAACAGAAGAAAGTCTGTAACTTT
Organism: Lanius collurio; assembly: GCA_020086605.1. Classification (NCBI taxonomy): domain Eukaryota; kingdom Metazoa; phylum Chordata; class Aves; order Passeriformes; family Laniidae; genus Lanius; species Lanius collurio. The sequence continues at coordinate 26,172,198 of JACBWW010000016.1, forward strand.
GTCCAGAACTGCAACCCTGTTTATCAAAGGACAAATGATACATAATCATCACAAAACAGACATTTGTCCTCCTTCTCCTTAAATCTATGGATAATTGCAAAACATGACCAGAAGCTGTCTTCTGCTGGTTTTACAGGCTGACTACACAGCACCATAGACAGGCAGTGCTGATGGGTGTTGCTACAGCATCATCTCAGAAGTCAAAAAAAGCACTGAGCCTTTGTTGAGAAAAGCCTTAATGTAGCAATGCTACTACAGGACTGACATGAAGACTGTTTATTGCTTAAGCTGGTTTAAAAAAAAAAAATCAACCAATTCAAAACTTCAAAATATTTTTATTTCAGCCTTTCTTCTAGGGGCACAGATAAGGTGAAGTACCCATATAAACAAAAAGCAATATTTACGTAGATGGCTGGTAGGCCTCCTTTTCACTTGGTCCTATCTGGCCACCTTTCATGACCCCATAACATGCCAAATCTACTATTTTAAGATATCATGATACAACACTGAAGGCAGAAGACCTCAAATCAGGAAGATAATTACAGATGAAAGAAAGCAGACAGAAAAGCTGACAATAAATCTGCAACTCTCATTGAAAGCACAGCAGGGAGTTTCTGCTCAATGTCCTGCCAGCCTGTCTAATCAGAAACTGCAGGTAAATAATGGGTTGAAAAATGAACTTTGTATCATCAACCTCTTGACAGGATTGAAGGCCACATTACCATTATGGATATGGTACTATACAGCACTGACGACTGCAAAAAATAAATGTTAAGAATTACTAAAGAGACAAATCATCATTAACCTATCAGAATTCAGATTTAGCAAAATACACAAGATAAAAACATCTTTATTTGAAACAACAGAATTATATGCCTAGCTTTTAACAATTGTTTTTACTGATTAAGAGCAAAATCATAAAGGGCAGAGAGGTGATATTCTGTAAGGAAATAAAGGCAGCTTCTTTTTTCTGTTGCACAGGCATTAGACAGTAGGGACATCACTGTCCTGATATTAGTGCAAGGTAATACAGTGAAGGTATTCCATTCTCCCATCTCCAATCCTTTCCTCTTCTTTCTTAAGCATCATTTCCAGTTTCCTCTTTCAGCCATCCCTTCCATGCTTCTCCTCCCAGTCCTTCACTTAATGACTTAAACCACCTAACCAGTTTTACTGTGTCTCTTGCTTGGTAATTAGATTTTAGGTCATAGGTTGGACTAGATGATCTTAATGGTCTTTTCCAACCCAGCTCATTCTGTGATTCTGTGATTCTCTGTGCTATTGCATCAATATAGCCTGCTCCTAAGTTATTCTCCCATTAGTTTTTGATCTTACAGTAGCAAAGGAGGAGCCAGGAGCAATGAAGGAAAGTACTGATGAGAATTGGGAGTTTGGCAGCATGCTTGGTAGTGGAGAAAAGTGCCAGGAAGTTTCCAAGCATGAGAGGAGATCTGGGTATGTTAAAGACAATTGTTTTGAAAGTAAACTATTCTGCTTCTTTACTTCCACTCTCTGACACCTCCTAAGATTTCTGAATGAATCTGAAGACTTAGTTTTTTCTACTTTCCTTTTCTCAGACCAAGTAGTCCAAAGCTCAAAAGACAAACATATGATAGATGATGAGCACCCCACTCCCACATATCTGCAGATGATCTCTCAGAGGCTCCACCTGTTTCTTGAAGGCATTATTACAATGTACTCAGGTACTACTTAGGAATTTAAAGGAGCAATCACAGCAAAACCAAGAGATTACATCAACTCTGCACAGGTTACTGTACTGGACAGCCTGCTGCTACACACTGAGTGTAAGAAATGAGGGCCATGTCTAAGGACACAAGTAGCAATCAATATTTGGAAAAGATATGGGAGAGGAAAGAAGTGTGTCCACAGAGTGCAATAGCAGGAACTCCTGACATTTCCAAGGACTGGGAGATAGATAGTCCCTTACCTCACCACATTCCGCATGAGCAAAAAGAATGCTTCCTTTGCCGAGGTGCAGAAGTTTTTACCATATATGGCAATCTGCAAAGTAATAGTAGCTGTTAAGTATTTTAAATAATTATGATACCTCCTCGTAAGTATGATCTTACTGAATGTAATGCATAGTTCTCCCTTATATGTGGCCTTGACACTCAAATGAACATAAAACACTTTCCTCAGTCACCTGCTACTTATCAATGCTTCCCATCAGGCTGGGACAGATTATCCATCTTTCCCCTTCAAATCACCTGGTGATGAGCATGCTACCCCTTGTGATCTCACAGGTAGTAGACTCAGTACTTAGTCTTGCAAAGCAGAGCAAAAAAGGTACTTGTGGAGGGATTCTTCTACCTTTGCTACTTACTTACACTAGATTTATACTCAGTGGAAAAGAATAGGCACTTGTAGAGCTGAAGTAAGCTGACCCCTGTAGTTATCTCCTTGGACCTGATGCTGCTTTCACTGAAGAAGAAATCAGCATAAAGTAAAGCAGCTAAAATTATTTAGGAACAAAGCCATTTCTTCCTGGAATAGTGTCCACCAGGGTAGGACACACTAGAACAGCTCTCAGCTCGGACAGTTTACAAACTGTAAAGAAGATTGTAAAAAAACCCACTTCCTCTTCAAGATGTCAATATTTTAAAACATCAATTGCATCTACCCATGTTGTAATGGACCCATTGCAGCCACCTCCTTTGCGACAAGAAGTCTGTGACCACACCATTCAATCACTGAAATTGCGTCAAGCCAGAACATCCTAGGCTGAAATCTGTGTATTTAATTTATATGAAGATTTCAAACTTCTCTTATCTGGAAGCTAAGAAGGCTTATTTGAGAGAAGTACCACTGCTGCTGATAGTAGAATTTCTGCTTTCAACTTCCAGGTGGAAATACAATTATCACATGCCTTCTGACCTCCTTATTCAATTGTCATCAACATGCAATAATGAATAGGCTAATATTCCTGTTGAAATCTGGATGTCAATTATTGAATTACAGGGGGAAATAACCAGTTATGCTATCCCTTCCCACTTATTTTGGGGGTGAGAGTGATGGACAAAGACAGGAATAAAAAGAGGCTGTAATTAGAAGGGAAAAAAATGTTTACTTTTTTGTGGTAGAACCACATGCATATACTGAAACTCCCACAAATCCCATTATTTATTCAGCAGATTAAGTACTGCTGGCTTCTGATCAACTAGTAGTGTCTAGGATATTTTAGTGTTCTAGATAGGGGAAACCACATGCAGACACGGCACATACCATGATGTAGGCATTTCTGTTTATAAATTTTAAGAATTTTTCCAAACACCAGAAACAGCACTTGAGGCAGCAGAGTAGAAATCTAGTGAAGGAGTTCTGAGTACCTGAAAATAGCAGGAGAGAGTACATTATACATAGAACCCATGAATAGTCTTCAGAATGTAGAAAGCTATTCAGAGGAAGACCTTAAATTGTGACACTATTTCTTTATTTCTAGGTATGGACTCTCTCAATCAAATTTAGCTCACTAGCTTTCAATTAGATCAGACTCATATCCCATCTGAACTTTGCATTAAGTTCTCAAGAACACACTCAGTTTGAGTGAGTAAACACAAATTTACCTGCTTCAAAAGAAACTACAATGGACAATGTGGAATTAATCTCTTTTCATTGCTAAAAAACAGCTTGGGAAAGCAAGAAAGTAATTTAGCAAGGAAAGTCTTAACAACTTAGAGCAGATTCATAAATCTCACCTTTCAGTTTGTGATCCAGGTACTCCAGTATTACTCTAATAAGCTGGACAATTGCAAGAATTAAGGCTCCAAATGCCAGCGAACCTGTATGGTATCTAAAACCAAAATATTTGACTGTTATGTCACACATACACATATGTACACAGATATATGCATGCACATATGTGAGTATATACAAATAAAATCAGAAGTGGAGGAAGGTCCATTGGTGGGAATTACATAAAACTAATGGACCTTCACCCTGATCCACCACAGAGGAACAGGATTAAGCCATTGGTGCTGTTGGTGTTTGTGAGTACTGTGTCTGTCTCTCAATCTGTGTATACATGTGTTGTATACATGCATTTATACATGTGTGTGTGTGTCCACTGGGAGTACTTGCTCAGCGTTACAACTGGTTGGACGTAGCGGCAAGAAGCTGCAGCAGCTTTGGTGCTGTAGGGCTACAGGATTCAGCCTTCCCCTAATAACTACATCTTCCTGATTGTGCTGGTTTTGGATGGACTAGAGTTAGTTTTTTTCATAGTAGCTTGTGATATGTTTTGGATTTTTGACCAGGACAGTGATGATAACACACCCATGTTTTAGCCACTGCTGAGCAGCACTTGCTCAGCACCAAGGGGTGCTCTGCTCCTCACCCTGTCCCACTGGTGAGCAAGTTGGGAGTGCATGAGGAGCTGGGAGGGACAAGGCCAGGATAGCTGACCCCAAATGAACCCAGGAATACCTCACACCATAGCGTGTGCTGCTCAGCAGGAACAGCTGGTGGAAGGAGGAGTAAGAGGGAAGCATATGGAGTCACGGAGTTTGTCTCCTCAAGTCACTGCTATACATGAAGAAGCCCTGCCGTACTGGGGATGGTTGAACACATGCCTGCCTGTGGGAAATGGGGAATGAATTCCTTGCTTTGCTTTGCTTGTACATGCAGCTTTCTTTTACCTATTCAACTGTCTTCATCTCAGCCCATGTGTCAGCCAAGATTAAATCATAATGCTGACTAATAATTTTCATCTGATATTCTAAGACTGGCTTCCCTAGACACATGACAAGGCTCACATCCAGCTCCCCAGTCTTACCGTATTGCTCGTCCAAACGAAGAGAAGAGCGGCCACAGTGGAATATCAGCTGGTTTTCGATAGGCCCAGTAATAAGAGGCAAAGGCACCAGCAAGGGTACACTGACCCAGTGCAATTGCAAAGTTGACCAGCCAGAGAAAGACAAAGGCATTGGCTAACTGGAAGATGAAAATGTACTTATGGTACAGGCTTTCTCCTCCATAAAAAGCAAAAGTACACTGAGCACCTGGGCACAATTTAGTCACATTGGTTGTGTTAAAAGTCTAAATAGAAAGAAAAATAAACAACACAATCATAACCAATAAATTCTATGTACACAGCCTCTGAAATTTAGCAGGTTAATACAAATAACATAATTCTGCTTGATGTTTCCTTAGCTCATTCAACACTACAACTCTATGTAACCTGTTTACTTATTTAAGGATTCATCACAGATTTATGCAGTTTTACGGAAAGACTTAACTTTAAACTAGGTGTTGGCAAACAGGGCTGTTTACCACATACCTGAAACTTGAATAAATGGAATTTGAATTTTAGGAATCTACTTTTAAGACATATAAATGCTTTGTTACAGGAAATCTGCTCAATTAAAAACAATATATATTTATTTGAAAACTAGAGGCCAAATCAGATGTTCAGGTAAATCATTACAGTTGAAATGAAAAACTGAGCTATACAATTTAATACAAACTGTGGATGTGGTTGCAACTTAGCTTACGTATCTCAGACTATTAAAAAAAGGAGTAATCTTTACACTGAATTACTTTTCCTATTTCTAGTGTTCATTTCATGTATGGACATGAAATGAAACCAGATCGATTCTAATTCCTTTATTTTGCAGTGTTTAGGCATCAGTAGGGTGTGCATCACCACTGCAGTACAATGAAATTCAATGCATCAGTTTCTGCTCATTGCCTCTTGTCCCACAAAGCAAAGTCTGGTCCATGTTGTGCCCCTTCCCTGCACATGCTGACAGACAGGGATGAGGGCTGTTCTCAGATGCGTCTCCTTGAGGCTGAACAGCCCCAGCTCCCTCAGCCTTTCCTGATCAGGGAGATGCTCCAGTCCCCTCATCATCTCCACAGCCTCCGCTGAACCCACTCCAGGAGCTCCATATGTCCTTCTTGTCCCGAGGAGCTCAGACCTGGACACAGCACTCCAGATGTGCCTCACAGGACTGAGCAGAGGGGCAGGATTGCCTCCCTGACCTGCTGGAAATGCTCTCCCTGAAGCACCTCTTGGCCCTCAGCACAAACTGCTGGCTCAGGGACAGCCCGTTATCCACCAGGATCCCCAGATCTGCCCTCCAGCTGCAGCCTGTGCTGGTGCATGGGGTTATTTTTCCCCTGGTGCATAATATTTGATCAATATTTCTACTTTTTAAAGAATAGTTTAATTCAAACCCATAGTCAAGTAAAAACATTTGGGCAAAGGCAAAATTAAAAAAAAAAAAAAAAAAAAAAAATATTTTTGCAGCTCCATAGAGGTAATTACTGTGCCAGAAGGACCTAAGTTTCTGCTTCAAATCATGGCTAGTCCTTGAGCAAGTCTGAGGCGCAGCTTTCAGAGTTTACCACTGCCTTTGGAAGACCAAAAAACAGACTCCTCACAAATTCAAGAACACCTTTCCAACAAAATTGTATTTCTGTCTCTTCCTTTCTCACCCTGTTAATGAGAATGGTTAACATTTACAGGATAGTTAAGCAGAAAAACTAGTTTATGTCTATAAAACAAAGAAGTGTTACCTGGCCACCACGCAATATTTTCAGATTTAACACAGGGACTCATAATGTAAAACATGCACATTTTTTACCAGCACAGCATTTAATAGTGATTAAGAAATGAAATTCTCACTACAAGTAAATATTTGTGACACTTACCTCTGGGTCACAAGTCAGGTTTGCATACTTGCACAGTGTTTGATTAGCCATTACTTTATACACAGGTTCTCCTGATGTGGCCAGAAAACTGAATGAAATATCTTAAGGAGGAATCACAGAACTGTGGTTTTTGAGCAACTTAGGATTCTGCATTGGGTAACTCCACAGAACTCAACTCCAAAGAACTTCAACTCTAAAGAACTTGTGTAGATAACAGAAAAACTGCTCTTGCTTTGCAGAGATGTTATCTGAAGGGTTGACAGACAAGACTGAGTACTCTGATTATTTAGAGAACTAAGGCAAACTCATACCCGCAGCTGTAATAACCCCTGACCAGAAGGGGCAGGGGGCATAATCTTGAAAACTGTCCCCATTTCTCCTTTGACAAAGCAGACTATGCAGTAGTTCTTGTATTTTAGCAGAAATAGATACAGAGCGTAAGGATGAATTAACACTGTCCTGAACAGCAACAACCGATCCTCTTTGCATATGAAATAACAACCGGTTTCCAAATAGCAGTTTTCCCCTTTTTAGATCCTTACCAAATCCTTGCTGTTCAGGAATAAACAGTGGTTGCTGTCAGGCAATTCAGAGAAGATAGTGCACTGTATATTCTCTCACTCCTTTCTCATATGTTTCTGAACAAAACACACACAGAACCCACTCCACCTCCAGTTAACTAAGAAACCATTAACATCAGGCCTATAGAGCACTCAGCACATTAAAGACCATATTCACTTTTTGCTGAAGGCCTTTTCACCCTCTAGAGTCAACCTTACGCAGTACATGAGGCCTTGTATAATCCCTCGCCTTGGCCTTAATTTTAGTCCAGGTCTTTTTAATTTAAATAAAAGCCCTGTCCGATCTGTACATCACATGTAGATGTACAGTGCGGAAGACTGCATCAGAACAGTAAGTGCAAAGTGACCAAACAACTCTCTTAATATTGGTTTAATTAACGTGAAATAGCAGAAAATCATCTAGTCTTGCAGACCAGAAGACTTGCTCCAGATAGGTATACAGACAGAAGGATACACAGCTGTCACAGCCCAGTAGGAAATACAAATTGCAATGAGCAAGAAGGTGACAATTGGGTAGAACAGCGTAGACATTATATAGCCAATTGCCCTATAAAAGAAACAAAACATATCAATAAGCTACAACAATTCCAGAAACAAGCATTTTATCAGTCCTCTTCTAGCAATTTTACTTTGAGATCCTTTTTGACAGTCATAGCATAAGCTAGTGCTGAGATCTCAGAATACTGCAGGACTTTTTTTCTTATGTCTTCAAACCTTCACTTTGCCATTTTTACCACTCCACTTTTATCAATGGTACTACAGTGGACTTTATCAATTTGCCATGTTCCAGCCTGCCTTCTACTTTCTCCTTCTTCATGACTGCTTCAGAGATCCATCTCTTTCCAAGTTATTAACTGATTTCCACGACTTCTCCTTGCTGACTGCTGCAGACATTACCCTTTATGTCCTTATCCCACTCTGCTCATCCTGTGTTCTTCCTTCACTCCTACAGACCTGAAACGATCTTGTTCTATTTCGTATTTGGCAACTTTGTTCCCAGCAACTTTTCTGCCTTAAGTGCTAGCTATCTGGGGACAGAGACAGTCGACTTGTCTTTGCAATGCCAGGACAGACTTACACGTTCCTGTGACTATATGACTTTCCTTGCATGTGCTGTAGATAAGAGATGCTCACCTTGGACTACTGGCAGGCAAAACCAGTAACTGCCTTTTTCTGTTGACAGCTTAGAGAGCTTCTTTTAATGTCAAGGCATATGTAGACTGATATTCTACTGCTAATTCTTGTGGCTAGAATGTGACCAGTGAACAACAACTTGAGCATGCCAGTTCCTACCCTTCCAGGGGCTCCTTCTCTGTAAGTGGGAATTGATACCATCTCTCTTGGTAAACTGGCTGCTGCTATCCCAGAAGTGAACACCTCCAGCTAGGTATCTCACTGGATGTGAATTCAGACAGCATGTGCTTTGCTCACTGAAGCTTACAGGTTGACTCTCTTTACATGCCTTTAAGCTACCTCCTCCTGTTATTCTAGATTTTTTTTCTGTGGCCCTGTAAGCTTATCACAAGCCTTTTTGTCTAGTAATATTTCCTATGATTTATTAGCACTTCTTATGCTATTTGTTTTATAGGATGCAGTTTCCAGAATGCAAAAGGAGAAGAATTTACTCCATTTCTAAAGGCAAAGTAGTAAATGCTGGGAGGAATGTAAGGAAACTCTGCAATGCAGAGGTTATGAGAAAAACATTGATTATTGTCTGAGTCCAGAGACAAAAAAGTCCATTATGAGTTAGACAGGAAGACATAGCCTTATGCTGTCTGAGAAATAATCACAACAAATTAGCTGTGTTCAGCAGTTATTGGTAGGTCTCTTAGTTACCACTAAGACCATGGCCTATTATTCCAATAAACTGATTAGCAACTGTTGTTTCTAACTATGGATTTCAAGTCAATTACTGGCATTAAAACTGTAGTATTTTTGAAAATGCAGCTAAAAGGTATTGAAAAACATCGTTTTATTTCCAGTCATTAGCACCTTACTTTTCATCTTCCTAAATACAGGGCATGTTAGGTTTACAGTCCGTTAGGTTTACAGTAGTTACATACAGTGTTTCATCTCACCCATTATGCATGAGAGCAAAATGTTCACCTTCAAGTGACCTTTCCATGCTGCTGGAAAACTACAGAATGGTACTACCACTCAGAAAAAAAGTTTATGAACCTTCTAAAATCCTTCCATCTGTCAAGGTTGAGAACAAAGGTTTTGAAGAATGTTAAAAGTGTTCCTGGATTTTAATGAACAGGAATTAAAGATTATAATTAACTGCTGCCTAAATTAATTACTATGCTCTAATTGCACAATAGCACAAGACAGGAAACAGATACCTGGCTAAATGCAGAACTTCAGTATTTCTTAATCTCATATCCTGATTTCCAGAAATGTCATTAGAGATGGCAGAAAACCACAAGCAAGTGCATATAGATGAACTCAGAGCTAACTCTATGTACTCTGAGAGCCTTGTTTTAAGGGCCTATGAGACTGTAGCATACTTGCAATGAAATCCAGGGGTCTGATGTTTTAAGTCAGTAAGTATTAAATCCATTTCTCCTTTGTAATATTCCCATAAGAAAAAAAAAAGAAAAAAAACAACAAAAAACCCAAAGAACTAAGTGTTCACACTATGTAAAACAGGAACCACTGTGAACAAAGTCTATGCAGATTTCAGGAAACACACAATGAAGAGGTCCCTTAGGCCTTCAACTCTCATATCCTGCTCTGCTTTCTTCTTTACTCAGAGCTAAAAAGAAATATCTTAGGCTGCACCCTCTTACAATGTCTGGTCACAGAAGTTTCCTTTTCTCTCCGCAGATTTACGCCATCCACACAGAAGTGTGATTGAAGCCAAGAGAATCTCCTACTCTTTCCTAAATAGAAGCCACACCCAAAACAACACCAATTCCATACCCCTAGTATATGACGCCAGAAACAATCCAATGACAGAGCGAAGTTGGCACTTATGGGCTCCTGTTAACAGTATACCACAGCTTTTCTACTGAGACACCTTCTTGCACTGAGGATATGTGGTAACATCAATAGCATATATCTTGTTAAAGCAAGAAGTGGAGAGATAAGAAATACCTTACTTTAAATGAGAAAGCTCTTTTAAGTACAACCTCATTAAGAGGTAACTGGCATTCCTTAAATTACCTGTTTAGTTCAACAAATGCAGTGTTGTATTTTAACTCCCAATTTTCTGCCCTTGGTAGTGCAAGATGGAGCTCAAGAAGAGTGTACTCTAGGGATCATTTAATAAAATTTAACATATACATAAAATCAGGCAAACATACCTACTACCTTCTTTCAGTAGTGCAATAGCAATCCGGATCCGATTTCTTAGGAAGATCAGCATCAGTATGATTATGACCTCAACACCACAAAGTATTATCACTGTAAATAAACAAATAAAGAAATTATCAAGAACCAAACCAATATGCTGCCCCTGTAATTTTTTCCTTGTAATTTGAACCATTGTTCACGAACTCTGTAAAATTCTTTGCTTGAGCAGTTTTTTCCACTTGCACCTGCCAAACTTCAATCCCATTTCATAGGTTTCTAAGTCCAATTGTAAAAAAATTGTATATGCAAAGAGTGAGTCAGAATGTTTGACCCTGATATTAGCATTTATATCTAATAGAAAAATGGAACGTATAATTCTCAGATAAAAATTTACTTCAATGTGACTGCAGTATCTAGCCTTAGATACAGTTCATCCTTAACAAATTCTATTTTTCATAAACAAGCATTTTGCTCATACTACAATCATTTGTTCATACTATACTGTTGCTCATTTGTAGTATTTAGGATTTGTAGTATTTAGGATCCTATAAAAAATAGGAGATGAAGAGTCAAGTTTTTCATGGAGAGTGCACTTTTCAGATCTATATTGTTCTAAAATTTAGATGTACTAAAATCAGTAGGTTTGTTTGAGCATTAACCTGGCATGAGCTCCTTTCACCTCATTTGAGTTTAAAAAAAAAAGAGGGAGTAAGGACAGTTCTGGACAAACTATTTTCATTTTCCAGTTGTGTTGCTGGAATCATGCTCTGATTTTAGAGAGTTGAGAGCTCTTACTTATAAGCAGTATTTATATCATAATTCTGATGTCAGTACAGTCTGCTTCTGTCTGATCTCTATTTGTGTTGGTTCAACACCTACTTTTGTGAAAGTAGAAAGTAAGATAATTCTGTGAACTTCATCTAGAGGAAACTGAGTCCTTAATGCCTGAAGCACACATCCTCTGACTCTGGTGCTTCAGATCATTAGACAACACTTAAACCACCCCAGTAGGGGCAGGTTGTTGTATACAGCAGGACCTGTCTCCTCCAGCTGAAACCAAGAAGTTCTGTGGAGGGAAAGAAAGATAGAAGGGACAGTACCCTTAAGAATACCAAAATTTATATGAAGGTTCGCAACGGAACACGAGACTTGGCTTTAAATCCCACAGATTAGACACAGCCTCAGAATATCAGACCCAACAGTCACAGATGATGTTAAATTGAGTCCCAAGTATTACCCTTGGCAACAGAACTGCAGGTGGCAAATGACAACTGTGGTGCTGAGAGCCATAGACCTTGTTCAGAACAGTCTTTGTTAAACACATTTCAATGCCATTTTCCCATGAAGGAATACATAAACAGGTTTCTTTAAATTTGGTCTCATTCCAACTTGGCTCTTAGGCTAATGTACTTGTCCGAAACATTGTGAAAAAGGCAACCAATGTCAGTACATGATGAGTTCTAGACTAGGACTCTATGTTTTCTTCAAGGATATATAACTATTCACTTTGCTGGGTGATTTTGGAAAATTCAGTTCCTGAGTACCTCAATTTACTCATGTGAAAGTGATACAAAACTCTAGATAAACTATACACTGGCTGCTAAGAATCAGGCAGGGGAAGAGCTTGAAGAGTCACAAGAGAAAAACCCTTAATAAAGTCCTAATATTCTCTAGGGAGAGCACATTAAAAGCTCTGCCCCAATAATACATAGAAGATGTCTCATAAGCTCAATAATCCAACACAGAGGTACAAGAAGACACAAAGAACAGAAATGAGATTTAAGCAGTAAACTACTGTTTTATTAATTTAGCTACCAATAGGGAGAGGCAATGTTTTTAGTTATGACCCATTCATCATCAGTTAAGAGCCTGTGTGTCTTCTAATAGAGCAGTAACAGGAGTACAAGTAATATTTGACAGGTATTTCTTCTCTCTTCTGCCCCTCCTTTCTTGGGGAGGAACATGTATGCAGCAGGCTGTCTTGTTCCAGTAGGATTTTGTTTAAAATACACTGCCCTTGTAAGAGAAGGCAATTGAGCATTTCTGAAAATAAAGGTGATTAAATTTGCTACGGTTCATTCCATAGTCTTAGAACAGACTCCAAGAAAATTCAGTGACCTGAATGTAAACTGACAGGGAACCTCACTGTGGTCTCCAATATCCTCACAAGGGGAAGTAGAGGGGCAGGTACTGATTTCTTAATTCTCATGACCAGTGACAGGACTCAAGGGAACAGCTAGAGCTGGGTCAGGGGGGTTTTAGGTGGGAGATCAGGAAAAGGTTCTTCCCCCAGAGTCAGGCACTGAACACGCTCCCCAGGGCAGTGATCATGGCCCCGAGGCTGCCAGAGTTCAAGGAACATTTGGAAAATACTCTCAGGCACAAGGTAGGTTTGTTGGGGGTGTCCTGTACAGGGTCAGGAACTGGGCTTGATGATCCTGAAGGGCCCCTTCCAACTCAGCATATTTTACGGTTCTAAGACACAAGGAAGGGCAGTTATTAGTGTGACTTATTAATGTCATTTCTGGGGCTCTCAAAGCGGGGGCGGGAAATAATCTGAGAGAAAAGTACCCTTCCTTATACAACTTCATAATGACTAACTTAATTATTACCTTCTGCTATCCCCATGATGAAGACTGAACACACAGGAAGTAGAATGGTAATAACAAAATATTTTTTCACTCTTAACACTGGTGTGATTGCATTATTTCCCTTTACAAATATAGTAGCCTCCTGGAAAAAAAGCACATTTTTACATAATACAAAGGAAGGGAAGGCAGGGTTGCTTTCTTCTCTGAGCAACATGTGTAGAGGAGGAGATTTACCAAGGCAGAAAGTGTATCAAGACAATGAATGATTTTCCTGAATATCCATTAACAGATATCAAATTTAAAGGGCACTTACTAAATGCTAACCATGTTTGCCTCAGTTGCAGGTACACTTTGAAGTCTGTCTGGAATCCAATATCATAAACAGTGAGATCAGATCCAGGTATTCCTTTAAGATGATCATACTCCCAGTAACAATGCCAGATGCCTTTTAAAAAACAATCAATATAACAGGAGTGTGTCTGAAGAATGCAAAGACAAATTTAAAAAAAAAAATATCTTACAAGCCAAATATTTTGCTTTTGTATAAGACTGTCAGGTAAGCAAAACCCAAAAATGCATCTATGAGATTAGTCAGTCTTGATATCACATATATATATGAGCAAGAAATATGAGTACAGGCAATTACAGACTAAGCATACTGAGCATAGATAATGCAGGTTCCTACATCCACTGCTAAGTATCAGCACAGCTGGATTCTTACCATATTTTGCTGCCATTTATGTCCTTCTCACTTAACTGTGTCTAAAACTAGGCATTAATTCACCCAATTGTACCATTTAATTGAAGTAACTATTGATTTTCCTTGCCCAAACTTAAGCAATAAGAAAAAATAGTCTCAGAGGCTAGAAAATTGCACTTACCATAACCTATAATTCCAATCACACCAAAGATGAAAATCCAGAAGAGAACCCCAGCTGTGAACCTCAATAACACAAGGAAGAGCAGACTCAGCATCATTGCAATGAACAGCCCACTAGAAAGTGAAGAAAAAGAAACACAGGGAAAACGAGTGTGAGAATCTATTCACTTTCTTGCATTCCTGCTACTCCAAATGAGGGTCACTTCATCTCACGTAAGAGAATGATTTGTAAAAATGTATTTCAAAATCTTCATTATGAAATACATTCTCATGGCTATTATCTGCCATTACAAACAAACAGCTTATATATGATGATCTCACAGGGCAGAGCCTGAAATGTTTATGTGCACTAGGTTCTCAGGCTGGTTGAATGGGATTAATATATTGCCTTTTTTGTCCCTTACACCAGCTGAAAAACTCACTGTCTTTTTCAGGCCATGGTCTAATCTACAGTACAGAAAGTTAAATAGGAGGAATACCTATGTGTGGGGAAGTTGCTGGTTTAAGTCCTCCACTGAAAATCCCTGCTTGCAAAGAAACAATGTTAGTAAACAACATTCTAGGAGCTTCCTAGAAAAAAAAAAGAATTAAATTTAGGAGGAAAACCATCAGGAGGTTAGTAGGACATAATTTCTACTCATCACCACTTCTACTAATCAGAAGAAGAAATGATCAGGGCACTATGATGCATGGAAAGAAACTGTTAAAAGCCTTTATATGGAGACCCTAGGAAAGACATCTACAATGTCTAATATAATATAATATAATATAATATAATATAATATAACATACTTGTTTTCATTTCACTTCTAGAAAGCAAGTCAGAAAGGAAAAAAATAAAGGGCACTTAACTAACCAAAGGCTTTTTTACTCCACTATGCTTTCCAAACCATTATGAATAAAGCAACATGAATATTAATCCCATCAAACAAATACCCAGCTCAAGTGCTTCAAAGAACATTTAATGTCTTGTTATTTTTCATAGGTGTTACATCAGAATTTTTTATTAGCACAGACTCAAAAAAATTTAAACCCCCTTCTTTCTTGTGTTCAATAACTTTTCTTCTGAATGTTCCCAGCTTATTTAGCCAATAACCAAAGCTAAAAAATGGGACAGCCTGATCATAAAAAAATCAAAAGCAGATGTTTTGGGCAAAGTAAGCCAGATGTGCAGAAGGACAATAAAAAATAACATCAGCTTATTTTGTTGAGCCTTTGTGAGCTTGCCTTAAGTCCTACCCCTTTAAAGGCTTCCTAACCTGATGTACTTTCCCTGTCTGAATGACTTACTGAAATTCAGGATGCATTCCTCAAGAAAAGTTGTTGTTTTGGAGCTCCATCTTGAAAGCAGTAAATTATGTTTATCTTCAGCTATACATGAGTCCTAGTAACACCAAAACTGAGTACACAGCAGCAACTGTCTTCAACAGACAGTTCCCTTCAACTGAGGCTTGAAGCCATAGGTCTTTTGGGGTATGCTAAAAAGACTACAGCAATTCCATATTTAAATTTTAATCCTCCCTTCACTGTTGAGCCTTCACTGTCATTACCCAAACTCTGAAACTTAAATATATTTGTCCAGAAATAATTTGATCTGTGATATCATTTGGTGAAAAGTGAGAAGAAAATTCTATCCAACTACTTTAAAGTAGCAACGCTTCCTTACAAAAAAAATATCATATTTAAAATGTGGAAACTTGCTTCAATATTTAGAATTTCTGTTCAAAAAAATTGTCAGTTCTCTGTCCTGTGTGTTCAGTGCTATCTCCTTTGAAAGAATCTGTACCATAAGCCTAAGTAAGAGACAGAGAGACCCAAGCTTGCTAAGTATCCGTGAGTCTCCTGCCACTAAATATTGTGAGCTGAGTATCAGACTATGAGAAAGCTGTCTTTCCACCAGTGACTGAATACCTTTAAAAGCTGACAATTTGCACTGCTGAACTGACTAAGTCTGCAAATTATTATCTAAAGTATGTATTAATTGTTGTGGATTTGCATTCAGGATTGACTAATGTATGCTTATCATGTGCATGTTACAGGTTCTCACCTGGAGACAATTTCTGTTCCTGTTTAAACAGATAAACACCCTGGTCCATTAAAACCAATATTAATGGGCTAGGAATTCACAAATACTTACATATTTGCTTCAGCAAAACAGCTACTTCTTCTGTTTCAGGGCTGTATTTTAATTAATTGGTGATTAATTAATATTAATTGCAAGATAAAGTTAATACTGTTCTGTGGAGGGGGTTATCAGCTGTCCACTGCTTAATTTTGTGGCAAGCTTGCTTCTTAAGCCTCGGAATATCCTAGACCATTCACAAACAGCCTAATATTCCTTCGACTGAGCAGCCCCACCTAAGCCAGTGTTAATGACAGCTGTCCCCAGAGCAGAAGTTGAGAATAGAAATACAGCTCATACCTCTTTTGATGTTAAATCATTTATTCCCTCTGTCCTGGAGGGGGACAGAGGATGCGACCCGGGCAGCAGTCGTAGAGGTAAGAGGGCTGGGCTTTCCCCCCTGCTGGCTTTATCACAGACAGGGGGAAAGGGGACACCAGGGGCGGAGACGGGACAAACAACCAACCAGATCAGAGTCCGCGCGGCCCGAGCCCAAAGTAGACCTGACTCAGTCACATGGCAGGGATCCGGCCGAGAGAGGGGGGGGCCCAGGGGGATCCACCGCAACACTGTTCAATAATTTTATTTCTTGATGTTGCTTTGCCTGCTGCATTGGATTTGTGGATTTATACCAGACCTTGGGATTATAATGGATTTAACTGTGTATTTCTTGTACAAATTCAGAAACTACCTGCTTTATATATATATATATATATATATATATATACAAGTGACAATGTAACTGGCTTGCAAGTCACTTAAGATTTTTCAGTTTTGGAATTACCACACACACGGGTCTTGCAACAGAACACAGAACTCCTAATTTTCTGTCTGGCAGGACATTAAAAAGCTATTCCAGATCAACTGACACTCTATGTATGTAAGCTGTACTATCCTTACCTTACGCACAGAACCATACTACCTTATTATCAAGAGATGAAAGGAAATTACAGTTGCTCCTTGAGTTTTAAAGTAGGACTTGTACCAAACACATACATGATCTATTTTTTTATTCCCTACACACTCCAAAATGAGTCTGGAAACACTAAAAACACCAAAAAAAAAAAACCCTTACATTAAAATCCAATACCAAGAAATGGCATAATCTTCAAAAATTTTCATTCCAACTGATCTTGCATCCAGGACATTATTGATGCCACTGAGAAAAGACAAATCAAAGAAAAGGTTACTTCAGGTAGAAAAGGAGAATTTATTTAAACAACAAATAGGATCAGTGAAACAAATAGGATCAGGGAAAGAATTTGAAGTATCTTTGGTTACGATAAGAGTATATTACAATTTTTCAGCTCCAGTTCTGTCACTGAGCCAACACCAATCACAGTTACAGCAAAGAAAAAAACTGCATAAGAATGTCTCTACAAGTCCTGAAAAAAAAATTATTAAAAAGGCTTTATTGTCAGAATTGCTTATTATGTCACAAATGTATACTATCAATATCTGCAATGTACCAAGGGACAAACATTTGTGACTCTAGAATTGCTAACAGCATAGAACTAGAAAGCAATTCAGTGAAACACTTTCATGGAACTGTTTTCCTATCCTGCAGAGTGCTTGCCCATATAATTGTTTTCTGAAGAGCCCAATACATTACTTTTTACCAAAAGCAGGAGCACTCTGATGAAGTGAGATGCCCAAAGTACTAGGCCAGCCCATGACAGTGGAAAGGTCATCAGATAACATGATAGCCAAGGCCATCACTGGCTGGCCTGAGTCCTGCAGCATGAGGATTGCATCTTAAACCTCCTTTAACCTTTCTAGCAAAACTAATTTTTGCTAGGAAAAACAAGAATCATTTCAACAAATGAATGAGAAAATCAGACTAAAACTTTTTGCACTTTTGGCTCCTTTCTGCACACCACAGTGCTAGATTTCCTTGATGGACCATTGGAAGTGTTCAGGCACAGAGAGTCTATTTACTACCAAGTCTTGGTGGGTACTCTCAGTCATTTGCTACAACAGATTCTGATTATTTTTCCATTACTAAATTATTGCACAATCTCAGAATTCAACAAACACTGAAGAAGGATAAAACCTACTTTGCAGCTTCCCTGAGATCAGTCACATTTCTTGTTTTCCCTCTTCCATCTTTGAACGTAGTCCGATTTGCCACGGTCAACACACCATTCTTCGTGGAGAAGTCTGGGAAGCATCTCTTCAGAACTGTTCAAAATATCAAAACAAAGCCTGCATATTACATTTCATGTCAAGCTCTGCTTTTATCATGTGTGTTTTGTAACATATTTAAATAATTTCAGATTCACAGTCAATTGTTTTTCAACCGATTATCTAACAACATGTTGACTTTGACAAATCTTGGAAGAGCCATTACAAGATTATGGGTTTTATGCTCTGGGGCATTTTTTGTCTAAGATCAGGTAGGGTGAGATCATAGATTTTATGCGAAGGTTCTAGGTTCTACCAAATAACAACAGTACTATATGTAGGCGTTTCACAATTTGTAATGGATGTGGAACTTAATCTCTGTCAGTATCTGGGAAGCTCATAAAAACTGCATCTTCTCAAATACACCATTTTATGGTAATAATCAGACCATCCCCCAAGGACAATCTAGATTTAACGTCACTGGTCGCAAATCATACTAGCACCCAAAACAATAAATAAAAGCAATTGTCAGTTTCCTTATATGCCAGATGAGCTCCAGTACCAGCCACTATCACTAGATATTCTTGGCGATGAAACAATGGAAAAAAGAAAGAAACTACTGGTTAGATTAAGGGAGGAGTTTACAAAAAAGCGAGAAAAGGAGAGATGCTTGTATACTCATTAATGCTGCCCTGCTCTTTGCTGCAAAACATCCTTGGTTTCATTCCAAAGAGAAGAGCAGGTGACTCCTCCTTCAAAGCTGTACTTCATATAACCATTCAGTGCTTTCCCTATTAGATTCCAATAAATACCAATGCCAGGGTTCAATATACAGTCTGGTGTATGTCCCCCAGCAATTATTCGGACTAAATGATTAAGCAACACATCTTAACATATATTTTCTTCCCTCTGTAATCTTTGCCCCTTGATCACAGTCTAAAAGAATGTAAGACCTTCTTTGCAAATTATTTTATGTCTTTTGGGTCAGTACTTCAGTTTTCATACAAATTCATACTCTGTTTTAAAAATTTAATCAGTATTTTCTTCTTTTAATGACCTGTTCCTGGTGTACATGACCCCTACTTTAAAGTATGGCAAAAATAAACAGCAATTTCTTATTTCCATAAGATTCTGTGTCAGTACTACACTTGTGCAGCTGAGATGACCCCTGAGATCAGTGGTTATCTACTCAGAAACACTGACCATAGTGACATTTTTGGCCCCTTAATTCCTCTGTATGCCTTCTGCACTGAAAAGAGAGCTGCATTGTAACTGAGCTGAAGTATCATTTGAACTTCAACAGCTGGCCATTTGATCCTTCCAACATTTGTAGCATTTTCTTTCTGCCAATGGCATTGCTTGTTCTCATTTTGGAGGGCACAATTTGAGCTGAAGAGCTTTCGCTATCAGTGATATTCAAGAGCAAGAAAGAGCTCAGCTTCACCTGATCACATGCTGAATGTTCCCAGATGACTGTTAGAAAAAATATTAATAAATATTTATACATTCACATTGAATTGATTTATACTTTAAAACTGAATGGATGTCAATGTCATAACAGCTCCTAGTGATGGTGCCACAAAATACATTCCAGACTGAAGTTGTGCTTTAATATGAATGCTCACAAACTGCTAAGATGTGTGTAAGAAGTAGAACCACTCACAAGGCCTGCTTGGAATGATCATCGAAGGACAATCTTCATCACGTAGGACTTGAGCAACAGACTAGAAAGGGGAAAAATAGGCATGCTGAATACATAGCAGTGTAACTACTGTTTTTTGTTTCTCACCCAGTCTGAGGGAATGCCCCAAACAGGGCTTTGTAGCCTCCTCCTGAAATTTCACTGGTGCAGCTGCAAGATATATTTATATCTAAGTGAGAAATCGTCACTGTGATTTGGGAAAAGACTATTCTTCTTTTCTTTTCTAGTGACAAAAAAGAAAAGACCTTTAGATCAGCATCTAAGCCAGAACTGACTGGGCAATTGTTCCCTGCCTGCCCTTCGCCTTTTCTCTAAAAGAAAAGTAAGAATTTAATCCAATTAGTACAGCTGAATTGCAAGGCATTTTAAAGATGGGAGAAGTAATGCAGTACATTGGAATGCAAAATCAATTACATGAAGGATAGGTTAATTTTCTTGCATAACTTTCTAAGTAGCTATAGATGACTTAGGAGCCTTAAGAATTGGTTTAAGACACTCTACTGCTGTGGGGTACCTAAGTACTAAAGGATACTGCTTGCCACAGTACTGCAACTACATGAGTAGCTGCAGACAGTCTTTAAAGCAAACAGCAATCATTTGAAGAGTGGGGGCTTTAGTGTGCATTCAAGACCTTTACCCTGGATTAAACAACTGTCAAATCCCATAGATGGGACTTCTCCTTATATGCTGAAATCAGAATAATTCAAATCTTTGATGCAGCTCAGTGAAATCATGCATATTACATACTGCTTGAAGAAAAAATGTACTTTATCATCTACCGATACATACACACCTTGCGAGGATTGTTAAAACCAGGTTTGCAGAACTGCCTGAAGTAATTCCACTGATCTGGTCTATATCTGTAGGAAGCCTGAACATCAATGTAGGTTGCAAACCTGTCTGGGCACTTTGAGACACAAAGCTGCAAGAAAGAAAAAAGTAAGTAAAGATACACTCTGGGTAGAGAAGGGTAAGGAAAGTTGGTATCATGAAAAAGCAAGGAAAATGCTACCGCCTTCAGTAATGTTTACTGCAAGATTTAGAAAGGGACATATGTTGTCCTTTTGATTCCCTAAATTAATACTTCTGGAATTCACTGATAGAAAACACTTTGAAAATGTGTTCTTCTCATATCTGGCATACCAAGCCCTCTCTGTATCTTCTTAGGTTCTACACATTCTGATAGATAAGAAGAGCTTTCAGTCTGATGAAAAGAGTACTATTTATTTTTTTTGGACAGCAAGAAAAAAACCTGTCAGGTCCTCCTCTACATCTATCAGCAGCAGTGTATATGAGCAAGGTGATGTGACAGCTACTTTTGTAGGATATATGCAATTCCTTTCTATTACATGCGCAAGGAGAACTTTATTTAAAGAAAGTCTCACTAAAATCAAAAGTCTCAGGTTATGTTGTTCCACCCTTCTACACAACATCTTCAGTCAAATACATCTCTACAAATATTGTCAAGTCAAGTTAGGTGTAAATCACTCAAAAGTGACTTTTAACTGCTAAGAATGGATCTCCCCTAGTTATAAAGTCAGAGGATGCACATGTCAAGAATGAAGTTCCCACGACTCAAGGTACAGCCATTATAAGCTGGATTTCTGTGAGAAATCAGGTGATGACTGGGGCTTATTGAATGCATCCACTGAGCAGTTGTGATTTAGATTTAGGATATGGAGAAGTGGCTGCCCCGATAAACAGACTCTGAAGGCTCTGCTGGTCACAGGAATCACACAAGTGGACAGACATTCTGACTCCTCAGCATTAAGACTGTGAGGTGGTTTGAATTTCATCTTTACAGCAAGTTTCAGTCTTTTCTAGAAGGCAGTTTGTTTCCAAAGCTGTGCTATCTAAACACCGTTCACAAAGCTCTGCTGTCCAAGTACCAGAGAGACTTCATGCACAAAACAGTCTTTCATGTCAAGGGCATTCCGCCATATGTAATTCACCTAAAAGAATTTTGCAAAAAGATCTTGTACTAATCCTTAGTACAGGGCAGATGGTGCAAGAGGGTCTTTCTAGATGAGTATTTCAGTCCTATGGACTACCCACAGGCCAAGGAACAAAGAAAGAAGACTTTTGTCCTTGCTGAGGCAACAGGTGACCAATGTTTAAAGTATACACTTTAGTATAAACTTTTTGCCATCTATGAAACAGGCAGTGAACTGTGCTGTCTATGGATTCAATGGACTGTAATAACAGTTTTCAAATCCAGTCTTATTCAAGAACTGAAGCTCTTCTCATGTTAGTTCTTGGGGTTTTTTTCTCATGCTATTTATATGGATAGGTCAAGTATGACAGACCCTGTATGCAGTTCAAAAGAGGAATTATCAAACAAATGTAACTTCAGCAGTTTCCAGAAAGACCAGAAATTTAACCCTCCACAGTAACAAACAGCATTCAAAAACATTCTTAGTTTTGGAGTTGCTGCATATATTAAAACGAACAAAATAATTACTCTGCTCCCAAGAACTCTTCTTGAACAAGTATTTCACCTTACTTGATTCATGGCTACCACCAACTTGGCCATAGCACCAGTCAAATCCCACACAATGACCTCATATTTCTGAACAGACTGAATTGTTCTAGTAAGAGAGTCTAAAGACTGCAGGGTAAGAGTGTGTTTGCACGTGGACAGATTCCTGAAGCAAATCTGTAGATGATGGAGCAAGTTTTCATTCTGACAGCAACTAGCCAGTGTTAGGAGGGTTCTTGCTCTTTCTTGTTGGAGATTTCCATATTTTATGGTCAGGAAAATGGTCTTGTAAGAAAGATCAGGAGGTTAATTTTAACCCACACAAATACAGAGACTGGATTTATTTCACAACTTCACGAGGAGTCACAGCACAAGAAAGGGAGTACAAATTGTGGCACAAGGCAAGAAGAAGCTTTCAAAATCTTTGCTTTTCAAAGTCCTATAGGCTCTAACCACAGTCAGATACTCCTGTCACTGACACTATGCAGTTTCTTGAATGTCTAGCTTTGAAAATCCTAAGTATCAATCAATACTTTCTGCATGCACTAAATACCACTGGATAGTTGCCCGTGATGAATTCATAAGTAACAAATTGCTGTACTCGAGTCAGCAGACTTTTTGTTTACTCTTATCCAGAATACACAATCTTGTGCATTTCCATTTAATTTTTCTGACCGTCACAGGCTACACGGTGTGTGCTGCAAGGACATGATCAACAATTTTTAAATCCAAACAAATACATGTCTCATTTTTTAAGCACCATGACTAGGGTGCAGGGAAAATACTTTATCTCTACATTTTTGCTCACCTGTGTTGTAGGGCACTGTAGGTTTATCAACACTACGGGGCTGGCACATTTCAGAATGTTGAAGTAAAACAAAATGGTCTTGTTCCTATGGAATTGGATATAAGATAAATATAAGTGTTTAAACATCCTCCCATTCCAAAATTTATAGCATACATTGATATTTAATGCTATTACTGTGAACATCCATATTGCAAACACAAAACAAAAAAAAATCCCAAGCAGACCCTGAATGTTTCACATTAAGACATCTATGAAACCATAAGTATTTGCTCTAAAGAACGTTAATTTTGACAAGCTTTTTTCGGCAGCAGGGTTTTAAGATGAAATAATCCATGTATCTGTAGTCCTGCCTCGAAAGGGTGAGGTCTGTAAAATAATCCTGCAAAAACAACACAGTCACTGTGCCATGAATATTCTGTGTACACACTGCATGCAAATTCACCATCAGCAAATGCTTCACTGTAAAAGCTGCCTCATTTTAATTGATCAGAACATGGCACCAAAATCAATTAGAAGCTTTTTACGTCTGGAAACCAAAAGCAGTAGCCCAGAAAACAGAATGATAATAGCATCTACTAATAACACTGACAAATTTCCCTTGATATAAGTAAGGGTCAATCTGTCAGTCCCACGTTTGACATCTAGAACTTGGGGCCTTGTGGTAGCTGTCACTTCAGTCTGGATTTGTTGGAAACTGAGGACCCCAAGATCTTTTGATTTAAAGACTTGGGTCTGGAAGACAGCAAAATGTGCTGTTAATCTTCGCTATGTCAGAAAATTATCAGACAGCTCTAGTGAAAATAATATGGCAGTAGTCCTGCCCTTTTCAAACAAGACTTCAAAGCCAGCTAGCCAGGGTTATGCAGTGTCCCTGTAAGAAATAATGGTGCATATGCCCCGCTATGGACTATGAAGGGCCACCAAGTTGATCAGAGAGATGGAGCACCTCTCCCACAGGGAATGGTTGAGAGAATTGGAATTGCTCATCCTGGAGAAGAGAAGGCTTCGGGGGTGACCTAACTGTGGCTCTCCAGTACCTGAAGGGAGACTACAAAAAAACATGGAGGGGCTATTTAAAAGGGCCTGGAGTGACAGGACAAGGGGGAATGGCTTCCCACTGACACAGAGTAAGTTTAGATGGGATATTGGGAAGAAATTCTTGGCTGTGAGGGTGGTGAGGCCCTGGCACAAGTTGTCTAGAGCAGCTGTAGCTGCCCTATCCCTGGAAGTGTTCAAGATGAGGTTGAGCAGAGCAACCTGGTCTAGTGGAAGGTGTCCCTGGCCATGGCACGAGGGTTGGAGCGAGATGAGCTTTAAGGTCCCTGCCAACTCAGGCTATTCTATGCTTCTGTGATGCAAAGAGACCCCACAAAGCAGTGTATGAGCCCCCACTTCCCTTCACCATAGCAATGCAGCACAGTGTGAGGTCTGTCTTGTGAGCAGGATGGCGGTAACTAACAATGTAGGGTGCTTGGGCTAACAAGGCTGCCCTTCTTCTATCTGTCCTGCTTCAACACCAGTCCTGCTTCTACGTCTCATCGTATCCCCCAGTCCAGGACATATCCTCTGCTCTCCCACCAGCACGTGACTACCACCAATTGCTGAATATGGCTATGCTTTCAAAGCCGTTAAATAGCACCATTCAAGCCATTCAAGCTCCCTTTAAGACTGGGATTAAGTCAACTGCATGACATTTTACAAAGTTAACTTGTTTTCACTGAAGTATATTCTGCTATGTACTGTTTAAGAAAAGATTGATCCTGGCAAAACCAATTCACTACCATTAGCTGCTATTTCTTTAAATTAGTAGAACACAATTTTGGACTGAAATGTAATCATTCTTCAATAGTTTCTTGATGGTATTTATGACCTGTGAGCTGCTCAAAACCATTAATGAAGTTGGGTTTTTTTTCTTAGCCCACTTGCTGGTATTGACAGCAAAAAAGAAAGTTTAAACATATACATAACACATGAAAACAGCCACTGAGAATTAGGTCTGTATTCTGTATAATGAAACTGTTGTATTCCATTATGCTCTGTAGAAGGCAAAACAAGTTTAGAGATTATATGGCAACTAATGGACAGATTACAAGGAAACATAAAGAGATCTAACAGAGACTTTCATGACAATATAAAAAGAATTTATTTGACTGCACAGCATTCACTGGAGTTCAAATGGGTTTTTGCATAAGCTGTGAGTGTTGGTTTGGTTTCTAGGTTGTCTTTTCTACTCCTCAGTGAGATTGTTGAGAAGACTTGTTACAAGGACAAGATTCAAGACTATGATTACTTTCCAAAAAAATTGTCTCAGACCAAACCCTTGGGGACTTTGTAAAACCATAGTTCTGGGTTAGCCTTTCACACTGCTTACTTTCAGGGAATCTGAAAAACAACGGTATTGACGAAAGCCTCACAAGTACATCCACAGTCCAATTTCAGGGACCAGAGGGACTCATTCAGAGGGGTGTCCTGGCCTACTGCCATAAACACTCTCATTTTTCCAGTAGATTGTATTATGTGACTTCTGGTTTGTATTTTTATAACAATCTCCTCAATGTACCAAATAAATGCCAAAATGCAGTCTCAGTAGCTCTACTATCGTCCAGCAGTCCTGTATACAAACAAAAAAACCACAGTGTAAGAAATAACTAAAGGGAAGACTCAAGTAACAAAGAGAAAGAGGTAATGGGAGTGAATGGCAAGAATCAGAAAGAAGCACCTGGCTCCACATCATACAGGATATTGAAGCTGTGTGTCCGAGACTCCAAAAACCATTTGTCCACTACTTCCTACTGGTGACAGAGGGGACAAATTGGCAGCGAAGTGGGGAGCAGAGAAGGGGTGTAGTGAGGGGAACACACACCACTACAACTTTTTTCTCCTTGTTTTTACTCTTCAGGAAGTTTAACTCTCCAACAATTGGTGAGAAGAACAGTCAGAGAGCGGAACAGGTTTTCGTTCGCTAGCCTATTTCCTCTGTAAAAAAAAAAAACTTGAGAGGATATATAGTCCTAGCTCTACTTCTGTTCCAGTCTCTATTTCCTGCTCCTCCCCTTCTGAAGTGCCCTTTGGACAGTGGATTCCTCACTTTTTTTTTCCACAGAAAACTAAATGGGGAAAGAAAGAAGACGCAAAGAGTTGCTATGAAACGCTAGCATAGCATCCAGCTTCTTGAGAATGACAAGGGCATAACAAGGGTGCCTAAAACTTACCTTTTGAAAGGAAGGAGGTGAGTGAAAAAGCAAACCTTTTTAAAATTCTGTTTTATAAACCATGTAGATTTTCAGAGAAAACATTGATGCAACATCTTTCTTCCCTGAGCAGCTGTTTTCATGTGTAAGTGCTCTGTTGATATCAACTAATTAATTTAACTCTTACAATTCAAAATCTAAAAAGACTGGAAAACAGAGATAAATAAATAGAGCCATTTGGCTCTACTTATCTCCTGTTTACCCAAGGAGGGTGTGGTTCCAGTTGCCCATCTCCCAGACTACTCTCTACTCCCAGCCTTCTCTCTACTGACACTGGATAAGCACCAGAAAAAAAAAAAAAAAAAAGAGCCTTTTACTACGGACTTTTCTGTTAGTTGGTGCATGTTGAGAAAAACTATAAACAGGGCTACAATGCCTTAGGACTACTCTTATCCCAAGATGGATGAAGAATTACTCAACAGGCTATTAATCACCCAAACTTTGGCAGTTAGAAGCTGTGACAGCTAGTCACTTTCTACACAACTGCTGACACAATCTTATAAAAAATATTCTCTAAATGACACAAACAACTGCATTACAGTAATAATTTGGAACTGGATTTGCACTGAGCAAGTAATATATTTCTGAACTTTATTTGGAACAAATACAATAAGAGTGTCACTGTCCCTTTGACAGAGAGATTTGAAACCTCACATCTTATTCACAGTGCACAAGTAATAAAGGTATGTGAATGGATTAAATACTCACTTATTGAGGGTATTTTTCTGACCACAGAACTGCCCATAGCTGTCAGTTGGATAAATCACTTTCCTGGGGTCCCCGTGCACCCAAGCTGCAAAATAACAGTACCTCTTAACATTTTAGTCAAGTGTACACAGTTAATGATTAAAACTAGCTAGCATGAAAATGTATCACTTCTAAAGTACCATTTTCTACTTTGATGATCACCACTGAAGAGCACTGATCAGTAGATTTCCTAATGAAAAACTAAAATGCAAGGCATAGTAAGCTGAACAAATATATGGATTAACCTGTAAGAAAGCAATCGAGTTCACTTTTTACCTTCTGTGCATGTCATGGACTTACAAAATAATGGTTATTACAAGAAGAAAGAAGAGGAGCTAACTACATAGACAAATCCGAGTGTTCACAGACAAGGGAATTGATGGGAACCTTCCACTAGACCAGGCTGCTACAAGCCCCCTCCAGCCTGGCCTTGAAGACTTTAGGGATGGGGTAGCCACAGCTTCTCTGGGCAACCTGCACCAGGGCCTCACCACCCTAACAGGGAAACATTTCTTCCTAATATCCAATCTAACTCTGCCCTCTGTCAGTTTTAGAAGCCTTTTTCCCTCGCCCTGTCACTCCATGTCCTTGTGCAAAGTCCCTCCAGCTCTCTTGGAGACCATTTAGCCACTGGAAGGGGCTCTAAGGGCTCCCTGGAGCATTCACTTCTACACACTGAACAACCCCAACTTTTCAGCCTGCCTCCATAGCAGAGGTGCTCCAGTCCTCAGAGCACTTCCATGGTCTCCTCTGGACTTACTCCAACCGGGCAATGTCCTTCCTGTGCTGGGTGCCCCAGAGCTGGATGCAGGACTGCAGATGGGGTCTGACAAGAGCAGAGCAGAAGGGCAGAATCCCCTCCTTCGACCTGCTGACCACACTTCTTTCAATACAGCCCAGGATACGTTTGGCTTTCTGGGC
Source organism: Lanius collurio (assembly GCA_020086605.1). Classification (NCBI taxonomy): domain Eukaryota; kingdom Metazoa; phylum Chordata; class Aves; order Passeriformes; family Laniidae; genus Lanius; species Lanius collurio. Next base: position 26,200,370 of record JACBWW010000016.1, read on the forward strand.
TGCAAGTGTACATGACTGGCTCATGACCAAAACTCATCAATCAGCATTGCCAATTACTTCTCCTCAGGGCTGCTCTCAACCCCAACTGTTTTTCTCTAGCTTTTGCTGCCTGAAACTTTCCATCAGTTCCTTTATGATTGCAAACTTATCAAACCATGTCATCTCTTTGAACACATTTAATTTTTAGGGGTTTTTTAATCTTTGAACTTCTCCCTAATTACCTGCAGAAAAGCAGCTCTTCAGAGAAAGACCTGGGGGCCCTGGGGGACAAGAAGCTGTCCCTGAGCCAGCAGTTTGTCTGGGGGACAAAGAGGCCAATGGGATCCTGGGGTGCTTCAGGAAGAGCATTTCCAGCAGGTCAGGGAGGTGATCCTGTCCCTCTGCTCGGTTCTATGAGGCACACCTGGTCTGAGCTCCTTGGGACAAGAAGGACATGGAGCTCCTGGAGCAGGTTCAGCAGAGGCTGTGGAGATGATGAGGGGACTGAAGCATCTCCCTGATCAGGAAAGGCTGAGGGAGCTGGGGCTGTTCAGCCTCGAGAGGAGACACAGTTGAGAGCAGCCCTCATCCCTGTCTGTCAGCATCTGCAGGGAAGGGGCACAGCATGGTCCAGACTTTACTCCGTGATGCCCAGCAATGGTACAAGAGGAACGGACAGAAACTGATGCCCAGGAAGCTCCACCTGAACATGAGGAAGAAATTCTTCCCTGTGCAGTGATCACGCACTAGAATAGAATGTCCAGAGAGGGTGTGGAGTCTCCCTCACTGAGGATATACCAGAATCATCTGCACACAATCCTGTGCTATGTGCTCTGGATGACCCATCTGAGCAAGGATGTTGGACCAAATGACCCACTGTGGTCTCTTCCAGCCTTACTCGGTGTGTGATTCTGTGAACTATAACAGATACTGAATGTTATTTTATTATTAGCTTCTACGAAAGGCATTACTTATTGATCGGAAAGTTTTGCACAAATATAAGCAAAAGGGACATTTCAATTAAAAATTCTAACATTCACAAAACTGTTTCCCCTCTATATGAAAATGCATTACTATACCTGTGTTTACTTACCCACAACTCCTAATGCAATGTAACCCAGAATGACAACTATGAAGATTACACAGCAAATAACATCTGTGCAGTGCCTAGGGGCAAGAAGAAACACTTTGTAGAAATAAGGTGTTTAATATCACTCCAAAACCACTGATTGTCATAGGGTATTTTAACATCTGAATAAGACATCTGCACCAGCACTTTGCAGAAGTGTTAGTCACAAACTGATATTTGAGGTGTAAGGTCTGTTTTTGCAGCAAGACCAGCAAATAAATGTGTATGTTTTCTTCACTGTAGACAATGAGAACATATTTAGGAACAGATTTAAATATTGTTGAAACAAGTAATACCTTACAACACTGAGCCCATGAGATTACTTATCATATAAGTGATCATATAAGTAGCAAGATGTACCACAGGACATGTCTCTCAGAACTGTCATTTTTAGCAACTGCCACTCTTTCTGTTTTCCAGTCTATGTTTCCTCTTACAGAGAAACATTTTTAACATAAAAGAGGTAAAGAGAGCAGGTTTTTTAAACAGTTGGAGAACTTGAAATGTGTTTCCAAGTGTGGACACTTCTCTAGAGAGGCACAGCTTTATCATCTCACTGAAATAAACTTTTGGTGAGGCCAAGGTGGTACAGGATCCAGGGTCAATATGACAGTAATCAAAGATAGGACAAATGCTCAAAGTTGAAGAAACAATGCTAAAACAATGCTTCTCATTTTCCCATCCTCTGTTCAAAAGCACTTCTGACACCAGTCAAGTTTGGCTTGATACACTGGCAGTACCATAAAGATACTTCACAAATTAGGATGAACTCCCTAATTTATTTCTAAAATTATTACCTTTCAGAAAGGAATAAATACATCCTGCATAGACAAGAACAGTATGTGTTTTCAAATGATAGTATGACAAGACTGCAGTGTTCTTCTCTGTCATAAATTTTCTCTTGAGAATGATAAAACTGAAGTAACTTGTGGTTCTCTAATTTATTCTTCTCAGTAGATAAGGACAGTAGATGCTAGCTTAGAACTTAGCCCTCTAAATCCAGAAAAACACTGAAAAATTGCCCACAACTAAAAGTTGGACTTGATCTTGGAGGCATTTTCCAACCTTAATGATTCTATTATTTCCTTTGATGCTTTCTGAGCAATTTCACTCTGCTCGTAAACTAATAAACCTTCTAAGTGGTAACATGCTTTCATCTGCATTTCATAAAACTAAGTGAAGTCCAGCCAGATTGTTCTGGTAGGAGGTTGTCATAAAGAAGTGTATCAGAACTACTACACAAGGTAAAATGGCAGATTTTAGTCAATAGCAGTCAATACACAGAATTGACATTCAAAATGAAAGGACTTAAGAGAACACAGCTTAATACGCGCCACTAATCATACATCCTCAAGGGTAGTAAAGATGGTGTTCTGGATTTAGAAGACTTGCAGAATCAAATTTACAAGTTTTGCTAACAAAATTTTTTACCCCCTGTTCACCAAAAGAATTTAACAGAATGAGTTACGATATTTACCTGTTATGAATAGGTCCTCTGAACTTTGGGTCAAATTTCCTTGGTTCACCTGCATTTAAAACAAAACAGTACAAAAACATGTCCTTATTTAAAATAAAATCTGTTCAGAGAGGGATGTTAACATCAGACTTTGGAGAACATCTTCCATATACTCCTATTTAATCAGTTTTGTTAAAATCATTTCATATGGGCAATACCAGTAATTCACCAATAAAATTACCTGGGTTTGGTCTATTAGACTAAAGCTTTTTTTTTTTAACATAAAAACATTCACATTTACCACATGATAAATTACCTTTAATGTACATCCTATGACTACACCTATGCGCAGGGTCACAATAAATTTGAGAGACAAGGATTATGTCTCCCAGTCACAGGCTAAGTGTGTCTGACAGTGAGTAAATGAACCTACCTCTCTGCAATTGCAGGCTTGTGCTTCTGATTTTTCTCTAGAATCATAGAATGTTAAAGGGTTGCAAGGGATTTGAAATATAATCTAGTCCCAACACCTCCTGCCATGGGCAGGAACATCTCCCACTAGACCAGGTTGCTCAGAGCCCTATCCAACGTGACCTTGAACACTGCACAAGTTGGGGCATCCACAGGCCTCCATGGGCAATCTGTTCATGTCTCATTTGTTCTTAATACATGACCTAAATTTCTCTTCTTTCAAATTGTACCTATTATTCCTTGTCCTGTCACTACAGTTCCTGATAAAAAATCCCTCTCCAGCTTCTTTGTAGGACCCCTTCAGATACTGAAACGTTCCTAAGAGGTCTTCACGTAACCTTCTCTTCTCTAGGCTGAACAGCCCCAACTTTCTCAGCCTGTCTTTACAGGGGAGGTGCTCCAATTCTTACTGACTTCATGGCTTCCTCTAGACTTGCTTCAACAGTTCCATGTACTTCTCATTTTGGGTGCACTAGAACTGTACACAGTACTCAAGGTGGAATATCACAAGAGCAGAGTGAAGGAGGAGAGTCACCTCCTTCGACCTGCTCACCATGCGCCTTTGGATGCAGCCCAAGATTCCATTGGTTTCTGGGCTCTAAGTGTTCACTGCTGGCTCCTGTTGAGTTTTCCATCAATGTTCATCCCCAAGTCCTTCTCCCAGGGCTCCTCACATTTACTTCTACTCCTCACATTTACTTCTACATCCAACCTGTTAGTGTGTCTGGGATTTCCATGACCCAGGTGTAGGACCTTGTACTTTACTTTGTCGAACTCATGAGGTTTCCACTGGCCCCATCTCAAACATGTCCAAGTCCCTCTGGATCCATCCCTTTCCTCAGTGTTATGACTGTAGCACACAGTTCAGTGTCACCAATGAATGTGCTGAGGGTGCCTCAACCCTGCTATTCATGTTGCTGACAAAGATGTGGAACAGTATCAGCCCTAGTACCAACCTCTGAGGGACCCCACTTGTCACAGGTCCCCACATGGACAGTGAGCGCTTCACCACACTTTTTTGCATATGACCACCCAGACAGTTCTTCATTCACCGATTGGTCTATCCATCAAATTCACATCTCTCCGATTTGGGGACCAGGATATCATGCAGGACAGTGTCAAATGCTTGGGACAAGTTCAGGCAGACAATGTCAGCTGCTCTGCCGTATCCACCAATGCTGCAGCCCCACCACAAAAGATCACCAAAACTGTCAGGCACAATTTCCCCTTCGTAAAGCTATGTTGGCTGTTAGCAATCACCTCTTTGTTTTCCACGTGCCTTTGCATAGTTTCTACGGCAATCTGCTCCACAATCTTGCATGGCACAGAGGTGAGACTGACTGGTCTGTAGTTTTCCAGGTCTTCTGCTTTCCCCTTTTTAAAAATGGGGGTTATATTTCCATTTTTCCAATCCTGAGGGACTTCACCTGACTACTTCAGTTTTTCAAAAATTATGGACAGTGGCTTAGCAACTTTGCCGGCTCCCTCAGGACCAACAGATGAATCTCATTAGGTCCCAGGAACATGAGCACATTCAGGTTCCTTAGATTCTCTCAAGTCTGATCCTCTTCTATTGTGAGCTCAGGGTCTTCATCCTCTCAGTCCCTGCATTTGCATTTCCCAACTTGGGCAGGGTGGCTGTAGCAGTTGCTGTTGAAGACTGAAGCATAGAAGTTGTCTCCCATTTCCTTCTGGAGAGGGCCCACATAATACCTAGTATTTCTCTTGCTTGTAACACATCCATAGAAGCCCTTCCTGTTCTCCCTAATATCCCTGGCCAGACTGAGTTGTAACTGGGCCTTGACTTCCCTAAACTCGTCTCTAGCATACCACATAACATCCCTGTATTCCTCCCATGACACCTGTCTTATTTTCCACTTCTTGAAAGCTTCTTTTTCGCTCTGAGTTTGCTCAGCAGCTCCTTACCCATCCATGGAGGCCTCCTGGATTTTTGCCCAATTTCCTCCTTGCTGGTATGCATTGCTCCTGAGCTTGGAGGAGGTGATCATTGAAAATCAGTCAGTGCTCTTGGACCACTCCGCCCTCCTGGCTCTATCCCATGGGTCCTTGAAGAGGCCAAAATCTGCTCTCCTGAGGTCCAGGGCAGTGAGCTCGCTGCATGCCCTCCTCACTGCCCTGAGGCTCTCAAACTCTACCACCTCATGGTTACTGGAGCCAAGCTGCCTTGGAGCATCACATTCCCCAGTCTGTACTTTACATTATACTTAAGAGGCTTTCAGAATTATTCTTATTTCCCCCTTCTTAGGTTACAGGACTTCATAGACATTTTGAATTGGATTTATCAGATGATAACTGAAGACCACAGAAATGCCATGCTGATTTTGCTCTATGCCATCCTGTAACAAGTGGTGTAACTGCAGCAGCTTCTGCAAAGCCAGAGATGAGATGCAGTGCTCCAAAGCAGGCAAAAGAGCACACGCTTCAAGTGCCTTCTCTAACTGTCAAGTGAATGCACCCACCACATATCCCAGTGCAGAAAGCAAACCAGGTTTTGAAATCGTTTATGCATACATCTGTGAGATCGCTGCTGCTTTCAGTGAATCTCAGAATGATCAGAATGTGAAGCCAGGTTCCTGGTATAAACAGGCAGTTACATTTGGCCACAGCTCACAGATGGAAGGAGTCAAATATGACACATCTTTTTAATGTGGCTATCATGGTTAGCACAGTTCCAACTGATTTACTCTACATATTAAAAAACTATATTAAAAACCTACCAAATACTAACCCACCAACTTGTGCTCCCAGTGTGGAACTGAAGAAGAGAAATTACAGTATGATCTCACTTGGTAAAGAGTAACAAAAAATTATGGTCAAATTTGAATTTTCAAGTTTTGAGCTACTGTATGAAGAGAAACAAGCAGTTTTTTGTTCAGCAGACCAGAATTTGGATTTTTCCTTTTGAAGCTATCTATCCAGCTTTATGGGACATTTTCTTTTCAAAGTTCAAAGTAATTATGAAGACTTACTGAACAAAACTCTTTGCAATGAAAAATTACTTCTTCATTCAAATGTCAACACTACAATACAAATTACTCCTTCAGAGTTCATTTTCACTGCTTTCTTAAGGATCTTCTCTTCTGAATATCCCTGGTATTTCCTCCCTTGTGCCCCAAAGAAAAATACTTATTTTCATCAATTAGACAACAATCCAGCAACTTCTCAAAAGCAGAATTTACTTATTAACTGAATGCCAGACTTTGTTCTTGGTTTGTATCAGAAAAACTTTATCAAAATACACACAGACTAGTACAATAAACACAGTAGTTAATAAAATCCTATTCGTCCTTCATGTGAGGTATTCACATCTACCTTAGTAAGCTCCTAAAAGAAAAATATCTTAACACAGAAGAGACCAAAAAATTAAAACTCTGGGGAAGCAATGCATGAGAGCAATGCTGGGAAGTGGAAGAAGCTATGCTGTGATACATGATTGGGAAATTAAGTGTACCATACACAATACCTAAAGTTAGGCCAACACTTGTATATTGAATGAAGCTTTTTGAACACAAATGTCTACAAAAAAAATATTCCTACTACAAAATAACTTATCACCAGAACAAATCTGTCTATTACATCACACCCTATGGACAAATTCTGGCCTTACAGCACACTGAAGCTGAACCTCTGTTCATTGCTCTTACAAGACCCGTTTAGCACAGAACAACAGCCACACCTGATCACACAAAGAAATCCACTGAGCCCACACCCTGAATCTTAAAAGGAGCCATATCTGAGGAGGAATGCAACACCAAGACAAACACTAGTATTTCCCTAACACTGATATTATAGAGATTTGCAACTGCATTTTTTTAAACTAAAAGTACTGAATTTGCATTTAATAGCTGTGAGTGAATTTGTTTTTCATTCATTGAAAAACTGAGATTCAATGAATCTCTATTTACCTTGCCTATACTTTAACAGTCTGCAATGCCCTACATCCCAGACTACTACAAGTTAGTCAGGCATTGAAGTACTACCTCCTTTTATCTATTTTAAGCTTGCAATCAGTCAGTTCATAACTGTACTGTATAACATGGCAGTTATACATTACGCTACCAAAAGTGTTACAAGTTATTATACTTAAATGTCCTAATCTGCTCAAATGTTTCCTGTACATAAGCCGTTCCATAGTTTTGGTCATGCTTACATTTCTTTTCTTACCTTTTCCAGTGCTAGTACAGATCATAAGAAAAGGAGGGGTCAGAACAGCACAGGATATTCACCACAAATATGGGTTGTCATTTATATAATCCTATAATGACTCTTCCTATCTGACTTCATTCTTTCCCTAACCATTCTCTCTTACAGTCTATTTGCTTCTATGGGCAAACATTTTTACTGAGTCACCCACTAAAACTCCAAGTTCTCATTCTTGAATTTTAGTAGTTAGCTCAATCTCACTACTAGAGGAACCTAATCTCCAAAGTTATTCAATATTTTCCTTATAAATTAGAACAATTAAATAGAATGAACACTTTGTGCAAGTGACAAGTGTAAAAATACTTCTGGAGACAGAAGTATTTATCAAAATGGATTTTTATAAACAATACTTCAAAGTGATTTTTGTAAAGTAACAGAAGTTACAAACTCCATTCAGAAATCCATACAGAATAATTGTGTTCAAAAACACTGTTGAGAAGAAACCTAAAGGATTACAGCACACTACAAAGAGAATGAGCCAGTCAAGCAATGTCTGCAAAAAAAGTCACCATTCCTTGTACTTGGGAACACATGAGGCCTCAGATGAACAACTATTTCTAGATCATGGCACTAGAATTTCAGAAGATACAAATCAGAGAGAGTAGAGGGATTGATTAAAAAGAAGATACTAGGAGGTTTACAGAAAGCAGTAAATGAATGCAACTTCAATGCCTGTGATTAAGCGAAGGAGCACAAAATAACAGTCTTCAATCACCATACAAAACTGACAATGATCAGTAGTTCTGTTTCCTCTACCAGTTAGAGAAGCTAACTTCATTTATGGCAAAAATGGCTTAGATTAAGCATTAGGAAATCTTTCAGAACACAATCATACACTGGAACATACACTGGAATTTCCATCACCCTACGCTATTAAGAAAGGATTACACAAATACCTCCTGGGAAGAGAACAGGAAAACGTAACATCTCAGCACAGAGAAAGACAAATGGATCTAATAAGTTAGAGGATAAAAACAAAGCACTCCAAAAAGGGAGCTCTGATTCAAATGGAGACTCTCCTCCAACAAGCAAGAAGAGGGATGTTGTGAGATAATAACAGCCACTAACAGCTGTAAAATTATTGCGGTATGGCAAACTTCCTCGAAGAACTGTTCCTCACACCAGCAGTCTGTATGCTTATGGTGGCATGGTGTAGAGTAACATAGCTCAAGCCGCCTTCTCTGACACCGAGTTCTTGATATAAATTCATTACAGAATATGGTAGGAAATGGTAACAACAGTCTAAGTCCAAAATACACTAAAATTCACTGTCAGAAGTAGTCTGGATCCCTGGAACCCTCATTACCAAAACACATGACACAGCTGATCACAACTGTGATCAGCTTCATGGCACAACAGGAAAAAAAAAGAAAAATGCCATTTGTTTAATCTAATTTTTCTAACTTAATTCTAAATTAAATTTAAATTCCCTACTTAATTACTTCTATTCTTTAAAAATTCAGAAGATTTTCTGGGGGTAAGGTGTGAATTATTTATGCTCCTTGTATCTACATAGCTCCTAGTAAAAGCAAACCACTTCCCCAGCTGCAAAAACCCAAATGTATTCAGAAAGCAAATTCCAAGCTTCAGGAGTTTAGTAGGCATAAGGAAGAAAGCAGTGGTGAGGAGGGACTGACACCTTTTGCTAAGATTAAAAACTGGGATTATAGTCGTTCTTTGCAGATGAGACATCTGTGTTACAGGCTGCCTTATAATATGGAACCTGTGTATGTTGAAGTACAATATTACAAGAAATAACTCACAAGATATTTACCAATTCTGACTCCAAACAGCATATGAAGTTGATTGTTACCCTTTATCACTGTAATAATTTTAAGAAAAAGCTCTAAATTACTTACCTAAAATAACAATCATCTATATACACATGTAAAATTTACCTTTGATGTGCAATTTAAATAAACTAGCAAATACCATGCAGGAAAAAATTAGAATACTGTTAATAGTTGAAGAGGTTACAGAAAACCATTTGAGTCTAGATCCAAGCCCGTTTAAGTCAATTGAAATAACACAGCTGAAATACACGAGATTTAGATCTGGTGTTTTGAATTGTCCTAAGAAAGCAAGTAAATTACCATGTTTTCCATAGTAGTTTTCTTCATCTCTATCCATGTTACTGTACCTGGATCAGTTCAGCAAGCTGTCTGTGTGAGATACTGTGTATTTCCGTGTTGCTAGTTAGCACACTTTCCCCAGCAAGCAGAGATACCAAAAAAATACTATTTAAATAGATTTTTAAATAAAGCTGATTGTCAGGGACTTCTCCAACCAGAACAGAAATTCACAAAGTAGGCAGGCGTTTGTGTGAATAGAAAGTTATCGCTCAGTGCCTTGGCCACCTACCCAAGCCAGTCTGAAGAAAGAGAAATTACTCTTATCAGCTTGCACTAACCTACACTGTGTACTCAGAAAGGGAAACAGCTGCACCTGAACACCATTTCTGAAATAAACATATGGAAGTCAATACAACCAAAAAAAAATCCTGATGATTTGCTGACTGAAAATAAGGTATAACACTGTTGGCTACATTTTTTGTAGCCTGTGCTACTGTGACAGTAAGTAGTCTTTACATGCAACAGGTGGCCACATCTTTCCTCCTCTATTTATATGACTAGCACCCCAAAGTTCAAGTCACATAAGTGTAAAATGTAAACTGTCTGCTGTATACTAAATTTCCAGTCTTGTCAAGTGGAAATCTATCTGTAGAAGTAGTCATAATTTACTAAATTATTCCTTACTAAAATGTACTTTTTGTATTTCTACACAGCACAAAAGTGCAGAACAGAAGAGGTAGCGCTAGAAGGTCTCAGCACTGTTACATTGATACTGTAATGTTTTTATAATGAAACAAAGTACAAGGCATTATACTCAATGTGAAGCCAAAAGCCTGAGGCAGTTCTGCTCCTTTGAAGCCACAAAGTAACAGAATTTACATGTGGTGATCCTGACCAGAATGAAACGTCCATTCTCTGTGGAATATGATTAAAACATCAACTGTAGAATTCTGCAATGAGAAATGTGTTGTACACTTCTATATGCACTCCTACAATAATGTACAAGACAGGGCTGAACTACATGCTGGAACAACAAAACCAACATTTTTATGTCAGCCCTGTCACTGTATAGTATGCAATGACAGAGAAGAATAATCTCATACAACAGTTAACCAATTATGCCTGTGATACAAAGTCACAGCCCACATTGTTATCACAGAACTTAGCAGCAATGTTCTAATGTTTACCGAATGAGATATTTAGTATAACCAGTATCAGGCAACCAAGGTAAAAGTAACACATTGAGGATGTAGGCTTATCGCCTGCAAAATATTAACTGTTGGCTGAACTCTCATACTCAACTACCTCGTCATTCTTAGGACAAAAAAAAAAAAAAAAAAAAAAAAAAGAAATGCAAATGCAGTGAAGCCAAATGACTGATTTTACTGTGCTCCCACTCAAGTTTGCACCTCTGTGAAAGGCTGCTTCGATAAATCTCAAATGCTACTTCTAGTTTGATAACTGTTAGTTTCTTCAGGTTTTTTCCTGGTGTTTTATCAACAATGACATGTGCCGGTGACTAAAATAGGTACAGCTTTTTAAGAGAATAGTGTTTTTATTAGCAAGCCGTTGGAGCTGCATGTGTAGGCACTGCTCCCCTCTACTGGAGCACATCCGTCAATCCCAGTAATTTGAAGTATTGCTGGAAAAGGCTTCAGCAACAGTAATGCCTCCCCATACTCAAGCTGCTAATTGAATGCTCAAAGATGCACATGCACAAAACAACGAATAAGGCTGCTAACAAATGCACCGGGTGTAGTAGGATTGAAAGAGGTTCATCCCAGTTACATTTCTCAAAAAAATCACATTAAGATTTTGATGCTTCTGCCCATCTATTCAGAGTGGGATTATAAAAATAAACATAACACAAGTTCCTGCACAACTGATCTATCCCTTTCAGAAGCAGAAACTTCTTGAATATATACAAAAGCCTAATCAAGGTTTACAATCTTAATTTTGCAAAGAATCCAAATAAATGTTTGAAATGTACTGCTGTTTAGTGGTAGTCAATTTAATTTTACTCAGAAGATTTTTTAGGCAAACTTAAGGTATATTTTAAGCCACATGTAATATTCCTTACACAGACACAGCCTAATAATCCTAGTAATGTAAAATAATACATTACTACTGTAAGACACAAATGTGTTGAAGCAGTCTAATAAGTCAAAAGGTTGATATTAATATAAAAACAACTCTTTCAGTAAGTCTCGTACCAGGTTTACTGGCATACTGGGTTTTTTTCCTATTTGAAAGATTCAGGTATCACTTATTTCTTACAAGATCATGCACACATAAATTGCAATTATAATAAAAGCACACTTATGATTTCTCTCCTGCATAAAAAATCATACTAAATGGTAGCTGCCTTTGAAATATCTTTTATGTGCCAGTATAAGTCTTTATGGACTGCCATTATGTTACTGATACTGGCTCATGACTTGCAAAAAATGGAAGGGTGAAGAGGGAAGAGGAGTGGTAGATGAGACGAGTCACCTCATCATTTAAGTGTCCTTTTCTTTATCCAGCTGCAAGGACACAGATCTTAATGTGGAAGTGAGTTTCCACTCACACTTAGTCCAAGTTTCAAAAGTGACTATCACTGACTTAGAGAGAGGCTGAGAGCATTCAGCACTGCTCACAGACCAAGTGCCACTGCTGCAAGTCTTACCAAAGGACAAAATAAAGGAAGAGGAGGTAAAAGACTGCAACATTTTTCTCTGATGGTGACTGCACAATTAACATTCTGTCCATGTTCACTTAACATTAGACAAAACATCACCAGCTTGATATAATCAAATGTCAAAGATCCACACTTAACATTCCCTTAACATTCTCCTAACATTAGTGATAGCACAAACTATTAGGCAGGTATTGAAATATACCAGTTGTCAAACAATTACCCTCAGAAAGGGAACTGAAAATGTATACAATTAATGTATTACAAGCAAATTATTGCTGAACTGCAATTCTGCCATGTGGTCAAAAACACCAAGAGCTAGTGGAAGTTTTATAGTTCTCTGAACAACAAACAAAACATTCCCAGCAGTTTGGGTCACATACAGAGCTTCATTACAGTTTCCATCTCAATGCACTTATTAGCTGTTCCCCCAAATTCCTCTTTGGAGCTGAAATTGTCTGTTCTTTTTTTTTCCCAGCTTCCATTTCTTATTCTTGTTCTGGGACTAGTGCAGCAACAAGTTTCATGGAATATCGAAGCAAAGACACAGCTACCAAGATACTTCTGAAATGGTATGATGTGGGAAGAGTACTCCTCTGCAAACTCAACTATTCCACAAGACTTTTTTTTCCAAGTGAGGCTGGGCCCAGGACACTGGGTGAACTCTAGAACAAAGCAAGTTTTGTTAGTTATGTCTGATGTAACTGTTTTGTTAAATATTTCCTTTCCCCAACATTCTGATGTATTAATCCAGCTAGAAAGGGCTCTTGGTCTTGAAACACACACACATGTTTTATGAAAAAAAGCATCTAAAATAGAGTCTTTGACAATGCTTTACCCAGAAAAATGGTTGTTGTGAAATAATCAGATGCTTTCTACCCAGAATGAGAAAACACCTGAGTTTTCTGTTTCTAGGCTGCTTTACTCCAGCTGACCTAGAATGACAGATGACAGCTAATGATTTTTTCTCCTAGCAGAGTCTCTAACCCCAAATGCTTTATATCATTACATATCATTGCAAACTTTTCTAGTTATTCTTATGTTGAAAAATGCTGCATGCAGATACCATACCAAGATCTTTTATATAAATCATTAAAATAGCACTTTCATTATCTCAGAGGGAGGGTATTATCTTCAACGTCTACTATTAATAACCACAACACTGTACTGTTGCTACTGGGAAAAAAAGTGCAACTGTACACATTTTTTAGATATAAAAATGCCACATGGATGAAACAAGAGCTGGATTATTCTGGATTTTGTGTACATCATCTATCTGCCACTATTTTTATTTGTACAAATGCATTCAATTACTTTGAAAACAAGAGAACAGTCAGACTCACAACCTTTTGAATAAACTAGTGTCTAATTCACAAAAGCCATTTGAAACTGCAGTAATCAGAGCCTTAACCGCAATGCATAAATTTTGAAGACCTGTCTTTCTCTGTATATCAGGCTTTTTCTAATGGCTGTGTATTAAACCAAGAATGGCCAATGGTTGCCTGTTTTTGTTTAATGATCTGACCTTTTTTTTGAAAGCTTGACATCAAAAATCCTAATGTAACATGTTGGTACAATGTTCAACATAAAATGAACATAGCTATCATGTTGTAAAAGGCTATCAAGTTGTTCCATAATTGAAACTTTTCAGTCAGTATTACTTACACAATTCTCAGAATAATAAGATCAGGTTCTATCCTTTCCCTCCCCTCCTCCCTGCATGGCCTTTTTAAACATTTAAAAATGCAGCTTGTGTCCTGAAGACAACAAATCAGGTGTCCAAATTTTAAAGACAATTACCTCTGTTTTATCTCCTCTTATGGTTCTTCATGTCTCAGAGACTCTGTGCCTGGTGTGCACTACCCTGTTCCTGATGTAGTGCACATGTAGTACACTTCCAATCCAGCAGGAAGTGCCTGCTGAGCTCATTTAGAAACTGGCGAGTTCACTTTGACAATTAGGACCCCACTTTTAAGAGGAACTGTATTCCTGCAGGTAAACACAGGAATTCGAAAATAATCTCCACACAATTACAGAATGTAGTGAGTTGGAAGGGACCAACCTGAAGGATCATTGAGTCCAACACCCAGCCCTGCATGGCACCATATCCAAGAGTCATATCATGTGCCCAAGAGTATTGTCCAACTGCTTCTTGAACTCTGTAAGGCTTGGTGTTGTGACCACTCCCCTGGGGAGTCCATTCCAATTCCCAACCACCCTCTGGGAAGAACCTTTTTCTAATATCCAATCTAAACCTCCCCTAACACAACTTCAGGCCGTTCCCTCAGGCCCTGTCACTAGGCGCCAGTGAGAAGAGATCAGTGCTTGTCCCTCCTCTTTCCCTCACAAGGAAGTTGTAGATGCAATAAAGTCTCCCCTCAGTCTCCTCTTCTCCAGGCTTAACAGAACAAGTGACCTCAGTGGCTCTTCACATGACTTCCCCTAAAGGCCCTTCACTGTCTCTGTTGCCCTTCTCTGGATGTTCTCTAATAGCTTAATATCCTTCTCATGATGTGGTGACCGAAACTGCACACAATGCTCGAGGTGAGGCTGAACGGCACAGAGCAGAGCGGTACAATTCCTTCCCCTAACTGGATGGCGATGCTGGGCTGATGCACCCCAGGACACGGTTGGGCTCCTGGCTGCCAGGGCACTGCTGACTCATACTTCAACTTTCTGCCAGCCAGGACCCCAGGAGCCTTTCCACGGCACTGCTTTTCAGCATCTCATTCCCCAGTCTGTCCATACATCCAGGCTTGCCCATCCCAAGTGCAGAATTTGGCACTTCCCCTTGTCGAACTTCATATGGTTGGTGACTGCCCAGTCCTCTAGCTTGTCTTCTGGTTTTTCAGACAACAACAGACCCTCCATCACTATTACCACAAAATTAAATGAATCTGATACTGAAATCAAATGGAAGGTGTAAAATAAATACAATAACCTTTATCTCTAGAACCAGTTGTGATTTATTGTTCAGGGGAAGGCAGACTACTAATACCCTTTCACAATTAATTTTTGGGACTAACAATTTATACTACTAAATCTTTATAGCACAAGGTTCAAATTCCACAAAATATTTACATCTTGTGGACTCTGTCCTTTAATAAGTACTATAATTTTCTGTAAGATGGACGCTTGGTCCTACATGAGTAGTTACTCCAAAATGTAGACAATTCATAGAGTTCTCACAATTGTCTATTAAGAACTAAGAGCATATAATAATTTTAAATTGTCCTTTATTTCCTTTATTTCCTATTGATTTTTTATACTAAAAGGTGTCCACTAAACAACTATTATAACCTATTTAGAACCTTCCATTTAAAACTTTTATAGCAAATTTAAGATTTCTTTTAGATGCCAACAGAATACTGGAAGTGGCATTACAAATTATGTTTTCCTTCTATTGAATTAGAAGCATTTCAATAAGAACTTTGTAGCATTAGTCAGTTCAAAACCAGAGAAATTACATTAGACTATCCCGCAAAAGAAGTATACCCATAAAGTTCTGCTTTTGAAAATAACATTAAAAAATTACAAAAAAAAATATTAAAATTGGAAGCCAGACATCCTGATTCACTCAAGATAAACTACTGTCTCTCACCCTTTGTTTTTCAACAGACTATACAAATACCCACTCCCACAGTCCTTTATTCTGAGGGAAAAGGGGACACAAATCTGGGGCACAAATCTATAAAGTACGGTCTCACAAAGCAGCACAGAGTCTCTGGAAATATTGTCTCTAGTAATTAAATGCACAGCTTTCAGAAATTCTTAGCCTCACAGTCCATGAGAATCTGGCATGGGAACCACACCTACCTACGATGGCTGATTACTAGAGAAATCCAGAAAATATCCCTTCATAGCTTGAAGAATTAGTGAAATTTAAATCAGTTTCTTTAACAAGTCCTTGGATGACATTATTGTATGACAAGCTGTTGCAACACATTTTCTGTAGGTGTCATCACCATTCTCCTTGTATTCTGTATCTAAAATACAACCATTCTTATGCCTAGAGAAACTGAAAAACTGGAAGCAAAGCAAGACATTTTCTGCCCTCGTTCAGGTACGCCTCAGGCATTCCCTTTTGGTGCACACCTGAGTGAGAAAAGTGCTAATGCCCTGGCTCTCTGGGAGCTCTCTGCTCTGCCCCAGGCCTGGGCTCAGCACGGCCACGAGACGTGCTCCGTTAGCCGTCTACGGAGAGGCTCCGGAGCAGCGCCGAGAGGACGCCTTAGCCAGGGCCGATTCCCTTCGGGAGCTCCGCCCGAGCCGCAGCTCGGCCGTGCCCTCGCCAGGCATAGCTCAGGCCACGGCGTCGTCCGACCCTACTCAGCCCACGGGGCCCATGGCCCTGTACTGCCCTGCCCGCAGCACCGGCCCAGCGCCAGCCCTGCCTCCCGGCCGCAGGCTACTCCAGCCCCGGGCTCGCGCTGACCTGCTGGCGTTGCTGGACGCCATCCAACAGGCCCTGCCTCCCAGCCCAGTCTCGCCACTCGTGGCCCAGCTCCCAAGGCAAACTTTGATCTGGCAGCAGGATGGTTACACAGAGAGTGACTAATTAATTTTTCTGAAAGAACAACGAAACAGAAGTTCAAGCATCTTTAACATTAGTAAAACATTTTCTCTCAAAAGAATACCCTCCACAACAACTGAAGGGTTGTTTCACCCAAACATTGCTGAATACCAAAAGATCATGTCTGCAGAGTAAATTACACTACATAAAGCTGGACAATTTAACATATGACATATTGCTAGTTTGAGGCATTTCCAAAGCTAGAAAATGTCTTATTGCCTTACAAAGGACTTTGTTAGAACCAAGCACCCACAGTTTCAGTGAAAGTCCTGCTGCCCAAATGCGTGACCAACTTTTGCACTTGGTTACTAGTATTCAGTATGATATTAGAATACAAAAATAAAACCATTCAGATGGGGATTTGGTGAGTCATGACTGTTGCTACTTTAACAAGTTAAAATTTGTGTCTATTTAACACTGTACATAAGATGCATTATTATGAATGCCTGTCTTTCTGTACAGTCTCTGTACAGCATACTGTCTGGTATAATGAACAAAGCAGCAGCTCTCCCTGTTTTTTTCTGAACCATTAGATATGCAGTGACAATTAAGAGTTTGTAAGGCTATATTAATTAGATCCAGTATTTTAACAGGCAGGCACATTTTCACTTATTTTGCCTTCATTTCTGAGACTTCTGCCACTTACTGTAGAACGTACGCTGTAGTCTTAGCAGTGTTAACATGGCTCTGTGTCTGGAAGAGTGAATATATTTTCAAAATTGTAATAGCACAGGCAGATGCAATTTAAGAATTTAGTTGAGCAAATACAGTTGCTTAGAAAAGGTCAGAAGTCACACTTTATTATAAGATTTTTCACTTATTAATAAAAACAGGCTTCCACTCTATTTTGTCTTCATTAAAAAAATAGTCTGTAATCAAAAGCTTGACTTCACACAAAGCCAAATGTGTTGTTAGACAAAAGAAGAGGACTGTGACTACTGATGTTTTCTGTTTCTATAGGCTGCTAAAGAACAACATATTATGCTAAGTTGGTCCGCATCCTTTGAGCCAAGTTCTATTCCAAGGACTGTTAGCACACAAATAATCCAATATTAGTTACAGGTTTTTATTCCTCAAAGGAACTTGTTGGCATTTCCAACATACACAATTAATGAGATATTATTACACACTAATGCAGAAAACAATGTCTCCATACATTTCATTATTAGGTATTACAACAAAAAAAATATTATTATTTGAATGGTGATCTGAAAACTGTTTGAATAATTTTGGGTGTAAGAGGACTAAGTCTGAAAAATTTCACATTAGCTAGATAGCTGTAAAAACTAATACACTGTGACTCCTAAACCTATACACAGACTGACTTGCAATGCCACTATACCAAGCACTGTGCATTGAGAAAAGTCTTTCTAGGAAACAACCTGTTTCTGCCGAAGCAGGTGACAAGTTAGTGTCTAAAGCACAGAACTGGCTCAGATTCCCCCTCCATTTCAGCAGAAAAGTACACTATATGCTCAATGTATAAGACTAGGTTTATTATAACTAGTTTGCAAATTTTCCAGTTTGTGATGGGTAACCTAACCCTAATTCGGAACTTGTCTTCTACTGCTGTTGGTGTATCAATTTAGAACAAACAACTGAACACTATAATCCTAGATGTAAATCCAAAGACACGGTGGCATAAATGACAGTCCTGAATGCTCAGTCTAGACTGAAATTATTATAGGACTAAAACCTGTATTTTATATATATATATACACATATATATAAATAAAATTATATATATGAATCATTAGATGTGTATCAGCTATATGTGGAATTAATGAAGACATGATTACAAAAGATAAAACCCTCTGGGAAGGTTTCTACCATGCTTCTTGTTCTTCAAAAGAAAGGGTATTCAGTGATAACCCAGCCCAATATCTGCTTCATTACAGGAATGGGCCTTGGGCCTTGGTAGCATCTTAAAAAGTGTTCAGGATCCAAAAGCTGTGCATTTGGTTAAAATACAGATGCTGGATCATACCCTCACTGTTTTCTCAGAGGGAAGAGAGATTCTTACAGACTTTGCAGCAGCTCCAGAATATGACACACTTGTTATTCATAAATGACATGAAAAGTGTATTCCAGCTGCTGGAGGGAGAAGGAGGAAGAAAGGAGACAATTGCAACCCAATGTAGATGTGAACGTTTAATGTGAATGTTTAACACATGAATATTTAACAGACTGACAAGTAACTTGTGTAGAAGAAACATCTCAAAGACAAATCAAAACCAGACAAAAACAGGAGGCAAAGTATGATTTGGGGGATTTAGGGAGATTCTCAGAATATATACTAATCTTATCAGCACTCACTAAATATTCCAAATCTCTGGAAAAACTAAAACACCCCAAACTATTAACTAGTAACTTTGCAGCAATTGTATCTTACCTACTGTTTGTTTCCATGTGTGTCTGTGACCACACACATATATAGATTTCAAATTTTAATCGGAAGGATTTTCTTCACTGTGACTCTGAAATGCAAGATTTTAACACTCCAGGGTGACATATGTCCAAGTGTTATTGCATAATAACATTTTTGTCACCTATATTTAGCTAGCAGACTACATAGTTCCTTTCCAGTTGGGCAGAAGTGACTGTTCTGCTAAGAGAGCAATCCCTTAGTAATAGGGAGATCTTAATGGAATTCTTCTGGCTAAAAAGTAAGCAGACCATGTTTGAGGATTCAAGGATAAGTGCTATTTCCATTATCTGTGATCTCCAGTGTTCCAGGTCCTGTAATCTGTTTCCTTTTGTACTGTCAATGTCTTTCAACCCTCATTTCCTAGTTCACATTCTTAAATAATTCTCCATCCTGAATCCCAAATTATTCTCCCTTCTCTTCCTAACCACATTTTTATTGCCATTCTGCTGCTATATGTGAAACAGGACTGCTCCTGAACGACGGGCTTCCATTCTGTTCACCCTTAGAGATAAAAATGTTTTATACATTTTTTATGTGGAGAGCTGGTCCAGAATCAAAAGGCTACCAAAGAAGGTACACAAAGACCAGTCAAATAAAGGGACTACTGCTACTAAATCTGCTTTCTATTCTTTAGCATGCATAGCACTACTTAAATATCTCAGTGAGCAGTAGCATTTGCCTAGTCTCCTCTGAATTGGTGTCATTTACACTGCACCATCAAAACCAAAAGCAACTCTTCATGTTCCCTAAAACATTTTGGCAGTCAAAAGTCAATCTGTTTGGAAGCCTATCATAGAAAATAACTGTGAAGAGTGAAATCAGCATTCCAACAATATTGTAAATTACGTGAGGTAACCAGAAACTAATTTGAAAAGAGAGAGGTTTTGTATAAACAACCCTGTGTTGACAGAGAGATTAATAAAAGAAAATGTCAAAAAAAGGATTGTTTATGTCATAAGAAGAAAAGTACTCATTTTGATATACATTCCTTTCCTGGGTGTAATTCAGCATTCTGAATTTGAAAGTTGATGTTCTAAGTCTTGCAAACCTTTTTTAACTTGCTCAGTTAAAAAGACAGGTATCTCTATGGGTTCCACAGGAAGGGCCCAGGTTAAGTCTTTACTGTAAGTCAAATGAGACTTGAACTAGTCTGAAATAACGATTCAGAAACTTCATCTTTCTCTGCTGTTTCTAAATTGTATCTTCTCGTTTGTCTTTATGTAAGACAGATGGAGTTCTTATAGAGCAATCTAAATTTGTGTGGCAATTACTACAGAAATTCCAAGAAAAGCTGCAAACATTTGCACTAAAAATAGCAAGAAATCTTGAATTTCTCTCATGTTTTAAGCAGCAGACCTTATGCTAGAGAAACTGAAGTCAAAGATAAGTATAAGAAGTTTTTTGACTACCCTTATACTATATTCTGGAGGGTTTTCTCTACAGTAGTAATCTAGATTGGGCTCACCTAAGGTGCAGAGACAGATCCTTTTATTCAGGACTTTCCTTGGACTCTTAGCCAGAACATCCTCATACGGGAACCACTCTGTTGAGATTTTTACAGCAGTAGAGCTCTTCTGAGTGTTTGCCTATTTAGACTCCCCAATCAGCTCAACAAGACTTATGTTATTGCCAAGAAAATATGTGGTCTGTGCAATAGCAGTGTTTATTTTTTTTATGAGTGCTGCTCCCAGGATGGCAGGATTGTGCGGTTTCTTGTTTGGCTGGATTTTAAAATAGGACTGATCAAATGTTTTAGAATGCTAATGCTTTTGGCTTCCCAGACTTCCTTCCCTGTCAATGAAGCAATAGCAATATTTCTTCTTCAGCTTAAAAGACATAATACCAGACATCCATCTGAACTGCAATTAATGGGGCTTGATTAAGCATTATGTGGAACAAAAAATCTGGAAGGAAAAAAAGGAAGGAATGAAAAAAAAAGAGTGGAAAGCAAGTGGAAATGGAAGCAATCAGGTAA
The DNA here is from genome assembly GCA_020086605.1 of Lanius collurio. NCBI lineage: Eukaryota > Metazoa > Chordata > Aves > Passeriformes > Laniidae > Lanius > Lanius collurio. The sequence goes on from JACBWW010000016.1 coordinate 26,221,354, forward strand.
GCAAGGGAAACAGGAAAAAGATGATGAAGGCTAAACTGAAGAACAAACTGTAGCGTAATTGTAGGAGAGTTTGTAAGACTGATCAGGCATCCAAGTACAGCAGCAAATTATCCCCATGTCCCTCACTAAAGACAAGATCTCCACAAGTTGTATTTAGTAGGAAACACTAAAGGCTTTAAGTTAAAATTGGACTTCAGTTATCCTGACAGCTGCGAAATGAAATAAACTACTCAAAAAATCAATTTCTGAATCAAAATTTTGAATCTAAAGCACAGAAATTTTGTAATTAGGAAGTGTGTGGACTGAAAGAAGTTCAAATTCCTAGCATGTTTTCAAGACACAATTCATATTAAGATTTACAAATAATTGTTTCTTGAATCTTAACTATCAGCAATAATTTCTTTTAATGCACCTAAACATTTTCTAACAGTACACTCCCATCCACTGAATCCATGTAAGTCAAACTATAACTGTAGTAAACTGTGCACAAATGAGAATTTGATAGCTACCATATGTTATTACTTGATTTTGATTTCTGGATAATACACTAATGAAATGATTCCTGAATGCTTACAACAAAGACGAAACGATAAAGATAATGAGCACGTACTGGTAAAATGCAGAATGAGATGACACTACACATATATCCTGAATGCTTTAAGAAATGCAATAAGGAACTTGACTGAAGGAAAATAACCTGAAACACAACCATGTATTTTCCTATTATTAATAGACAAAATGAAGGGTAACAAATGGCTTTCTTCTTAGACTACCTTTTGTGAGAGATCTCAATCACTAAACCTAATCAAAGCCTCTATAAAAACTGAAAGGATTAATATAGATTAAATGGGACAAGTTGGGAATACTAGGACACGAAGACTGACTTTCTAGTGTCATGTGCCAGAAGGCTGTTCCAAATTACTGTTCTATACTAAGGATGGAAGCCAATGCTTCTCAGTCCCAGGCTTTTTTAGACATACCAATAATTATCCTCAGTCTCTCTTCTTGCTTCACTACAGTAGGAAAAAAAGTAAAAAACTGCTTGAGTTGTGGATTACTATCCTCAAAAATCTCAAAATAGGAAAATTAAATCAGTTTGCCAGTGACTCTGTAGTCTTGCAAAACACTTCTACATGTTTGCTGATTATTTTATGTCAAGACACGGTCCCCCTTTCCCTCATTGTGATTTGGATACTTACCCTTCTAAGTCCTACTTTGTTATGCAGCTTGTGCTGGAACACTGAAGCCATAAAAGCCATCATTCAGACTTTAGAAAAATAAAAAAAAGATAGCAGTGGATTGGACCCTCACTCTTTAAATACTTCCCACCCACTAGAGAATTCAGGCAAAAATCTGTCCCACAGTGCACATTCCATCCTACTGGTACTCCCAGAATAGAAGTGTTTCAATTGTTTGGCATGGTGCATCACTAGGAATAAATACATCAAGCCAACCAGAGCATGATCATTACGTATTAAGACCTACTATTTCTGGGATACTCTGACGTTTTGTCACAATATCAATACAATTACATTTATAATTGCTTTGAGTGCTACTGGGAAATGGTCCTGAAGCATGAACACCTTCTCACACATTATGCATGTTTCCCATCTTGAGCAACACACAGGTCATTAAAACCTAATAAACAAGAGGCTTCCTTTACCAAATAAACATTTCCTCATCTTTTTTCTAATGTGACAGTGCATGGCAACATTCTTCTTACTCAGTATTTCCAGAGAAGATTTTCTCATGGCGAAAATGTTTCTTTTATTACAGATTCAGCACTTTAACTCATCAGAAGATTTGGAAAAGATTTGCAAACAACTTTCAGCTGTACAGAAAATCTGTTGCAAAGTATTTTCTATCTAATTCTATGAAAGCTGCAAAACAATTGAACAAAATCACCTCCAACAACTTCCGGATAAATGTTTATCACTACTGAGGTTTTGCCAAAGAAAATAGCAGGTCTCCTACAGGGGTCCATCATGCATTACAGAGGATTCACAGTTGGAAGTCAAGTACAGACTCCTTCTGAGAGAAGTCTTGTGTTCCAAACACGATTATATTTTGGCAATCAGCAATTACCCTTAAAAAAAAGTTCTAATAGTGAAATACGCTGCAAATGTAAGACAGAAAAGAAGTTTCAAATTCCTTGCCTTTTGCTCATATTTATTTAGATGTAGGTCAGATCTGTAGAATTGAAACCAATAGAGTGAGAATGGGGAGGAAAAATCATAAAATTCCTCTAAAACAGAGGACAACGATGAAGGAGGATGCGATAAACTAAAACTGTATTTTGTAACAAAAAGACAGATTGATAGAGCAGAAATGGATAATAATGAAAGACAGAGAAGATACTGCAGATGCCAGATGCACAGATGATGTCAAAATAGATGCCTGTAATGACAACAGCTATAGTGCAAGAACTTGACATCTCTACTAATAATTTGCATTAACTTTCTTTATCCTTGCAGGGATGCAACCTCACAATTATTTAGAGGCTACATTAGTAACATCAGCAGCATTTGGTTGAGGGATTGTGTCAAATGTGCATGAGGAAGCTGTGAGTAACCACAATTTAACTTACCACAGCTTTTGTAGTGCAGCCAAAGCAGCAGAGAAAGACAACATAATATGTAGTTGTCAACAAAGGTAAACATAGCTCACAAAAATGTAACTACATAATTTAATCTTCTAGTCAAATATTTATCTTTCATCCATCTTTGAAAAAGAAAAGGTAAGGACATGGGTGAAGAGCAAACCAATCTCAGCTGTGAGTGGAAATCATGTGCAAGACTGTATCCTACAGCGACAAAGCAAGGGAAAGCAGACACATATGGCTTTGCCCTTTATTACACTAATCATGACTGATATCAAAGTTAAAATACCCTAACATCAGGAAAACGTACTTTAAGATAGTGCCCAACTATCCCAAGGGTCTGCATGACAGGATGAGCAGACAGGCCAAGACAGCACAAGCATGTCTGAAAAGCACAGCTATACTACAGTCCTGCCATTTCCACAAGTGCTCCAGAAGGGCTCTTGGGCTCACACAGTGAGAACAGAATCCACTTCCTCTTTCCGTTTCTTTCATTATGCAGGCTACAAGCACAATTTTACCCGTAAACAAGAAATCTTTCCAAATACATTGCAGTCTGTATTAAGGACCACTGTCATTCAGTTGCCCTTGTTTAGTTGGGCGACTATGACTTATTTTAAGGGCAAAACCAATACAGGCAAATTCAGTACTTTAAAGCAAATTCACTGCAGAATGCCTTTTAAAGATAATTACAGATCTTTGGTACAGACATAAAACTATGATAGTTTGCCTTAAGTATGACAGAAAATGGTTAGAGACAACCTACTTTAGCACAAGCCCATTAGGACTAGTCAAATATAATGAACTTTTATTCCCACATTGTGTGTAATATTATGATTAACTGATCCCACTAACTGAACTGACCCAACAGCTTAAAACAAGTCAAAAAATAGGTGACAAAAAATACATTAATTGACCATCCACATCCCCTAGAGGTCACTCTGGGGGGAAAAAATAGAAACACTTCCCCAGATTGTTCCTTTACCATGCCATCCTTTCTTACTACATTTTTCTTATACTTTTGAGTGAGACAGAGCATAAATAAACAGCATTTGTAGGTTTTCTCATATATCTTCTTCTGGCAGTGGTTACAGCGTACGTAACAGGGAAGTCTTGGAAAAAAGCTCTTGGCAGTAGGGGGGGCCTATTTTTTTCTGCTTGCAGAGCCACATTTCCACGTGTTCTATAAAACTTCATTGATAGTAGTTGGCTCAGAATTCTAGTGGGCTTGTTTGTTTATTTGTTTACCATCCTGTTACAGATTCACTTGATTTGGGTTAACTTTCACTTTGTTAAGAAACTTTCACTGATTTCTCTTCCTATTCTGCTTGTCAGTATCCCAAACTACTCATTCACTACCTACAGATTTTTGATTTCCTCAGTTGAAAGGAAAACCTTTCATCATAAAAGGATTAGAAGAAAAGGGCAAGATTCCAGTCGCAGAGCTCTCTTTATTATCTTCTCTACAATTCCAAAATAAGCTTCCAGACAGCTGGCAAGATAGGTGTTTTCCTTCAGACTGGAGACCAAAATGGTGGCAAACCTCATGGCTCTGTCATGGTATTACATGGCTCTTGCCACAACACTTGGTCATTGGTGAAGAGCCTATCAGCATAAATTAGCAAGGATTTGCTCTGCATGAACTGCATTACTAGAAATACGATATAATGCAACATTATGTTACTTGCTTTCCAAATGAAATTACGTACTCCTAGTTACAATTCTGAAAGCAATACTTTCTCTAGGTGTAGCAGGGACCTGCACAGATACCAGAAAAATGCTAACAAGGAAATACATATGTACATACTATATACATATTTACTTAAATCCACACATGCTTATATATATATATATGTACATATATGTATGAAAGCACTCTATTATCTCACAAATCCTACTCAAATCTTTAAATTACTTTGGGGGTAAATATTACAAGAGTTCAAGAGTATCAGTCACAGGGCACACCATTTCCCTGTTTACAGCAGTTGCCTAGATGCTAGCACAGATATTGCATTGTACTGAAACCAACAAAAAGGCGTATTCACAGATACAGCTTACTGTCTTTTGTCAGACAGTAAAGCAACAATACAGGAATTATTTATCGTTCTGCCAGGGTGGGGGGGCGAATCTAAAAATAACTACTGTATTTTGCTCCACTTAGTCAGATAGTTTTTACCAACCTGATCATATCCAATAAATTATAGCTCTTGTAGAAAAATATCAATGATGAAAAAAGCCACTTAATTTTAATGTAATATCCACTACAAATAATCTTATATAATAAATACCAGATGTATTATTCCGCATGTTCATTCATTTCAAAGTACACTGATTATAAAGGACACTAATTCAGCAACCAAATTTCATAGCACTTCAGCTTGTACAAGTCTAGATGATCTGCATGCAATAGATACTCACTTTCTTCTATATACAATCAGCTGTGTAAAAGAGATAATTATGTGGTATCCCAGTCCACTCATGTTAGAGCTCCTCTTTCTGGTGAAATATACTCCTAAGGTACAAATGGGTTCCCACTCTTATCACATCAGAAGTACACACTAAACCATATATTTTAACAGATACTGGTTAAAAATAGGTACAATCATGGGCCTTCCTGCTGAAGAAGTAACCCACCAAACATATTCTGGGAACCTTAATCAGTGGTCCTCTTTAGTGAGAGGATGGCTTTAGGCAAAACTTCCTTGTCTTGGCACATGTCAGAGGTCAATCAAAGGCACCATTCCAGGTTTTAGTAAAACAGAAGACCTTTGACTTCAAAGTGACTGCTCAACAGAGTACCTTCAAGGAGTACAGTCACTTTCTGCAGCTCTCTTCAGCACAGTCTAGGAGGGAAAGGATTATTTCATTTACATGGAATGAGGATGGAAAAATGGTAATATCGTTAGTTAGATGGAACGGTTCGATGTATCCCATCTCTGCCTGTGAAAAGTTCCCCATAACTTGTACAGGCACGTGGACAGCACTGAACTTCTACATCAGCAGTAGGCTCTGTAGGATTATCCCACAAGCAAGAGAGATTCCCTCCCAGCTACTTTTCTTTCTGGGTGCTTATAGCAGCCCAGCTGCTATGAAGTGCCACAGCAGATTATTGTGATAAGAAAAAAATGCTCACTCGATGTTTGATATGGATTGGAGCTCTACTATTTGGAATGACAGGTATAAAGCTATTTATACCTATACCTGGAGAGAAGTGAATTCTAGAGACTGCAATCCCAGTATCATAAAAGCTTGGTACCAACAAATTTAGACTGAACAATATGAAAAAAAAAAAAAAAAAAAAAAAAAAAAACCCACAAAAAGCAGAAACATTCACATAAAGTTTAAGTTGCATGGGTCTTTTGTCCAAAATTATATTCAGTCACTGTTGGGATCTGTTGCCTAAGAATACCTAGGTATCTAAGACATCCATCTAACTCTAACAGCTGCTAGGCATTTATTTCCTGTCATCCTAGCAAACATAAAACACAGGTTTACATAGAAACTAATTTTCTCCCCATAGTTACTTATTAGACTTGTCACCACTTTCCCACAACACCTTCATGGACTTTGAATCCTGTGTATCACACCACCTCCCAAGTAAGTGCTCACAGGAAAAAAAGTTGGAAAGAATTTTGAAAGCTTATTCTGTTAGTCTTCTTCCAGGATTTCTTGCATACCTCTTCACTGTTTCCTAAACCTCTGACTGAAACACCTTCTTCAAACTCCCAAATGCATCAGTACAAGTTCAGAAGGAAAAGACTACATATGGAAATCTAAATGTCCAGGTTTACATATATGTTATACAGCACACAGCCATCACTTTTTCCTTAGCCTTCACTAAGGCTAAAAGATAGATTGTTAACAAATTTGCATATTTATCTTCACTGTATTACATACATTATATACATTAAACAAATCAGAGTAGTATTCCATAAAACACATCTTGTTCCTAACCTTCCAAGAAAGCTTTTACGTTTACGTGCTTTAATAGTCCTGAGTGAACGTAATTTACACTATCCTGCTAGATGCTTCTGTACTATTTTATTAGACTAATAGACATTAATGACACACTGCCTCCCTGACATAATACCCAGATGCTAGGGAATCACATTAGCAGATTTTGTAAACCTGACTGCCTCTGAGCCAGATACCAGCAACAGGAAAGACAAACACAGCTAAGCAACTGTGAATGTAATGTGCTTTTACATTTCAGGAGTGAATGTAGAGCAAACAGATTTTTTTTATATCCAAGTGAAGATCAATTACTGAATTTACTAAATCACCTCCACATTTTTGTGTGTTTAACTGTAACAGCATTTTATCTTCTGACCAGATGATCATGTCCGATTTATTTTATTTTTGCTTATTATGTATCAGTAACAATGAATTAACCTGTGCAGAATGACATATTTATTACTCTAATATAAGGATACAGTGTAGAAAAATACAGGCTTGGAAGGACAAAAGAGACTCTGAGAAGCAGAGATGCAAGATTGATTGATCATATACTATACAGGCTTGGGATGGTAGTAGAGAGAACTTCCCATCAACTGTGTATTACTATCCTGCTTGTTAAAAGATATAACAAAGTTTAATTAGTCAACAAGAAGCCTAGCTTATTAAATTCTTTCTAGATAATGTTCAGCGACAGTTACACACAACCCACTCAATAGCGTGTAACTATGCATAACAGTTCAATTAATCTCCTTACTTACAGATGTTCTGATCGTATCATCCTTGTTCATGGCTGAGCAATACCTTACTACCAAGAATGGCTCAACTTAAGTCAATAAGCTAAAAGATGTACAACACTCAAGTGCTAAACAATAACAAATGGATAACTTGGATGCTTTCAGATACTCTAGAATCTTAAATGGACTGGAAAATACAGTAATGAATTTGGCTCAAGAAATACGAAGAAGCACTAGACCACTAGGTGAGCAAAAACTGTATTACCTAAATCCTGCCAGTTTTGTTGACTATTCACTTACTTACCAAACCATCTCTGATATGAAGTACTTTTCATATTTTCATAGAACCACAAAATGATTTGGCTTGGAAGGGACCTTAAAGCTCATCTCATTCCAACCCTACACCTTGGGCACAGACACCTTCCACTAGACCAGGTTACTCAGAGTCCCGTTCAATTTGGCCTTGGACACGTCCAGGGATGGCACAGCCATAGCTTCTTTGGGCAACCTGTTTCAGCATCTAATCACCCTTGAGATAAAAGATTTCTTCCTTACGTCCAACCTAAATCCTCTTTCAGTAAAAACCATTCCCCCTTGCCCTGTCAATAGAAACCTTGGGGGAAACAAAAATAAAAAAAAAATAAAAGTGGGGGTAAAAAAAAAAAAGATACTTTCTCCATCTTTCTTACAAACCCCCTTTACATATATATCAAAAAGCTGAACAATCTCAACTCTTTTAGCCTTTCCTCATAGAAGAAGTGCTCCAGCCTGCTAATCATCTTCGTGGCCCCCCCTATGAACCTGCTCCAACAGATTCATGTTCAGAATGCAGGAAACAGATGCAGTACCTTCAGGTGGGGTCTCACCACAGTGGAGTAGAGGGGCAGAATTACCTCCCTCAACCTGGCATCCCACTTCTTTTGATGCAGCTCAGGACTCAACTGGCTTTCTGGGTTGCAAGTGTGCATGGCCAGGTCATCGCCAATTTTTCATCCACCAGTCCCCCCCCCCCCCCCCCCCCCCCCCCCCCCCCCCCCCCCTTTTTTTCCCCCCCCCCCCCCCCCCCCCCCCCCCAGGTCCTTCTTCTGCAGCATTGCTTTCAAACCATTCATCCCCCAGCTTGTGCTGATAATAGGGATCACCTGACCCAGGTGTAGGACCTCGCACTTGGCCTTGCTTAACTTCAAGCAGCTTGCAGCTCCTCAAGCCTGTCACGGCCACCCTGAATGGCATCCCTTCCTTTTAGTGTATCAACTGAACCACTCACCTTGGTGTCATCTGCAACTGTGCTGAGGGTGCACTTGATCTCATTTACTTTGTTGATGTACATACCAAATAGCATTGGTTTCAGTACAAACACCACTTATTACTGGTTCCCATTTGGATACTGAACTGACTGTAACTCTTGGGACAAGGATGTTGTGGAGGACATTACCACAGAACCAGATAAGAAAATGAAGCAGCATGCTAAGAGAGAAAGTTTTCACTCAAAAAAATCTGTCTGCAGTAAAAAAACCCCATAGAATATATTACAAAGTGTTGCTTTTAAAATTCTTTCTGTTTTTCTGCCCAGCTTCCCAAATTTATTCCATAGTGAATTGTTTTATGTAAAACTAGGATGTTGGCAAAATCAGGTATGTCTGAAGCACTGTAACTAGGTTCAGCAGATCTGCTCAAAGAGTAAATGATTTATCCCACCTAAAACATGCACTGCAAAGCCTAGATGACGTGGACCAAATTTATGTCAGAGAAGAAAGGTTTAAGGCATTTGCATCTGTGTTTCACCTACTTCCCATACTTCTGAGTATATTAAAATATTTTAAAACTGTTAAATTGAGTTTCATTTTTGATATGAACCTACCCCACTGGTATGAAATTTGAACCTCAGAAGGCAGAATTAATTACGTACCACATGCACAAGGATTTACCAGCAGGAGCTAAGGAAGCTGTATCTGCAGCAGTGTCACAGGCAACAGCTTCCACACCATATGACACTGCTATGGCTAAATAGACAATTTTCCTCAGATTGAGGATGTCTTTCCAGCATGGTACATATGTGTAACTGGAGGAAATTAAAAATGGCAAATGCAAGCTAAGTGACAAGACTGACATCTTGACAGAAGTTTCACAGTTCCTTAAAAGCTCTGGGGAAACACAACTTCTCCAACTTGGGAACATAAACAAATAGAATTCTTCTTGGGAACATAAACAAATGATCAGTTCACAGCAGTAACTAGGAAATCATAATTATAGACTCAAATTCTGGTTACATCCATTACTGGCAAAAAAAAATCATGGGCAAGTAGTTCTTCCTCGAGAAGATCTAAACATGCAGATATAAAAAAAAGCTAGATGAATTCGAGTTGGGAGTAATAAAATTAGGCACTTTATAACCTTCTCAATGTTTCTTAAAATAGTGATAAAAGGTTTTTTTAAAGATGTCATCATCCCTTTGGCCTCCAGTGTCCATTTGTAAGGTAAAACTGAACTGCAGTTCACTGCTACAGGAAATTGTTTATGGGACAATCATCGATTCTACAATAAAGTAAAAAATAATTTCAACATTCATTTCAACAGTCACATGACAGCATTTAATATTGCAGTCACATGAAAGAAAAGTACTACTTCGCTTAAACAATAAAGACCCCACTCATAAACAATGCACTGGAGTAATCTCTTCAAAAGAATCTGACTGATGCCACAAAGTTAAAAAACTTTGAGAAGAATTTGCCTTTGTCATTCATAAATGCTGTGAGGAATCCTTGAGATTCCAAAGAGAGAAGTTTAGGACATCTATACCTCTGAAAAATATACCTGCCAGCTAATAAATAACCAGTTGCTGGCAAAGACAGCAAAGTCAAGAGAATAACTGTTACAGCAGCCTAATTTAAAAGGAAAACCATATTACTTATGCTCAATTTGAAAATGCTGCACTTTCCGTTTTATAAGTCCTTAACATTATGGGATCTAATAAGGAAAAGAACCTCGCTTCCCAACACAAGAACAGAGTAATTGCCCAAAACTTTTGCAAATGCAGTAACACAATAAACATTACCACTATTAATATCTATACATGTAAATAAACTAAAAGGAAGTAAATGCACTTTTGAACAGCTCAAATAACAAAAATTCTACAATTCCTCAGAATGTTGCCTTCCTCCCTAAAGTTGAATAAAAAGATTCACTCTTTCTTACCCATGTAACATGCTTTTGAAATGAAGTTTAAAAAATTGCTGTATTATGGCAGTAAAACAGTTGGTAGCTCCTGTCATGACTTTACCAGTGTTCTTTCTTACAAATGGCAAATTAGGGAGCATACACAGCACACGGAACTCTATTTAAAAGGTTTTTTCCCCTTCCTGAATACTGTGTTCCTGCTCTTCTTTCAAAATAATACTCCCTCTCTTTCTACCATCAGTGCTGAATATCTATGATCCTAGGCCTGCACTCTGTCTGCAGTAACCTGCAAAACCATTTGAATTCCATAGGAGTAGAAAGGTTCTCTCAGAAATTAAATCATTTCAAACTCACCAATTTTGATTTCACCTTTGCTTTTATCTTTGTGGCTTGTCTTCCCTCCCTAAGGGCTTTTTCTCCTTTTTTTATTTCCCTTTTTCGAAGGAAGCCAAGCCATCTTTCCTTTAGTCAGATCAACGTTCAGACCATGGCAGTGAATTAAAAAACAGATTTTCCAAGGTGTAAGCACGTCACACAGCATGCCTGTGGCATCGAGGCAAAGGCTTCTTTACCAAGCCACGTTCACCCTTTTGTGTAATTCGGCTCACTGCTGGAGGCCTTCAGGGCTCCCGGAGCAGCAGACTTGTTCTAAGGGGGTTTGCTCATTCTGCACGTTTGTTTTGCCATGGAAATCTCGCGCACACTAGAAGAGGAAATCGGCTTCGTAGCGACACCTTCAAACAGGCTAAGCAGCTTTGCAAACCCCGTGTCCCTCATCGCAAATACATCGCCTTTCAAGGAGCAATTAAAGCAGAGCCCAAACACCCAGATGAAGTTCTGCCCCCAGTGACCTTCCCGCGGCGCCGGCTGGCAGGGCGAGCGGGGAGCTCCCGCTGCACGCGCCCCAAACACCAGCAGCTCACAGGTACCACATCTCAGCGAGCTCCGCCCCGCACACCGCTCCCGGCACCCCACGGCCCACGGCCCCCGGCCCCGCACAACGCTTCAGGCATCTCACAGTCGGCTCGGCTCGGCTCGGCTCGCGCACCTGCCGCCTGGCCCCCTCTCTTCCCCAGAACGCGGAGAAAGCGGTACAACGCACCTGCTCCCGTGGCGGGGGCGGCGGCGGAAGCTCCAGGTCTGCCCGCCCCCATTTCTGCGCCCACCGGCTCTTTCCCTGAACCAATCGTCCTGCTTGCTCCAGGCCGGGCGAGGTGCTCCGGCGTTCCAGGGTCTACCTCCGACACGAGGGACCCTGCGCCCACCGCGCCCCCACATTCGTCAAGGGAAACAAACTCCGTCTGCCTCTGGCTGCCGCCGCCCGCCGGGCGGATCCGCACTGTAAACAGGCCGGAGGGCAATACAGGCGCCGGCGGCCCCCGCCCCAGCACCGGCGCTCGCCCCGCCGTGCCCCGCGCTCACCGTAGAGATGTGCGGAGGCTTCGCCCTTCCTCGCCATCGTCTCCCGGTGCCCTCCGCGCCGGCACCGCCGGAGCACAGCCAGGGGCTCGGCGCCTCCGCTCGCCGCTCAGCGCGTTCTTTGTTGCCGTGAAGGCATGAGAGGCAGCGGCGGCCGGGCAGTCTCCAGCTCCGCTCTGCCGCGGCCGCCCGCAGCACCGCCCGCACCCCGCGCCCACCCTCCCGTCCCGCCGGCTGCGCGGCGACGCCTGCGCCGACCCGCGGGGGCGGTGCCGGTGCTCGGGTCGCGAGGAGGGGGGTGCGGGCGGAGCGGCCGCGCCGAGGGCTGGCGAGGGGCGCGGGGATGGCCCGCGCGTCGCCAACTTCGCTTGGGCCTGGCGGCAACTTCGGCATCCGGTGAGAGCGGGGCCAGATCCAGCGGGGCCGTACCTGGCAGGGCGGTTTCCATCCTCCCGCACCAACCGCCGCTGCCCGCAGCCGGGTGCGCCGCCCGTCTGTGCCCGTGCCCGTGCCCTGCGCAGAGCCCGGAGGTGTTGCTGCTGGTGGGAAGCGGCCGGCCGGCCGAGAAGCCGCTCGCCTCCTGCCCGGGCCCCGCCGGGAAGCACCGCCCGTGGCGGAGCTGTCCGTGCCGCCCGTGCTGAGCGCCGGGCCGGCCAGGCCGTCCGCGGGCAGCGGTCTCGTGCCCAGCAGCCGGCACGGGCTCCCGGGGCTGGAGATGGTCGAAGCGCTCTTGTGTGCTGACCGGCAGCAGTGCATCTGTCTCCCGACGGGGAGGAAGGCTGTTTATTCTGGATTGGGGCATTTTCATGATTCGATCAAAAAACATCCTCAGTAATGAGAAATACAGATTTTTGGTCATAAACTTTCCTTCGGTTGATATCCTCCTCCCTACGTTTTATCTGAATGGGGCAACGGCCACTTACGAGCAATTATCTGGTTGCTGAGATTCTTTTACAGTTGTGACAGTATGAATCATCATTACAGCAAAAGGCCACTATTCACAAATGTCACGATGCTATTAGTCTGTTGTCACTAAGTCCAACACACAATATTTTGTAAGAGAAAACATTTTGAAATTACAGAATTGCACCTGTTGGCTATTATTTAACATTTTCAGACGCGAGCTTTAGAGGAAAATTATTTTCTGAGGCTTGCAAATTAAGGTACCCTTTCAAAAACTGGCTTAAGACCTCAAATGCATGTGGCTCATTCATTTATGAGTAAATTAATGTCCACAGATCATGGAAGTTGTTGCTATACTTGTATTGAAAGGTAAACCAATCATCTGTGTATTAGTGAGGATACATGACTCTCATATGGTCCTTGCATCATCAGGTCTTGTAGAGCTGGCTGCCTTGGCTAGTTTCAAGAAAACTAAATCAGACATATGTACGACCTTAACCATCTTCCCAGAGGTCTTAGTTCAGGCCAATCGCTCCAATAATTTCTGAATTTCACATATGTAGTTTTGTCTGCTAATAGTGGAAATACTGGGGGGAGTCATTCCCCCCTCTCCCCCCCCCATGGAATTGTTAGAATTTATACTTTTAAATACTATATTTTCAAATGAGTACTTGCTTCCTTCAGTCATCCCACTTCATCAGAGTATTAACTAGGCAGAGGTTTATGATACTGTGCACTGCTCATGGTCTAGAAATTTAATGAGATTTTTTTCTTAACTTAGTTCCCCTATCATCTAGGCTGCTTACCTAGCCTAGCTACGCAAGATGCCTGTCTCTGTTCCAGGACATGGACATCAAGTAAATACCTGATGTGGAAAAAGGTTGACATACTTTGCTATCTAAGAAGAAATCCTTATTTTCATCTCAGTGATGTCGACTAGGAAAACAATACAGACAATCTCACCTACAGAAGAAAGAGCTTCTTGTGTCAGACTGAGTCAAACATGAAAAAAGCGGCATAGGACAGCTTTGTAAGAATGAAAGAGGTGTATAATGTCTTCTGGCTCATTCTGATAAGGCATGGCAACCAAAATGTAGCAGGGCATGACTGGATTTGATAGTCAGAGTTTAAGTAGCATTCTTGAGGAAGCTTCAGTATTTTTCTACAGCTCAGTGTACTTCTGTTACCCTTGTGCGGAGGAATATATATATATATAGCCTACCTTCAAAAATGAATATTGGAATCTTAACAATAAAAAACATAGGTAATACAGTTAGTATAGCCTGTTCTACAAATAAATATATAAGATATATAGGTATCACATATTATATGTATAATATACAATATAGAGCATATACAATGTCTTTATTGTGTCTATACTAGACAGTTTTTATAATACAGTATTTATATCCTCCAGGAGAAGAAGTGACTTTCAACTTGGTTCAGACTATCAGTGTTGCCTTTTCCTGGTCTTAAAATTAAGAACCGAACACAGTTTAAGGGAAAAGGGGTTTTTACTTTGGTATCTATTTAAGGATCCTTAAAGGTGCACAACTTCATCCAGGTGGAATGCGCCGAAATGCACACAAAATGCGCCCCAAAAATGCATGCACACCCACGATAGATCGCGCATACAATTTATAGACTTTGCAAATTAGCGTATCTATCAAAGATTCCCCAATGAGAAGCTTAAATGAATAGCGTGATATTTCCCCATCCTGAGGAATTCCCCCGTGGATGGGCCTATCTTAGTCTACAGGATGTGTTCTATAGAGGACCTTAGTTTCTCAAGATAGCATAGGACTTTCTGGCCCCGACTGTGAGGCCTCCAGGATGTTTGGTCTCTCTCCTGGCTTAACAGAATATTAGGAATATGCTAAGTTATTAGGCTTAAGGAATTACACATATGCATGCTAAAAGCACTGAGGATACATAAAAGCTATATAAAAGGGTACATAAAAGAAAAGGCAAAAAAATCATCATAGCATCATCAGAACCAAGGAATAACCTAAAAATACACTAAAATAAGAGAGAAAACTTGCTAAAAAGAATTCAAAAGGTTAGAATAGTGCTAAAAACTACAAGATGTCTATTCAGATAGATTGAAGACTCTATAAGGAGACCACTTTGAGACACAGCAGATCATCTTTGCATATTCGTGTTTCTCCGAAGGGCCTGAAAAATGGCAGAAGGAAGCCACCAGGACTAGATAGAATGAAAACGGCAGTAGCTACAAAGAAGGAGGAATAGTCCTATATTCCTCTAACCTATCAAAATAGAGAGCAGTTGTATTAAAGTGAGTAAATTATAAAGTGTCACAAAATTTGGCATGTTAAGTGTGAAAGAACAGTAAGGCAGGCCAAAAACATTTGAGCATTCATTTGCAAAATGTATGGATGCTAAAAAGAATCCTTTTTCTAAAGGCCAAGAGGAGGAAGAGAATACGTAGAGTTAATAGGATATTTTCCTTAAGCCTCCTATGCACATATAGACTTGAAGATGATAAACATTTTCAAAATTTTTGAAAATACTTCTGATGAAAATTCATAAAATTGCAGACCTTGCCTCTGCATTTTGTAAATAGTGAAAACTAAACCACTACAACAATCATGCAGACAGATTTAGAATATGTGATATATTGGAGAGTATAGTTTTTGTAAAGAGGAGTCAAGGCTCAGAGAACTACTGAAGACTTCCCAAGGAGCCAGCAGACATGAAAATAAGGGAATACAGCTGATTTTCAGGTTATTTGGATTTCTGAAAACATTCCACAAGGTTCCTCATGAAAATATTTTAAATAAAATAAGCCACCATAGAGGGAAAAGTCCTTTTCTGGCTAAAAATTGTTAAAGAGTGTTAGAATGGTCTGTCATTTCTTGCAGCTCTAGGACCCCTCCTGTCATGCCCAGCTGCTGGAGCCCAGGCCTGGGGACGCAGGACTGCCTGGCACAGTGAAACGGCTGCTGCCGCCTTCCTGTTTGTGGTGCCACAGATGAGGCACAGTCTTCAACAGCACCTACATGCAGGACTTACTTTCACCTCCAGCAGAGAGCACAGGCACCCATGTCCTCTCCTCCTTCTGGGCTGGCTGAGACAAAAGGTCACTACTGCAGACGCTCACAAGACTCCCTAGATGCCCAAGCACATAAACATTCACCCAGTACCCTTGCCTAGATCCCAGCCGCCTTACCTGCCTCAGGAGTGCCTTATTTCCAGGCTGGTTCAGCTTGATGCTTGCTGCAAACATATTTCACTCACACATCCCACAGGCACTCCACACTCACAGGTTGCCATGGATGACAGGATGGATCCTTGTCTGCTGACCTGATGCCTCCTACTCATTAGCAAGTCCAGCTTGAAGTTTTCCAGGAAATGAGACATGCACACCTGCTATGGGGAAGATACTGGCACCCTCAGCATCCAGCACCATGCACACGGGCTGTGATGTGTAGTCACACTCTGGCTACTGGTGCTGCTGAACCCCTCACTCACCTCACCCACACCAGTCCCTGCCAGTGGAAGATTTTCAGGACATGCACTGTTCCCACCTCAGCAGCTGGCAGCCAAGACTTCCAACTGCTCCAGTAGCAGATACTGAGGCCTCCCCAACACCGGCAGCACCAGTGGGCACCCACATTCCCAAATGTAACCTTAGTACCAAATCCATTCGCGGAGGATCCTCAGTAGTTGCCACTTCATCCTTACAACACACATACACATGGGATAGTGAGACACATGGGCTCAGTCAGACAAGTGTACTTACTGCCCTTATTAACATGACTAGTCCATTTAATAGCCCATTCTTTATTTTCTCCTCTGTTGCTCTAGAGCCCTTCCCCTGCACATTCCTTCACTAGTTTGAATAGCTCCACAGGTCCATTTCCAACATTATGGACCCTCAAGTTTGCAAGATGCAAAGTTTGCCTGCAGTTTACTGAGAGGCAGTTTGTTTCTTGTCTTTGTCACTGTTATCTTTGACTGTAAACTTTGTGTCTCCGAATTTTGTTTATGGCTTTCCACCTTTTCTTGTTATCTCACTTGACAAGACCTTTGATCAGCTAACCATACTGAAATAAACATTCCACATCAGTTAATATGACTGACTAATTTGTGTCTCATCTCTGCCTCCCTTACCATTTGTCAGTCAGGTCTATGTCTCTTTATGTTCTTGTTTTTGGCTTCCTCCTTTTCTTGTTCTCCATTTCTGCACTGAAAAGGTTAATGACCAGATATCCTTAAAGAAGCACATCTTTTCCTTCCACATAACCTTATGATTTTTTTTTTTTCAATTTGAAGACTAATCAAAAATTTGTTATATTGGTGAGGTCACCCATGGAATCTCAAAGACTTGTATGTTGGGACTCTTGTTGTTCCAGATACCCAAAGATTTTATAAAGGAAAGAAACACTGAAGTGGGAAAATTTGATGTGAATAGTTATGGGGCTGAAAGAATTTCAGATATGCTCAGGGCAAATAAAACGTAAAATGACACAGATAAGGGGTGCAAAGAAATAATTACATACAAAGATGAGCTTTGAGTTGACCATTACATCCCACAACTTGTTATCATAGATAATATATGAAACTTTTCACCATTCAGAGGTAGTAAAAAAAAGGGTAACTGAAAAATCACACAAAAAGAAAACAGAACTTTTATCTTTTTGCAAGAACATGAGTGACTTTATGATTCCGATTCTTTGACACACAGCTAAGACATTGTAGAAAGTACTCAAAGATGATTATTCAGCTTGGAAAAGAAATTGCTATGAGGGTATGAAGATATTTTTCTATTAAATCTTTGACCCAAAGAGGATGACTGCCTCAAAGATTGTTCAGTGCCTGTTTCAATTCAAGTAGTAGGGACAACCAATGAATTTAGCAGCTGTCTCATTAAAAAGAAGCAAGCTGAAGTGGTTCTTCATAGTGTAGAAATTAAACTGTGGTTCCCAACACATTCAAAAAGCAACCAGTCAAGTTAATGGAAGAGTCATCTATGAAGCATTATTAAACACAGAGGTATCACCTCCAGCTCAGGAAACTTATAAATTGAAAAAATTTTGGAGGGTATATGTCGCTGCTGTTTCGGGGACGGCAATAAGCACGACACAGAACTCAGGTACAAGGAGAAATGGGAATATTTAATTAATCATAAGTCCATTTATATAACTTGGTTCACAAGAATGGCATGATATTATTGGTCCCTTGATCAACCACCTCCCAGAATGATTGGTTGAGATTCTACAGCACCCGTTTCAAAATATTTTTCCCATGTACCATAGCAATACTGGAAAACAAGTTTGCAGGTGTTAGATAAAGTCTTGGTTTACAAAAAACCTCAAACTGTTTCTCAGCTAGCTGCAAGAGAAAGCAAGGCCCTCACAGGATGCTGCAGAAAGCTGAAGAATTTCCCTGCTTTTAGCTTTTAGTATCCACGGGTATAAAAAATTTTGGAAAAAAAAAAAAGATAAAAAGATTCACTAGATTACTGGTAAATTATATGTTCTGGAACCATTTCCTGACCATTTGTTGTTGCACTGCCGTAAACTGGATACTATGCCAGACAAATCTTTGGTCTGACCTGGTACAAGTCTTGTTATTTCCATGGCAAAACGAGTTTTAGCTATTCATGTTATAAAGGGCATTATTTGTCACATGAACGTTACATGAAAATCTCAATCGCCACCTTCTTGTGCTCATATTGTCAATTCCATTATTCTTCTTCCAGAATCTCCAACCGAGGATTTCTCCCCTTCTTTACTTTTTCACTGCATGTGCCTCAATAGGGCTATAATCTCAGCTAGTGTTTCTAAACTCTACCTTATACAATTCAACAACAAGCAACAGCTATAATCATTATTGAATTCTGTCTTTATTACGCAGGCATAAGTTCCGTCTGCTGCTATAGAAACTGAACTCTCGTGATTTAAGGCATGTTTTACTTTGTGTTTTATTATTTGCTGCACTTACTAAAAATAAGTATACACGTTTTACTATAAAATTAGTGTCTATATCGTATCAATATAGATTTATAGGGTTAGGCTCTTGTACATTATTAAATGTTAGTATAGGTATGGTCTTGCAGAGCCACAAGTGGAGTTTTGCAATACAAATGTTTATTAAAATCCCACCCACTGTACTGTCACAGTGCTGCTTATGTGGTACCTGACCTTTAGTCAGTTTGGGCTGGCAGAGTTGTGACTTCAGTGTTCTGGGTTCTAACCCACAAGTGTAAAATTCATTTGAGAGAGATATGTTCACTACAAATGGACTTTTATTAATATCTGATTTTACAAAGAGAAAGGTACCAAACAATATATCTTGAGGATTTTTAGGCCGCTAATGTGCCATCTGCAGCATGTTTAGTGCAAAAATATCCTAGATGCTTCCTTTACACATGGCTAGGCCTACCTCTGTTTCTTAATGCTTAACTTGTTTATCTTTCATGCAAGCAAAAGCCATGTTTGTCTAACTACAAATTTGTTTCTTAAAGCAGTTAGTTCTGAAAAAGTCTCATCATACTTAAAAAAAAAATTAGGACAGGCGATTTTACACTAAGGTGTGGTTCAACAGTTAATCTCCTGAGCTTTCTACTGACTTTCCGTTTCTTCAGAGAGTCAATAGAAGCAAAATTATTACAGGATGCCACTGGTAGTTTTTTATTTGTTCTCAAGCTCTGTACATCTGCCCTTCTCTTTCCTAACAGTTCGTGTTTGATAATCACATGAATGTAACACGGTGTGGTTTTATGACATTTAGGAAAAATATTTGATGTGTTTACATATAGTGGTTAAAACTTTCAAGACTTAGAGCAGCTATGATTGTGTAACTAAATAAGACTGAAAATTTTAAATTAAGTACTGTTTGTGACACCCAGGAATTAAACAATCTAAAAATATACTTGAAAATATTTTCATTCAAGAATCGCATTATCTTGATTTTAGATCATTCAGAGGTTTCCATAAAGGTGTTTTTCTTTTTTTTTCCCCCACCAATAAATTTACTGCTTTAAACACTGTGAAAAAAAACCTAACCCCCTCCAAAAAAACCCTAAACCCCTCCAACCACCCAACTAACCACCAAGACAACCCAAGACAAACTACAAACATCACAAGAGCTTGCAACAGAAGTTTAAAAAAAAATGTTTGGTTTAAGATATTTTAAGCTACTATTGTATCAGAGATAAAAGAAAAGCAAAACATTATGTCTTTATTAAGAAGAAATTGCCATACTTGTTGCATTGCACAAAAATTATTCTGCTTTATAAATCATGAATTCAGGACCTAAGCACTAAGTTTTACTATGTTTGTTTACTGCAGTAACTTCAGTAAACAAACACAAAAGTAAAAAAGTAACCTTTTAATACATAAATAACTGCAGAAAATTCTAGTTGCTTTCCATTTCTGAAACCGAAGTTCATTAACAAATGGTAAAATCCTGTTTATTGTTAACAATTAAAAAAAACCCCCAAACCTGTAAAACACATAAAATTACTAATAAAAATTAACACTTCAGCCTAGAGTACAGTTGCTAACTTTAAGGGATAAGTGTCCTGGTTCTGGCCAAGACAAGGTTAATTTTTGCACTGGCCAGGAGGCACATGGCCAAGATCAAGAGGTTATTCTATACCACCTCATGTCATTGCTGGGGTAGGGGGAAGGGACTGCTTCTGGTTGGGGTAGTCAGGATAAATGAGGATTTTCCATGTGAATCGCTGCCTCTGTTTTGCACACAACATTATTATTATTATTATTATTATTATTATTATTATTATTATTACCACTATTATTATTACTGTTGCTTCAGTTACTTTTAATTTTTCTTATCTCATTGCTGTTTCCAGTAAATTAGTCTTATCTCAACTTATGATCTTTACATTTTGTGCTGCCGGTTCCCCTCTCCAACCCGCCATAGGGGGAGGGAGAGGGGAAGAGGGAGGGAGTGAACAGCAGCATGGTTTGGAGAGTCTCAGCGGGAGCACTAAATTAGGGAGTATCATTCCTAAACTACGACAATTACAATATCTTCAAACAACCCTATATGTAACATTACATAATAAAATTAATACTTTTTTTATGTTTCGTGGAGGAGCATGGAAAAATATGGAATTTAGAGAAATGAAATTCAGAAATCAGATTATTAATCTACTGTAAAAACTTGGATTACAATTAAGCAGTGTCAAATCTTCTGCACATAATCCATTTAGCTTGCTCCTGTAAGAATGTGTCTTCCTCCATGTTTTATCATAGGATTTATTGCCCTGCATACCCTTCCAAGAAACAGATGCTAAATTCTTCTCTCCAGCCTGCCACAGGAGGAGGGGAAGAAGGAGCGAGTGAGTTGCAGCGTAGTTTGGAGAGTCTAAACATTACGACTGAAGTGGGGAATACCATCCCTGAACCATGACAAATGAGCTGTAGTTTGCAATGCAATAATCTTACTGTTCTTACTTGCTAAGTTATATGTTTCAGCAGTAAGCATCATGCATTCTGCTGGTTAATATATGAGAGAGTATTCTAGATTAATAAAGCAACATATAATTCTTACTGGACTAAAAGTTATCAGAGGAATATTAATTAAGAAATATGACACAGTAGTAAGCGTTTTAGGAAATAAAAATGAAAGACAGATGCTATATTTCCTGCTTCAAAGAGAAATGCAAAAAATCTAAGTACACCTTATGGAAATTTCTATCTATTGTCACTCCTTACATAAATAAGTTTGAACCTCTAAGTTCTAGTGGTTCAGGCTTTGATAGATAATCTTTCCATCTTTCATACCCCTCTATTCCCACATACTTAGTAGACATGGGCCACCTGGGCTTTGAATTTTCTCCTCCAGATTATTTTTGGAAAAACTATGTTGACTACATATTGCCAAAAAATTTCTCATTCATTTACCCAAAGAGATGTGAAGAGAGGTAGTAAGAAAACAATTTGAAGGAGAGAAGGAAGGTAAGCAAGGATAGAGGTTCATAAGTGCAAGCTGCATAGTGAGCAGCTGGTTTTATTACCTTAACCCAGTTGCTCCTGTCATTTAGCAGTAATGTCCTTGAACACTTTTGTCTTGGCTCCATGCACTCTTTCCTTCCTTTTTCTGGAACAACTTCTGTTCTTTAACCTCTACAACCCTGCAGGAGCTCACAGATGGTTAGCAGCTTTTTACTACAGAAGCTTGCTTCCAGAAAGTACAGACATGTGTCTTCAGAAGCAAGTGGCAAATTTCACATGCAAAGATGCTTCTGGTGTAAGGCAGACCTGGAGAACAGCAAATGTCACAGTGTATTTCTGACTCAATTTCTTCAATTGGACAATTTCAGACAACAACCTTCTCAATCTCTGTCTACACGAAGAATTCAGTTCAGGTGAGGAGTGTAGTTTTGAGGGGAATCTCCAAATTGTTCCCACTTACTGTGCCTTACTTGATTCACAGAGAGACCTCAAAACACATGAACTGATTTTTGGATGAAATTTACTGGAAGACATGATCTAGGAGTGCACCCAACATGTTCCAACCTCTTACTAGGGAGCACTCTGCCAAGCTTGAAGTAAAAACACTCAAAAATGTTTTATAGGTCTTGAATACTACATTTCACCATATAAACCAAACAGTATTGTTCTGTGTTACTTCCTGATGTCAGCATTCTCTCAGCGTACTGATTTATCCAGTATCCCTGCCACAGGGATGTTCTCAACCCTGTTCAAAGCTGTCTCTTCACCTAAAAAAAAAAGCTTATTCACCTAATAAAGGGCTGCGGATCCTAATCTCAAAGGCATCTAGAAATAATGTTTCATTTCTGATCCTTGTAGGATTTAAATCACTTCCTGCAGCTAGCAACTATGCTTAGTGTATAGCATCCTTACAGGTGTTTAAGCATGATCAGTCAGCTGAAGTTGCTTGTTACACGTGACAGGATATATTACACATGACATCAACTCTTCATACAGACTCTGAACCCATCTATGCATCTTCAGAATTTTCATGTGTGCCATCTTAGAATACGCACAGTAAAATCCACGCTGCAAATCAGGAATTCAAACTTTAAAGCTTTCAAATGAGATTAGTGTATTTCCTTATATATCATCACAACATAGAGTTGCGATGATAAATAAACTGAGGAATACAAAGATATTGCATACACAGAAACTACACAAATAGTTAAATAATATATAGACAGAAAATGGACTGCTCAGTAATTAAATTCCCACACTATATTCATAAACATGACCTATGGAACAGAACCCTATATAAAATGGAATACAAAGTGCAGACTTTGAGTGCTCCTATTTAAAAGCCCCACTACAGCTTTACATTCCAAAGGTATGGAGTACTTGAAACAAGAACATACAGAATCTTCAAAAATAATTAAGCAACACAGAGTTATAAATTATGCTTATGTCTTTTGCTCAATTCCTCTTAAACTACAGGAAAAAAAGTTCTACTGATATTAGAGTGAAAAAGCAGAAGCCTATGCACTGGATCAAAGCTGCCTACATGTCTCCCTTAGGTAATCACCTACAGTCACAACAGCATGAAGTCTATAAAACATTACAATCACCTCATTTCAAACGGTTAATAAATATGCCCAGAAATAAATTTTGTATGGCTAGTTTTCTATCAAACTGTTTCTTTGGTATTAACTACAAAAATCAATACTGTCAACGGTCAGAAACAAAACAAGCAATTAAGAACCAAACATAAAAAGGCAATAATGATGCAAAAATATTTGTGGCATATTATTTTGTATTCTTATGCAAAATAAAATATCATCCAAAATCCAGCTTCCAGAAGAATACTTTGCTTTGTTAATTCTGTTAAAATTTCACACCAAAAAAGGAATTAATAGAAAAATCAAGGGTGCCATTTTTCCTGAAATCCTTTTTTTAATAAACCCCTAAATAACACCGTTGCACAACAGTGAAACAATAATATTCAGAAGAGTGCATTTCACGCACCGCAGATAATTTCCAAAATTTTGTTTTTCCTTTAAAATACAATCGTAATTAAGATCATTTATAAACACATTTTATGTAACTGTCAACACAGTTGGTAACAACTCCCGTGCGCCAGACCCAGTCACTCTCCAGTTCCTGGGACACCTCCGAAACGTCAGTTTATGATTCCCTGAGGAGCAAATTACAGTAAAACTGCTTACACGGGTATTTCTGCTAACAGGTGAATGATGTAGGTGATTGGAGCCAGCCTAGGACACTCAGCAAACAGACAGCAAACTGGCCAAGCCTAGGGCACGGACACTGCCCGTGTTCGGAAAGACGTGCCGGGCTGGGCCCGGCCGGACCAGTAACAGAACGCGACTCTCCTCGCAGCAGCGGGCGGATAAACGGCAACACTGCCGACGCTCTCCTCGCAGAAGCAGACCGGGGCGGGGCGGTCGAGCCCAGGCTTTCCCCGGCCGCTCGGCTCAGTGGGCCGCCCACGCGGCACCGCCCCGGCCGCCCGAGCACCGCCCCGCCTCGCTGAAGCTGCTGCGGCTGCAGGGCACTCCTGCCGAGATGGCTGCGCTGAGAGCGACTCGGGTGAGCTGCAGGGCCGGGGCAACGCTCGGAGGACACAAGACCCGGCGAGAGGGACGGAACGGGACGGGACGGGACGGGATGGGACGGGACGGGAAAGGAAAGACCGAGGCTGCCGGTGCTGGCGGCCGGGGGAGCGCGGGCGGCGGGGAAGGGCCGCGGGATCGCAGAGGGCGAAGGGCGGAAGCGGCGGGGCGAGCCCGGGCTCCGCCCGCCGTGACCGTCGGGTCAGCTGCGGGCATAAGGGCTACCCCGGTGGGGAGAGCCGGTGGGGCTGGAATCTGCCCGCTGTGCTGTTTTTCCTGCCCCGCACTATTACCCGAGTTTATGACCGTAATCCTCATGGTTCGAACGGGTATTGCCAGCTGATGTCCTTCAGTGGCGTTACTGCACAGCCCTGGGGCTCCTCATGTGACAAAGGCCGCCCCGTGCCAAGTGTGTGTCTGGCACCTCCCATTTAACGGTGGAGACAGCTTCAAAACACCGGGATTATAGTTCAGAGTACTTTATCCAATGCATTTCCTTTAGAATACGTAACTGTAGTACCTATGTTAATTTAAAAAAAATATGTGTGACATATAATATTTGGTTTTCTTAAGTACAAACTTTCTGTTATATTATACCACTAATAACCTCACAGCTTCAAACTAGAAAATCTATTCAAAACACATTTAGCATTTACACATGCCTTTTTCTGGATTCCCCATTTCCAGAAGCATTCATGAGTCTGAATTACTTGAAAGGCTCTTCACAGCCTCCTGGCAGCAGTGTCAGTTTGCCCCAAATTCATGCAGCTTGGCCACAGGTCCTGAATGTTGCTGTGAGAGTGAAGGAAGTCAGTGATGGAAAAAGTCTCCATCTGAAGTTGGTATCTTATGGATCAAAAGTGATGCTTTAGACAAAGGAAGCCTATAGGGAAGAAATTAGTATTTCAAGTTCAGCATCCTGATACATTGCCCCAGCAACAAACTCCTCTTGATAATTCTTTTCATTTTTGCCCTGAGATATGTGAGGGAAAGTCAAGGTTAGTGACCCTTACTGTTGTCCCATCATTTTCTGTGATGCGCATCTTTTCAAACAGGTTCTATAGTTCTTTTGGCATCCAGGTGATAAAGAGATTGCATCACTTTTGTGAGTAGCCTCGTCACACCCTTTTCCTGACAGCACATTCTTCCACTGTTAGTCTCACTACACGGATGATCATATTTGTAATTGTGACAGATTTTATACAATAGTGCAAGGAAATGCAGTAGGAGTTGCATCTGATCATCACTAGCAGTAGTTTTTCACTGAATCTAACTGTTCCTCAGAGTCATGCAATAGGAAAGTTGACAAGTAGACAGACAGTCATCCACATTCTTACATGTAGCGAACCCTCATCCTTTGTCACCTGATCAGTCATGCAGCTTCCAGGTATGAATCCCATCTGTCGATATTTGTGGGGGTATTGTTGAGTTTTTCCAGAGTAATCTTCAGTGTTACCTTGCATACTATATCACAATAGACATAAGTTCACTGGTTTAAATTTTACAGCTTCTTTCATATAGGGTATGACTTTAAGAATTCGTTTGAATCCAGTACTTTTCCAAGCATAGGCAAAACCTTTTGGTGGCAAATCCATGCATTAGTCTATCAAGGGCTGCTCCTTAAAAAAAAAAAAAACAAAAGAAAAAAAATTGCCTGACTTTTTTTCAACCTTATCTTGTCTTTTTTCCAGATAAAATAAGGTATAAATAATTCTGAAGAATCAAGGTCTTTCTAGGTGTTTGTGGTATTGATTTGGTTTTTAATAGGAGAGGTAGCAGTAACAGAAAACCTAGCAAGATGCTGTTTTGCAATGTCTATTGTTTTAAAAAAATTGAAATTAATAATATATTACCTATTGAAAAATGCAATCTTGAACTATTAATAAATTTACATTACCAGCACAGTATGCAAATATATCATAACCTCTCCCTCTTCTGTGCCTAGCAGTGGTCCTTCTACATTTCTCCACCTTTGAACTTTATAGATGTTTTCAGTATCCTCTGGAAATACTTTTTTTCACTGTGTTGATACCTATTATTGGCAGTATTCTTCATGCTTCTTGTGCTGTGTTATAACTATCACATAGCATTATTTTTTTTAAGAGGACAGTTTATCTAGCATAACTTTTTTGAAGATAATTGTTGCCTCCCGAGCTAGGTAACTTTCTGTAATGTCCTTGTCTCGTAGAGTTCCCAGTAAAATTTCTATGATTTTTTGCATCACTATGATTAATTTAATTATTTTAATGCTAGGAAATAAGTGACTGCTCCGATCACAATTTAAAAAAAAAAATCTACATCTTCACATAAAAAAATCAAGCAGAAGCCTTTTCTTGGTGTTTAAGCAAATTTGTTTTTGCAATATTGATTTGAGTTGTCCTAAAAAATTATCCAATTACATTTTTTTCACCAATTGCCAAACATTTCAGAGATTCAGAGTTCTTGAATAGAGTAAACCAACCTCTTAAAACAAATTCAGACATGTTTTTGCACAGTATTAAGACATTCTGGAAATACCTGTAGCAACAATATTTGGGGCTCTAAACTTAAAAAAGCAAAGAAAGTATTTACTATGAAAAATAATAAATTTGTGATAAGTATTAGGAAGAAAAATAAACTTCAGATAGTCTGCTGTGTTCTCTCCTATTTGGGATGTAATAATAATTACCAAGTGGCAGTGGCAGCAGCTTAATCAAAGAGAGCAGAGATGAATCTAGGACATCATCAAAATATTCTGATATATTGGCTAATAGGTAAGTTGTTTTTAAAATCTTGTTAAATCTGCATGTAGGTAAACATTGGGTAGTAGGATATTCACTAGAGGGCCAGAAAATGAAGTTTTGATGATTGTGTGTATAAATGAAAGAAATATATATTGCTGTGTCTCTGTGAACATAAATTTTAATTATGCTTAGTAATTTTTAAGTACTCAGTTGCACAGTACTTAAAAGTGCATACAGCAGTTTACTCGCCCATGGTCGTGTTAAAACCTGGGATTCCTGGTAGAGGTGTCAATTCATGTAAGTGCTGCTTGCCACAGGAGCAAAACACAAGGTAGCCAGTAATTCTTTTATGACTCTAGTAATTGTATTATACTTGATGAGATACTGTTTCTAGAGAGGGAGTCTGCATTTAAAGTCATCCTGCAGATAAGTTAGTAGTTTTTGGAGGCTGAGCTGTAAAGATCTTACACGTCATGTTCTCTTCCTCTTTAGCAAATGCTTCAAATCATTGCAGGGCATGGATGGAGGTCACATTCTAGTAAACCTGCTCAGAACTTACATGTAGGCAAACCTGGAGCTGGCTTTAGCTTTGGTAAGTAATACAGTTTTTGAAAGAAATATAACAATTACAGGCAAATTGCAGAGTTAAAAAGAAATAGTATCCTATATTGTAGCTCACCATGAATTTAAAATGAAGGTGTTTGTTCTAAATATATTTCTATTAAAAAAATAGTTTGAAAAACAAAGTAACTTTATCCTCAACTGAGGCAAGGCAGATATATATGTGTGTAGTGTTCTTAAGAGTTTCTTCTTTTTTAAACTCATGTCTGTCTTATAATCTTTTTTTATTGCCAAAGTGCCTTAGCTTTGAATACTTACCTCATATTGCTGTTTTCAGTGTTACAGTACCTAAATGTAGTCATAGTTGAACTTGGTTATCAAGAAATGTAAAAAAAGAAATTCATCTTGGCATATTATATGTAATATATATATATATATATATATATATATATAAGCAAATTTAGAGGATCAGAGCTAGAAGTTTGAAACTGAAGAGTCAGGATCTTTGGGCAACCTCTGTCTTTTATGTATTTAATTAGCACAGCATTCTTCTTGTTTCTTTTGGTAATACATTTTATATTACACAGTCCTCTCTACTTTGTCTTCAATATTTTGTGGATAAGTTAATCAGATGTAAGTGCATTGAAGGTGTTAATCAGAGAACAATGGCCTTTTTTTCCCAGGAGGAAGAGGAAACAGCTTTTTTCTTCCTGGAGAGCTCTGTACAGTGGTGGGTTGGGTTGTCCTGGAAGGATGCTCTTGTTTACTTTTTTATCATAGTCTTGACAACTGGCAAAATAAAAGACAGTAGAGAATTTATGATCTTTTTCTCTTCCTTTTTAAAAATAGAACTTACTGATGAACAGAAAGAGTTTCAAGCTACTGCTCGTAAATTTGCTGTGGAGGAAATTATTCCTGTTGCTGCACAATATGACAGAAGTGGAGAGGTAAATCTACCATAGTGTAAGGGAAAAATTGGGAAAAACCAGACTTTTATCTTAACCTGTATAAATTTTGAAGTTTTGGTTGTGGTGAATCAGAGGTGATTTTTCCATGTCTGTTTCAGTATCCTGTTCCACTTATAAAGCGGGCTTGGGAACTTGGTCTTATGAATTCACACATACCAGAAAGCTGTGGTAAGTAAACATTCTTTTTAATATGTAAAATGAAATAACAGAAAGACATGAGAT
The DNA here is from genome assembly GCA_020086605.1 of Lanius collurio. Lineage (NCBI taxonomy): Eukaryota > Metazoa > Chordata > Aves > Passeriformes > Laniidae > Lanius > Lanius collurio. The sequence goes on from JACBWW010000016.1 coordinate 26,250,174, forward strand.
GAGATTCCTTTGTTTAATTATGGATTCTGTACTGAATAAATAGTTGCATACTTGAATAATCTAAATTTAATCAGTAGGCAAGTTGACACATACAAGTGTTAGTGGGTGTGGATGTAATCAGGAGACAAATTAGACAGATTATGGTTTAGTAATTTATGACCAGATTTTTCTACTGTGATTACAGCTGCTTAGTGTTCCCCTGGTGCAGTGTCAGCTGATTAGGCAGAGAAATTGGAAGGTCATATTTTGTTCTAGTCTTTGATACAGGCTGGAGCAATTTAAGAGTTTATCCCAGAAGGACAATTTTTCAGTTTCGATTAAGTGCAGTACAGCAGAGTCCTGGCTTATAAAATGTATGAGTGATACAGATAAACACGATATGCTAGAGAAGGGTTTTTGTGAAAGGAACTCATGCCTCATAAAATAATTGGCGTTCTCTGAAGTAGCTAATAAATATGTGAACGAGGCATCACTGGTTGATAGAGAATGCTTGAACTTCCAAAAAAGTTTTAAAAATCATCAGGTTTCATACTGGCAAAATTAGCAGCACAGCCTTGCTGGATCTTGTGCTATCTGGCATGTCTGTGAACTGGAAAAGAGGGTAAATGCAAAGGTGATAGATAATATCTATCTAATTTGCTGATAATACTAAGTTATTTGGCGTAGAAAAGAGGATCTGGTTCAGAGAGCCGCAGGAGCGTGACAGTTAAAATGGCAATGCAATTCCAGAAAGAAAAAGTTATGTGGATGTGAAGGGAAAGGAGCAATCTGAACTTCACAGAGAAATAGTATGCTGTGCACTAGATACTGCCTCTCAGAAAAGACATTTTTGGATCCTGCGAACATGAGCTTAAAGCTCAGAAGTGGTCAAAACTGTAAAATCCAAGGTCAAGAGGGACCCTTAAGGGAATGGAGAAAAAAGCAGAAGGCATAATTATAGTGCTGCCTGAATCCAAATTGCACTTGCCTCTTTAACTCATTATATGGTCAGATCCTTCCATCTCAAGAGAGTATTGGGGAAATGGAAAAGGTTTCTAAAAGGATGACAAAGATTATAAAAGTTTTATCTTCTGTGTGAGATGTAGATTCTGTAGAAGTGACTAAAATGTCAGTGTCATGGGAGAGTGTGAAAAGGGATTGATGGTTCACTGTCCCTTTCAATATAACTAGAAGGCATCAAATTACATTAGCAGAGGCTAGATTCAAAACAAGTGCAAGGAGTTGGCTCTGTATGCAGTGTGGAGTTAATTTGCAACTTACTGCCCCTGTAGGATATAGGTGCTAAAATTTTACATAGATTCAAAAAGAGACTGGACAAATTCATGTAACAGATGTCTGTCAAGGGTTGGCATAGCAAAGACATCAAAGAGAATTATTTCGTTGACTGAGGAAATCACCTGAGAGTTCAGGAAAATATTTTTGAGGTAGTTGTTATTGTATTTGTATGTAGTGTTGGCCAGTTTCCCACAGTGTTGGCTTCTGCCAGAAACAATTACTGCATCGGTTGTCTGCTAATATGTACACTTTTTTGTTCCCAAATGAGTTCAGCTCAGGAGCCCTTTCTCTGCTTCCTAGGAACTCTTAATTCTTGAATATACAGTAGTAAAAAAATGTGAGTGGTATATTCTTGCCACTTTGTGCAAGTTGTCCCACACTGATCAAACAATAACTCTGGACACATGATATGTAATTTTCAAATCACCTGTTACTCTTCTGAACAAAGATTTATTTAAAAACCTTGTGTGAGAATGCTTAATCAAACACAGTGCACAATCACATGTATGTGGAAAAATAAATTTTTGTTAATTATGTTGTGTAAATCACTAATATTAATACATTATAATTTAAATCCCCTCAAGTAAATTAACTACTTCAACCATAGGGGGCCTTGGCCTTGGAAGTTTTGAAGCGTGCCTTATTACAGAAGAGTTAGCTTACGGTTGTACAGGGGTTCAAACTGCCATTGAAGCAAACTCCCTAGGGGTAAGTCCTGTCTTTTCTTACATCCTTTAAACTACAATCGCTGCACTTTAAAGAGCCGGATTAACGGTCTAAATATTTTCTTTCAGCAAATGCCAGTTATCATTGCAGGAAATGAGCATCAACAGAAAAAATACTTAGGAAGAATGACAGAGGAACCAATGATGTGTGTAAGTATAAGTGCTATACTGCAGAATGTTCCTAAACAATGTTGATATTATTACTCCTTTTTTTTTTCTTTTCTTTCCCCTCTTTTTTTTTTTTGCCATTTTTTCCCCTTGAACAATTACATGTACTCACACCTTAGCCCTTTTTGATTTGTATATAAACAGTGAAATTTACTGAAAGTTAGCGGATACCTAATGAGATACATGCAGTAGCAAATAGAAGATATTACTTGGAAAATTATCCCTATCCTAAGTCACTTACCAAAAATTAATTGTTTTTATTTCCCATTCAAGAGGTGGTGTAGACATTTAAGAAAAATACAAGGTTTATATAAAGAGACCCTTAACTTAGATGGGAATGAAACTCTGTTTGTGATCTTAAATATTACATAAACAGTACGTTTTACATAGAAAGAAGTAAAGATTCCTGTGCAATGTATGTTAATCTGTACAACTGAGCCTCCTAAAATGAGGGATTGGTAAACATAAAATGTTACTTGGTGCTCTTATTTTTAGACTTTAAAGATCCTCAGTTTTCACATCAGAATTTTTGAAGCCTGAGGAGGTGATAACTTAAGAGTTACAGAATGTTTCTGTTGGATTAAAAGCCAATTTTTTGTACTGGTATGGATTTATATAGGAAATTAACCCTTACTCAGCCAGCCATTTGGGGGAGAGGGCATTGTGTATTGGGTTGTTTTCGGGTTTTACTGTGGGGTTTTGCTTATTTGGTGTTTGGATTTTACCATGCAGTTCACTTAAACCTTTTACAAATAGTCTGATGCACATAATCTGCATTAATTTGTAGTTGACTAAAGATAGAACTTTTATTCCCCAAGACTTCACATCTTAATTTCTTTTAGGCTTACTGTGTAACAGAGCCTGGAGCAGGCTCGGATGTGGCTGGTATAAAAACAAAGGCTGAGAAGAAAGGAGATGAATATGTTATTAATGGTCAGAAAATGTGGATCACAAATGGAGGGAAAGCAAACTGGTATGTTAACTGGTATCATAGTTTTATGCTGTTATGTTGTGGCTTTACCCGACCCCTCTGCCCTCAGTTAAATTCTTTAAAGACCTGGTACAGCTCTGAATTTTCACTGTGTTTCAGCAGACTAAGTTTTAATCTCTGCCCAGTTTATCAGGACAGCTATCAGGATAGCATATACAAATGCAGTCTTGAGTGCTATGCAAAGCTTAAAAAGGAAAATGAGTGATGACATCATGACTCCACACTCAAGGACGGCCTCTTGGATTTTGTGCTATCAAAATTAAATCTGATTCTAGAAGAAACACCTCTTACTCCTAGTGAAGCTAGAAATGCTGTTAGCTTGTTGTGGTACCTTTTATTTTCTGAAAAGAAGACATTTTCCATCTGTCAAAGATTGCAGATATGGCTGTGATGCTTTTACAATGTAAACCTCTTAAATAATGTCTTACATCACACTGATTCACAACACAAAAAAATTCCCTGAATTCAAGTGGGAAAAACTTTATACACTCACCCAAAAGCTGAATTTTCTAGTTATTTCCTTGTTGAAGGCAGACCCACTAAAGACAAGCTGTCAGATTTCTTTTGACCTTACTTTTGACCTTACCATAAAAGTGATTTACAGCTGTTTAATTCCTAAGAGAAATACTTATTTACAACTTACACCTAGAAAAATAAAATCAGGATCTTTGAAATCAGGTGATAACTTTTACATCCAAGAATGTACGTTCTAAGCATTAATTTTTATGTACATGCTATGAATAGGTTTCTTTTGTAGTATTTGTGAATCTGGTAATATCATAAAGACTTACATAGAAAAGGTAGAGAATTTTTGCATGTTGAGCTGAATAATTTTGTTAAATTTTATAAAATCTTGAGTCTTTGAAACTTCCACTCTCTTGCTCCCTCTTTTTATTTTCAGGATGGGCAAGAAAGAAAGGCTGTTAACTTACAGACAGAATTTATTGTATGGTAGAAATGCACATAAAAATGTTTAAAATGCTAAATAAATATATCCTGTTAATTGTGAGGATAAACTGCCTCCATCTTCTTTCTTTTATACTAGGTATTTTTTGCTAGCACGTACCAATCCAGATCCAAAAGCTCCTGCAAGCAAAGCCTTTACTGGATTCATTGTGGAAGCAGATAGCCCGGGGATCCAAATTGGAAGAAAGGTATAGACTGTATTTCTTGTTTGACAAGCCAGGAATTATTGTTCAGTTCTAAACCAATAATAAAACAACTGTACCACTAAAGAAAAGAAAACTGTTACACAACTGAAAATTTTCATACGCTTATATACAACCATCTTTTCATTTTCAAACATAAAAGAACTATTCATAAAACATAATTTTAAAGCTATTAATTCAGAAAAGGAATTATTCAGAATGGTCTAAAGTAAGATGACTACTTTGAACAGCTGCAAAAGTCTTTGAAAACTACTGTATTGGCAGGTGCCAGTAAATGAAAAGTAGTATGCCTTGAAAGAATAAGAAACAAGTTGGACAGTTTTGGCACTAAATACACACATAGTGAGTTTTAATTTTAGCTACTGCTGTTTGAGGAAGAGGCCTTAGAGATACTGGTGCTAATTCTCTCTTAAAAAAAAAAAAGTACTATTTTTAATAGCAGGTAAAACTGAATGTTGAACAGTAGGCAAGAAGTCTGAAAACCTGAAAAGTTCATTTATTTATTTACTTGTAGTATACTTGTACTTCCTGCATATTAGATTATTTTCTTTTTCCACTTGCATCTAAAAGACAGTTGAACTAGAGGAACACAAAAAGACTGATTACAGTGACAGAACTAATTTCATATAAGGAGAAAGTAAACTGCCCAGCTTAGACAAGTTAAGGGCATGCTGCTCTGTAAGTACAAAACTAGTATTTGTCTTGGATGTGGTACTTTTTAGATTAAGTGTTTTGGGGAAGAAAAACTATGTGCTTTGAGTCAACAAAAGAATTAAAAAATATTGTACCTCTGAATAATCCAATTTAGTAGCGAACCTGTAAATTTCCCACTTCAGGAAATAAATATGGGTCAACGCTGCTCAGATACAAGAGGCATCGTCTTTGAAGATGTGAGAGTCCCAAAAGAAAATGTATTGATAGCTGAAGGAGCTGGCTTTAAAATCGCAATGGGAGCTTTTGATAAGACCAGACCACCTGTAAGTATCAGAAAAAACTTGGTTTTAAAATACAGCTGGAACGTCTGATTTTTTTATTCTGGCCTGTATTCAATTCAGGTAGCAGCTGGTGCTGTTGGATTAGCGAGAAGAGCCCTTGATGAAGCTACTAGATACGCTATGGAGAGAAAAACCTTTGGGAAACCAATTGTTGAAGTAAGTAAGTAAGTGTGGGGGCAGACAGTATATAATAAAAGCTTATGTTTTCACATCAGATGTACTGCTACTGATTTTCTCTGTTACTCCTTTATATTTATATTTCCTTGATTTTTATATTATACCTCTGCCATTTGGGGGTTTCCAACTATATAGGTTGCAACATAAGTAAACTTAGCCATGTCGCAACTTCAGGAAGTTTTTAAAATTTATCAGTGATTGTAGTAAAAGCAGAAAGCAAACTTTGCCCAGAACCTCAAAAGTTACATACAAGGAGGGCATACTTAAGTTCTTCAGTGCTAATAAAAAGGGATTTTCAGGAAAGAAGAAAACATCTGAGGTATGTGAAACAAGACATATATTATTAACACTAATAGAATACATTGCCAAGCATTCTGCTTACCAGTTTTGAAAAAATATGAATAAACAGCAAGGTAAATACCAATCTCATTAATAGGAAAGAACAACTTCATGATCACTATTTAATTCCTATGGCTAAATGGATTTGAAAATCAAAAACTTAAAGAGTATAATTCAACATACATATATGAGAGCCTGAGGCATATTCTGTAGAACTTGTACAACTTACTGAGTTTCTCGAAAAAAAATGACTGTGTTTAGGACATGATATCTTTCTTGGATGTCATAAAATTTTAAGCAGGCAATATTAACCTAGTTTATTTCATCATAGCACCAAGCAGTGTCTTTCTTGCTTGCTGAAATGGCAATGAAAGTTGAACTCGCTAGAATGGCTTACCAGAGAGCTGCATGGGAAGTTGATGCTGGTCGCAGGAATACTTACTACGCTTCCATTGCAAAGGCATTTGCTGGTGACATTGCAAACCAAGTAGCTGCAGATGCAGTGCAGATTTTTGGAGGAAATGGATTTAATACTGAATATCCTGTAGAAAAACTAATGAGAGATGCTAAAATCTACCAGGTAAGTAAAACAGAATGTGATAATGCATAGATTTTATACAGAATAAACTAATGGCTACTTACTTCAAATCATGATGTACACCTATTAAAAAAATTTTTAGAATGAAAGCAGTAATCCTTCCATTTAAAGAGTCATTCAAATGAGGACATTATTTCAAATCAGGAAATTACTTCCATACAAAAGTCATTGCACTTGATGAAAACTCAACCCACATAAAAGAAATAAATTATATTTTTTCTTTCTTTCCTTTTTCCCCTCTAATGTGGTAACTCTTTGCAATTCTTGGATTCTGAGTTCTGAAGTTTTCGAACTCTTAGGAAAAAAATCCTGATCAAAATACCAACGCTTGCTTTGGTATTCTGTAAGTAGAGGTGGTTTACGTATCATACTGTTCTTGAAAACCTTCAGAGATGCAAATCTTCTGACCATCTATCTGTATTCTGGATCGATGTCTGCTTATAGTTTAGCTGTCTTAGCCTGAACACTAAAGCAGTTTCTTACCCCAACGACTTAGGAGGGAAAAGGTGTTTTTCATTTGGTTGTGGTTTTTGGGTTTTTTTCTTTTCTGTTTACAGTAACATCATCTGTTACTTTAAACTTTCTGTTTGAAACTTTGTTTTGATAAACTGTGTAGAATACTGTGGTTGAGGTATCATCGGTATTGGGTGTCATGGTGTTGTTGTTTAACTGTGCAACTAAGTAACCACTCAGCTGCTCACTCCCACTCCCTGCTTTGGAAGGATGGTGGAGAGAATTGGAGAAAAAAGGTAGCTCTCATGCGTTAGGAATAAGAACAGTTTACTAACAGAAATAAAGTAAATTATAATAATAAAAGGGAGAGACAGATAGGAATAAAACCCAAGAAGAACAAGTGATGCACAATCAAGTTGTTCACCACCCAGTGACCAATGGCCACCCTATCCACCCGCAGCAATCAGCACCTTCCCAGTAACTCCCCCTAAGTTTATATACGGGGTGTGACTCTCTGTGGCATGAAATACCCCTTTCCAGGGGTATACCCATTCCAGGTCAGCACTTCTGGCCATGCTCCCTCCCAGCTTTTTGTGCACCTCCTTGCTGGCAGATCACAGGAAACTGAAAAGTCCTGGATTTAGAGTAAGCACTACAGAGCAAGAACTGAAACATGAATGTGTTACCCACACTATTCTCGCATTAAAACCAAAACACAGCACTGTACCAGCTACTAGGAAAAGAATTAACCCTATTCTAGCTGACACCATGACATGTAAAATGATAATCTCGCATGTGTTGTATCAACAGAAGTGTGACACAACGTAGAGTAATTAGTCATTTTTTTTAACAAGAACCTTTTGTACTAATGTTTAGCCCATAGTTCCCTGTAATCCCCAGGGTTTTTACTGCAGTGTTACTGTCAAGAAATTATTCCATGACATGTTGTAATTAGTATATTGGCATATACTATGCTACAGTTCTTCTTTAAGCAAGAATATTTTAATTGTGTTCAGCAAAACTTGTAATCTTTGCTGACGTTATCTAACATAAATCGTGACTAGATAAAACATATCAAAAGAGATATCAAGAAATGCACATAGACTGTGACCCATAATGATTGTTAGCTATAACAGCTGTCATTCTCAAGATTCTAGGTAGTTAGTGTTTGTCTTACAGCTGACTTCAAAATGAAAACTATTTTTGCCACTAGGCAAGAATTCATTTTTCTCGGTTTAAGGAAAGACAGCTGCTGTGCTGGAATCAAAAGGTCCCTATAACTAACTTCAATTCTGAGAGTGAAGAAATGAATGATTAATTGAACTTTATGACTGAGATTTTTTTTCCTGTCAGGTTGCATGCTGTTTTTAGAATGATGGTGTGAGGGTTGAAATTCAGATTGATTGAGATTAATTTTACAGAACCCATTCATTATTACTTAGTTTTTTCATCACAGTGATCCAAATGCATGGCTAAGTAGGCTTGTTTTTGTAATTAATCAGATTTAGTATTAAATTTTTGATGACTGTCAGTTCCACTTCATCCCCAAAAGAATTCAGGAAAGGCTTTTGTCTTGCAATTATTTTGTCCATGTCTCTTGATTATATCTTGCACTTCACTCTGCTTTGCTGTATTACTGCTCAATTCCAGATGGTATATACTTTTGTGCATATGTTGCATGCACAAAAACTTGATTTTTCAACTTGTCTTTCATATGTTTGATCATTTTTGGTATTACATGATCCTTTTACTGTGTTTACTGGTAACATTTTTACATGTTCCTACTCTGCCCTAGTATTGTCTGGCTACAAATCTAGGCTACTTTGGTACAAATTCTTAGGTTTGGAAACTCTTAAATTTGGAAAACTTCCTTTCTTTAATTCAAGTCAAGGAATCTTGAAACTACTTCCATCAGCTTATAAACTAAAACCTTTCCTATAATTACTTAAGAGGATTGTGAGTTGTGATTCAAGTCAATACACTTGAATTTCCTGGCTGTCTTCATCAGCAAGTGCAACTTTAGCGCAATAGGAGGACTTTTGGTAGATTACAGGAACACCTGCCGAGACCCTGACAGCTACACACTAAGCAGTTTGAGCAGGCTGAATTCATAGCAAACCTGTTTGGTCTCTTGGAATGTATGTCCCTGATAATGCATGCAGTTGTTAAGGTCCAGTTGTGGGCTTGGACCATTATGGCTTTCCTAGGGTTTGGTGAGTGTTTAGTGCAGAGAGAAAACAGAGCTTCCATTTGTTTCAGAAGGCACCTAGTATTCACAAAACACAGTCTGCTCTGTGGACTGGATCAACATGGGGTAAGCAGCAGCAGAGAATCCACCTTGAGAATCAACAGCTTGTTCTGAACCAGAACTAATGTGAACTCAGGTTATAGCATCCTTATTTTTGAAATGCTCTTTAAGGTTCCTGGAAAGATTACTCCTGTAAGTGAATTTGCATGATTTTCAGCAATTTGCCAAACCAAGTTCTGGCAGAATTGGGAGCTGAAACATTAAAACCTCTAAACTATGTTGCCTCAGTCCTTGCATTACATTGCAGTGTGTCTATGGAGCATACAGCCTCCTTTGGCATTAGAACTTCATAGGTGCTTCTTTGTCTATTTTTGACTTTGCTGCCAGCAAACAAACATAACAGAGTGATGATGCAAGAAGAAGAAAAAGCAAGAATAAAGAAAACCACAAAAAAACCTGTATGGGAAACAGTACTAGAAAACAAGAAGCAATGGAAATAAATGGATCAAAGATAACATATGGTATGACCTTGAAAGGGTAGTCAAAGAAAATATAACACTTAAGGACAAGTAGTCTTTTCCCTTCTACCCACTATTTCAGATCCTATTTTGTAAAATCTGTATTATGTTTTTTCTTCCTCAAGTAAGAGGAGTGTTGTCACCTGTCTATTTTCATGAGAGCCCTACTGACTTTAGGTAAGAGCACCTGAGAGAACAAGACTTTCTCAGTATCTTGTATGAGTTACATTTCATTTAGCCCACTGTAATCACTCTGTCATGCTGGAATTTTCTCTGTCTTCCTGCACATCCTAATCCACACTGGATTAGTGCCATGGAGGTTTACAAATGTATACCTGTTAAAACCTTTTAAAAAATCACCCGGTAACATTATTGCAATTCTTCTTTTCAGATTTATGAGGGAACTGCTCAGATTCAAAGGATGATCATAGCTCGTGAACACGTTGGCAAATTTAAGGCTTAAAGAAATGTATAAAGTGTGTCCGGTGCTGCTGTAGTGTTCTGTGTTCCTATGGAAAAAGATTTTAGCGCGTTTCTCCATAGAATTAAAAAGGGACGAAGAAAAAAAAAATCCTTCAAAATATTTTTATTCTGTTTATTATTAGCATTGATTCTGTTCTCACTATAAAATAAGATAATCTGAATGTCATTTCTAACAGTCAGTGCTGCATTCTAATAAAATATTTTTGAGAGAAGTGTGGTTGGTTTGTATTCATTTTGCTTGTCGTATCACACTGGACAAGTAACCCAAAATACAAATTCTGAAGTGTATTAATAGCCGTATTTCAGTTTCTCTGTGGTCTTGCCCCAGGCAGCTGAATGGCCTTTCCAGTTGAGCGGCATGAAGGCCTGCATTGCTATTGTCTGCATATGTCTGTGTTGAGCAATTATATACTATCCAGCAGTAACAGTATCAGCTTGAGAGAACCTACAAGGACCATCAAGTCCAACCCCTGGCCCTGCACAAAAATCCCACCCTGTGCCTGAGAGCTGTAGTTAGTGTACTTTAAATTTACTATCTGTTTCAGAATAGACTTTAGCTGTAGCGACTCATAACAGCAAGAAATAGATCTTATTTTTGACTGTGCTGTGCAACCCAGCACTATACATAATACTTCTTTTTTGAGGTTCCTGCCTGGTATAATTCAAGGGGAACATGTGCCAGCATCAAGAGTTGGTAATCATGAGCATAATCATTCAAAACAGTTTTAATTAGGAAGCAAAAGAGACGGTTTTGAGCAAAAGGACAGTTATCTTTACCCGTTTTACCTGTGACTAAATTCTTAGATTAGCTTTTCCGTAGAGCTGAGGAAGGAAACCGAAGTTATTTCTAAATGCTATCCTGTTTGCTGTGATGCAAGAAAGTTCACAGCTGAAGTTAGTGTACTTTAAGCTGTGATGCAAGAAAGTTCACAGCTGTAGCTAGTGTACTTTAAATTTACTGTTTCAGAATAAGACTTTAGCTGCAGCGACTCCGAGCGCCACTTCCGCTACCGGCCCTCTGAAGTGCGCAGCGCAGGGCCCGAGCAGTGCCGAGCAGTGCCGCTCGGTTCTGCGCAGCCGCCGGCGGGCGGGGCCTGAGTGGGTCCTGGGCGGGCGCTGCGAGGCCGCGCCGGTGACTGCCTTCCGCTTTGCCTCTTCCTGTGCGTGCAGAGAACATGGTGGGTACCGGGGCTCGCGGCATGTTACGGCTCTCTCGCCTGCGGGAAGGTGTTGTTTTCTAGCGCTCAGCTGTACCGGCCTTGGGGGAACGCAAGTCGCACTGGGTCCGCTCGGGCGGACGGGGGTGGAACTCGCCTCTCCAGCTGCGCAGAGGCCTCGGGAGGGTGCGGGCGGGGCCGGGTGGGCGTTGGGCAAGGCCTGGCCCTGAAAGGGATCCTGCGACTGGCGCTTTAGGTTATTACTGGCGAGTTGGGCTTCTTTCTTAGCTTTATTGCAAGGTTTGGTTCTCAGCCTTTTCCGGGGAAAGGTTTAGTCAGGCTGAACAGTGATGTGAAATACGCAACCTGACCTAGGCTCAGAAGACTTGGAGAGATGTTTTTTCCCAGAGTCACGGTCACCGGTATTGACTAAAATATGCCAAGTTGCTGAAGCGTTTTGTCCTGACATTGCAACTGACATGTTGGTGCGTTTTGCAGGGGACACCGCAAAAGGATGTTATAATAAAACCCGATGCCCCAAGCACATTACTTTCAGAAAAACATGCGGACTATATCGCTTCATATGGAACAAAGAAAGATGATTATGTAGGTATCAGTTTGTTAGAGACAATAATAATAGCTTTTATTTATTGGCTCAGAGTTAAGGGTTAGATTCATGTCGACAAGCTAATTGTTTTTTACCCCACAATCCAAAGTACAAAATAAAGATGTGTTTGTTAATTTCTCTAGGTCTGTGATGAGTTTTGGCATGTATTATCTGAGTATGAATTTGAAGATTATAATTTTAGCTCCATAATTACTCTGAGACCTGAGAAACAAGGTATTAGCTTTTTCATCTACTAGAATGCACAAGTATTGTTGCCGTTACATGTTATTCTTTTGATGGGACCACTAATAGTTTTATAGTCATAAGTGATTGCATGTAGTCTACAACAATGGGATTCCAATTCCAGCAGGTGAAAATTGTCAATAACTGCTTATGTGAAGAAAAGTTGCAGTTACCTTTATTGTTCACAAAAGCGTGTCAAGCACTGTTGCATTTGACTGTATTGCACGTAAAAAATAATGTTTTATGTAGTGTAGGACATAATCAGTGTAAGAGAATTCAATGTAAATTTTCACTTCCTAGGGCACCTTCATATTGTGAGAGTTTTGGCACTTGGAAATAATAGACTTGTTATTTTTTGAGACTAGTTGGGGTGGCAATTTGAGGGGTTCTTTGAATGCCAAGATAATAAGCGATCTGAATTGGCGCCCAACTACTTATTTGTGCCTCATCTGACATTGAGCTGGATGCTTTGAACTAGAAAAATAGAGGGAGGGTGTGTAGTATGTGTAGGTATATACATGTGCATTTTCCTGTATATATGAGTGTGTATATACACATGTGCATGATGTACAGAATATCTGTGAGTGGCCGATGCATAGTTGCTAAACGGATGGAAGATGGTTGACTAACTAGAAACTGTTTATGAAAGTTACCTGATTGTTTTCATTGCTCTATGTTGATGGTCTGCTTATCTGATCAAGAACTAAAATAATGCACTGTTTAGGAATACTGTATGTCGGAGTATTTGAGGATGAGTGGTGTGTACTGGGGACTGACAGCAATGGATCTCATGGGGCAACTGCACCGAATGAACAAAGAAGAAATTCTGTCATTCATTAAATCATGTCAACATGAATGTGGTGGAATAAGTGCCAGCATAGGCCATGATCCTCATCTTCTGTATACCCTCAGTGCTGTCCAGGTAAATGTAGTAGGGTAATTTTAGGAAAAAGTGTTTGTGAGTAAGATTTTGATGATTACAGGTTGATGAACCAGTTACTGTTGGAAGCGCATGGCAAAAATTATTTCATTATCTTATTGAAAAAAAATAGAATGGACAAAACCTTAGAATTTAGCTGTATCACTTTCTAAAAATTGTTGTATTTGGGAATGTTTTACTTTTAATGGTCAGTTAATGGTTACTGCATTCTGTTAGCATTTTTGTAAGTTATCTTGAAGTACTCCTTAGCTACAGGTTTTTCTGGAACATTTTGTAGATAATTTTTGCTTTTTTAAATTCTTCTTAGTGTACATTGAGGTGAAAGATACATATGACTGGAATAAGAGTAAAATTTTGATTTTATTTTTATCTGTGTTTTTTGGGGGAGTATAATTTTAAAATTATACTGGTTTATTGAGCATTTTATTTATTTATTTGGTGCATACATTCCTCCTGATAAGAAGTAACTCTCAGTCTTATTTTTTCAGTGCAACTAATCTCCACTATAGACTTATTTTCTCATGATTGCCTGTGCCTTTGTTTTGTTCTGGTTTTTGTTTCGGTTCGTTCTGTTCGTTCAAACCGTTGAGTGAAAAAGTACCAAAAAGGCTGAAACACTTCTGACCAATTAGCTTGATTGCTTGCAGCGTGCCTCTCTCATTGAATCTTGTGGATGAAGTATTTTAATGGCATTACAAATAAATAATATGGCATTGTTTTCTAGGCAGAAATTATGCTGGATTTAAGATACTGGGTTTGAACCCCTTAGGTAGGACAGAATGCTCTAAGGTTGATCTTTATTACCTGTTGCAACGGGGATAACTTGCAACAAGAGCTTCCCTCCCTCCAAGACCTCGGGGGAGAGGTACCTCAACAATTCCCACTTTAGCAGTAGAATTACTCTGAATACTCTGAGAACCGGGAAACTAAAGTTTCTTTAGGCTGTGATGTCTGAACTTTTCCAGACTGTCCAGTCCAACTCCTTTCACAAATTCCAATTCAGTATAAGGGGGAATACAATTTGAAGTTGTTACTTTACATATTAGAGATGTTAGTTCTTAAATATATACTTGATATTACTGGGAGATATTTTCATGTTAACTGAATTGTGCTTTAGTTATGCAAACTGAAAAAGTGTTCACATATGCTGATGTAAAATTTTTGTGGTAAACTTAACCAGCATATTGTACTGAGTATGCATGGTGTTAGTGAACAAACTCTGTTTAGTCCTATCTACATATCCAGGATGTTTAAAGGGTCTCATCATATGTCCTTGTGATCACTGTTAATGGTAATTTGCTCAGATTTGCATTTAAAGTGCATGCTGTGATAATATATTTTCTGTTGGAGCTGTACATTCTTTTTTTTGAATTTTCCGTAAGACTTAAATTTTATCTAACAATTGAAAGATTCCAGCTAACTAGGTTTAAAGTTATTGTGTCCAGTGTTTTTCAGGATTGGCACTATAATATTGCTCAGTTTCAACTGGGATTTTTTTTTTTCTTCATTTTATTGCAAGTAATAAATTCCTAATTACTCTTTACCTATTATGCAAGTTCGAAGTAAAAACATGAAGTTGAATAGGGCTCAGAAACAGTATTGTTATTTTCACACAACATTGTGTCCTACAGGTTTGCTGGTATAAATCAGTGCTAGTTTGGAAAATTGTATTCCCTACTATAACCTTTATTTTTTTCTTCCAGAATATATTCACTGTGCAGTTGATGTATAATCATATTGTTCATACTTTTTCTTACATTGTTGCATTTTGATTCTATTAGTTATATTTAAAAATTGAATGTAAATAAAAATCTAATAATTTCAAATTAGTAATTGTTGACAAGTTTGCAGTGTAGGTGGAATTAGTGACTAGCAGCTTAACATGCATATATCCAAGTAGCCGCAGTGCAAAACTACTAATTGGTATGTCTAGGATGTCATTGTCCCATTACAATATTAACCATAATCAAATCTCTGTTCTACGCATCGCTAGCATAAAACAAAGAAATCTGGTTATGCTTTTGAAAGGAGACCTCAACATTGGAAAGTAACAAGGCATGAAAGAGTTCAGTTTGAATTGTTTGTATTTTCCTTTGAGAATTTCTTAAAGTTTTTAGGTGCAGATAATCTGCAGTGCAGAGATTAACTACTAAAGTGAAAAACAGAGTTTTTTTAATAAACCTTACCAGATAGTATTCAGTGTCAATTAAATCACATCTTTTATAAATCCATTATTTTTTTGTTAAAAAATAAAATTTTTGCTGTTATTGTGTCCTCTTTTTCCCCCCCAGATTCTTATCTTATATGATAGTCTCCATGTAGTTGATGTAAATAAAATTGTTGAATATATACAGAGCTTGCAGAAAGAAGACGGATCGTTTGCTGGAGACGAATGGGGTAATTTTTAGTTCTTTTAAATGTAGTGTCTAGGTTGACTTGTGTTAGTCTATCAACTTAAGTTCCTTTGGATAGTCTTTTTGTATATGTATTGTATGTGAACACCTTTATTTTCTGAGTCTTCAAAAAGAAGGGTTTGTGAAGGACAGAATTATGTTTCATTCCGTTCATAAATATTCTAAACTTCAGTTCCATTCTTGTATTAAGAATAAAGTGTCCAGCTCTTAAAGAAGAAAACTTTTGGGCATTTATAACTTAACAGTACTTTGATATACTAGATACGCAGTTTCATAAGGAACATTTTATACTTGCTATTTCATGGTAGACAGTAATGATCTGTAAGGTCAACTGTGATAGGATTTTTCGCTATGTGGGAGTGAGAAAAACTGGGTTTGTATTCATGGACTTCTGTTAATACTAATTTTGTTTCTGCATACAAATTCTTTATGAACAAACATGGCATTTTTAAGCTGTGGCATAAATATTTAGTCACTCTAAAAGTATTTACCACCATGGAAGACCTAAATTTTAATAAAAATCTATTGCATATCACTCGTGTTCTTTTTTGGGTAAAATTCAGCAATTGACATCTTAGCGGCGTATGTATGCTGCTGTAAAGGTAGATTATATGCTGTGTGTTGAATTGGTTCAAAGTTTGCTCCATCTTTTTTATTGAAGTATTGTCACAAGTGTACTGATTGCACAATGGATTGACATTATTTCTGAGAGGCACAGCTGAAGGCGTGTGATACCTGATGTAGGACAGAGCAGCAGATTTTTGGTTTATGTGTTTCAGCTTGTGAATTTCTTAAGAAGAGAAGTCTTGAATAAGTTTGACCAAAAAAATGAATGTTTGCAGCTCAGTTCAATTTTAAATTGTGACTTCAAGTATTAATTTCTTGGAGTTTGTGCTACAAGAGTTATATTTGACTTGACAAGCAATCATTCCGTTACAAGTGTAGGAGCTTTGGTTTTTCTTCCAGGTACAAATACGCAAAAGAAACCTTGTAATTTTAATTAGTTTTCCTGCAAAACAAGGAAGGCTTCTACTTTTGCCTGGATTGAAGGGAGAGTAAGAGTTGTCTGATTGTTTTTGCATTATTTCCATTGCTCTGCTATTATCTGTAGAGCACTACAGATAAAATCCAAAATTAAATTGTTTGTAAATTACCGCTAATTGAATTGATTTGGATGTATAGCTGTCCAGCTCTAAATGAGTTGTTGGCCTTTATGCATAGTAAAACGTCACTTAAATTATAAGGTACGTTTTCTAAATTACTGGGAGAGTAATTGATAAGTGGGAAAATTAAATTGTATGGGAGGATTTTTTTTAGCTGATTTGTTTTTCAGTGCAGAACCTAGGATTTTCACATTTTGTTCCATACTTTCAGTAGTGATTTTAATGTATGTTTTGAAAAAATAATATTTATTTCATTCCTTACCCCCTACCTTATAGGAGAAATAGATACAAGGTTCTCTTTCTGTGCTGCAGCGACTCTTGCACTTTTGGTAAGTCCTAAACCATCACTTGCACAAGTAGAGAATTGACTGGTACTGTTCTTTGGTACTGCTGAAGTTTCGGTAGATGAGCTTGGTAGAATATCAAGTGCATTAGTTATTTTCTGACTTGCAGGGGAAGCTGGATGCTATTGACGTGGGGAAAGCAGTAGAATTCGTTTTGTCCTGTATGAACTTTGATGGAGGATTTGGTTGTAGACCTGGTTCCGAATCACATGCAGGACAGGTGAGTTTCTCTTTGTACGGAAATATTTTAAATTAGCAGGCATCGCATACTGCCTATAAATGTTTCTTTACAACATGTGTCAGTGATGACAAGTGATGTACCTCTTGTTTCCCAAATGCCTGATTCTAGTATCTTAGTTAAAATAAATGAACAGATACCTAACCTAATCTGAGAAGGGAGGTCAAGACTCGAGAGTTTAGTCTAGGTAGAAAAAAGATCATAACAGAATAACTTTTAGGACTGTATTTCAGTCTTCACATAGTGATGTTGAAATTGCTAACCTGAGGATTTTTAGAGACATGGAGATGGGTATCAATATAGAGTGGACAAGATTTATCGCTGTTTCTGACGCAGATCATAATGAGACATAAAGATCAATCATATAGTATGCTTGAGATTTATCAGCCAATGAACTCAAATAAAAATGAGACATGAATCCTGTCAAGCATTACTTAATTTTTTGAGGAAAGCCAGTTTTAATATGACATACCTACCTTAGTAATGGGATACTTATCAGCTCTAGTCACTAGTTACTAGTGTTATTGGTGACAGTGAATTCTGAAAATTGCTCAGTAAAGTCTACTTGAGAAGAAAATGCAGTAGTATAATTGGAACAAATTAAAGGATCTCCTGAGGAAGACAACCTAACAGGAAATTTACATAATTTAAATAATTCTAAATTTAAATCTACCTTTCCTATATTTATTTCTTTTCGTGGAAGAGTTTATTGCACTTAGCCTGAATGTGTGAAAAAAATCCACTTTGAATGCTGTTGCAGTTACCTGTTTATTTTGCATAATTATGGTGAGTAATGCCATAGCTAATATTCACCTCACCATGTGAAAATACTAGAGGCATTTTGTTGACAAGTGTTGGGTTTCTTGCCCCTTCTTTGTTCAAAATCAGGAAAAAAAGTTAAATCTGTTACATGTACTTATCTTACAGTTTTCTGTACAGTAGCTTTGCCCATGTAGTCTAAATGGCTGGACCACGTTCTCGTGTTCAAGGAAGTCGGTTCAATAGCTGAACCCACTCTGGTTGCAGCTGGCATTTCCTGTGAGGATTAGGTCTGTTGTGATGTATGCTGTTCACATACCCCTTAAAAACCTATCTCCTTCACCTCCGAGGAAGTTCAGTAGTTTCCTGGGAGCATTGCCAAACCCAATCTCCTTTTATGACTGGGCAACCTGCCTAGTGGATGAGAGAAAGTCAGTGGATATGTCTGCCTAGACCTGAGTAAAGCATTTGACACGCTTTCCCATGGTATTCTCCCGGAGAAGCTGCAGCCCATGGCTTGGACAGGTGCTGTCTTCACTGGGTGAAATATGAGCTCTGTGGGCGAACCCAGAGAGCAGTGGGGAATGATGTTAAATCCAGTTAGCAAAGGGTCATGAGTGAGATTCTCCAGGCTCAGTTTTGGGGCCAGTCCTGTTTGATATCCTCAGTAGTGGTCTGGACAAGGAAATCAAGTTCATCCTCAGTAAGTTCACAGGAAGGACCAGTTTGTATGGGAGTCTTGATTCATGTGAGGGCAGAAGGCTCTGCAGGGGGGTCTGGACAGATTGGATCCATGGGCCACGGCCAGTTGTGTTCTGTTCAACAAGGCCCAGTGCCAGGTCCTGCACTTGTGTCACAGCCACCTTGTGGAATGCTCCAGGTTTGGGGAAGAGTGGCTGGAAGGCTGTCCAGCAAAAGGACCTAGAGGTGCTGGTCGACAGGAGCTGAACATCAGCCCAGGTGGGCAGGAAGGCCAGGGGCACCTCAGCTGTACCAGCCACAGTGTGGCCACTAGACCAGGCCAGCTGCTGTCTCCTGTGCTGGCCACTGCTGAGGCACCTCCAATCCTGAGGTGAGTTTTGGGCCCATCACTTCAAAAATGATGGTGCTGGAGCAAGTCTAGGGAAGGATAATAGAGCTGGGGAAGGGTCTGTAACGTAAAGCCTGTGAGGAGCAGCTTGAGGGTACTGGAGTGTTAAGTCCTGAGAAAAGAAGGTTCGGGAGAGACTTCACTGTTTCACAACTACCTGAAAGGAGATTGTGGCAAAGTGTCGGCCTCTTCTCCCAGTCAGTTAGTAGCAGGGCAAGGGAAAATGGTCTCAAGTTGCACTGCAGGAGATTCAGATTGGATATTGGGAAAAATTTCTTCACTGAGGAGTGGTTAAGCATTGAAACAGACTCCCTAGGAAAGCGGTGGAGTCTCCATCCCTGAAAGTGTTCAAAAAAAAAAATGAATAGATGTAGCAGTTTGTGATATGGTTTAGTGGTATTTGGTGCTATGAGGTTAAAGCTTGGACTTGATGATTTCAGAGGTCTTTTCCAACCTTAGTGATTCAGTGATTCTTGGCTTTTTGTGCTTCACTGCTTTCTTAGTGACCACGTGAAATGTGACCGAAGTATGCTGTTACACTGTGAATGTTATCTCCCAGAAAAAAACTGTTAATTTTTAAATTAATTATTAATAGGGGATTAATCAATGCAAATATATTACATGGCACTTTGAAAGTAAGTGTGACATGACTGAATATATGTGAAATTGCCAAGATAGTTAATGACCTAGGTTAGCCTGTTTCTGCTGGGGAATTCATTTGGTCTTTAGTTTACCCTCTGCAAGCATTAGGGTAAAAGACAGGTACAGGAACAAAGCATAGAATGAATGCAGAATTTTGATAAAGGCCTCATCCAGCCTGCAGAAGTCAGTTTGACTACTGTGGTTTGAGAATCTGTGTTTTTAAAATAAAATTATATGGCTCTGTCAGATCTCCTAGGATCACTTTCCACACCTTTTTAGTGTCTTATATTAGTAAAATACTACTGCTATGTAATTAAATCGTGTTACTGGTATTTTTGTACAAAAGTGACTGTAACAATAACCTACTTTTCTGAAAGAAAAGTCATTGAAACTTAAAGTTGAAATTTGTTTGTGCTTATTTTGCATTATTTGCATGACTGTATTGCTGCTTTGAGATCTTCCTGCTTTTAGTCTGCTAAACTATACTTAGTTTCTAAATACACAAAAAATTTATGTCTGTAATTTTAGATCTATTGTTGCACAGGATTTCTGGCTATA
Organism: Lanius collurio; assembly: GCA_020086605.1. Lineage (NCBI taxonomy): Eukaryota > Metazoa > Chordata > Aves > Passeriformes > Laniidae > Lanius > Lanius collurio. The sequence goes on from JACBWW010000016.1 coordinate 26,270,468, forward strand.
ACAGACCAGTTGCATCAAGTAAATGTTGACTTGCTGGGTTGGTGGCTTTGTGAACGTCAGTTACCTTCTGGAGGTCTCAATGGACGACCAGAGAAGGTATTGTGTGGCTTCTTTTCTTTGTTCAAACCTCAGTAGAGATTGCTTTTTCTAAGGCTAAACTACTTCCGCAAAACGTCAGGACTTCTATAAAATATTTAGTAACCTTTCCAAAGAAGTCATCTGGATTCTTTATTTTGATGATAACGCTTGTCATGCAGTCCTTAGCTATGCTTCGTTTGAGTCCCCAGTATAGCGAAGCACACATACTGAAGGATGCTTGCTGACCACTTGAATCGTTATCCTGTTAAACTGGGTCTTTAATATTTTCTGACTTTGGGAATGATCTTTTCTATAGGATTTGTATAAAAATTACTGTTTTGCTGGATATAAATCCTGAGCGTCATAGCGTTCTACATCACACTAGGAAGTTGTGTAACCTAGAAAAATCTCTGGCAAATAGATAGTCAACTAACAGATTCCCCTGCTGCACCCCTCCCCCGCCAAAATACAAATAGTCGATGTGAACTTCTTTGTATTTCCTCCTGAAAAAAAGCGCTGTGGCTTTTCAGCCTTTCTCACCAAAGGTGAAGTCTTTAAAAATCACATTCTTGTGGTCTTGTTTCTTGAAGAAGGGAAGGAGTTTAAAAAGATACTTTCCCTTCCTGAAAACAGAAGCCTGCTGAAAGAGACTCTGTCAAGAAACTCTTTTACTCCAGAGACATTCTTAAATGTTGTGTCTCTGCAACTGTATTGTGACAGCACACCTGGTAACGAGCAGAATTACCAGTAAAATTTGCAATGTTATGTTTAAAACAAAATCAAATATTAATCTGCCTCTCTGCTTGCCAGTTACCTGATGTATGTTATTCGTGGTGGGTGCTAGCTTCTTTGAAGATGATTGGTAGGATACAGTGGATTGACAGAGCGAAACTGCGCTGCTTTATTTTGGCTTGCCAGGATGAGGAGACTGGAGGATTTGCTGACAGACCAGGAGATATGGTAAGTAATAATTTTTCTAAATAAAGTACACGTGAAAATTTCAACTGGAAATTTCAACTTTTGTTTGGGAGTTACTCAGCTCATGGTCCCGGTGGGTTTTGCAGAGGCTGCAGTTTACTGTGAAGGACAAAGAGGGTAGAATTGCCATTGAAGGCGTACTTGGGGAGCGCATACTATATAATTCACTTGTATCACCCAATGAAGTCAGTTGCCATTCTTTACAAAATCTGGTTTGGTTCCCATAACACATGCAGCACAGACCATTTCTCACAAGAGCATTTGGAAGATCTATGTAAAAACACTGCCTTTGGTGGTGGGTTTTTTGGGTTTACTATTTTGTTTTGTGAAATGATCGGCAAGCTAAAGTCTGGTGCAAGTGAAGTAGTCTTCAACTCTCTTGGTGGTTTTGTCTGTTCTAAATAAATCGTAACATCATAAGTTTTTATTAAGAATCCTTATACACTAATACTCATTCTTTGCCAGTCCAGCCATGGAATAAATCTTCTAGCTGGCATTTTTCTAGATGAGGGAGGAAGAAACTTTTGTGATAACATCATCAAGAGGCTGGTGGTATGGATTTTTTGCTTGTTGAGAGAGCAGTTACAGTTTACCCGGTCTGTTCTCTGTGGTTTCAACTGCAAGTAATTGAAATTGAGATTGTCCCGGTGAAATGGCAAATAAAGTTCGTATCTTTCAAGAGTGCTCGACAGATAAAAAAATAAAAGGTATTATGAGACTTCATTGCAATTCCTTTAGAACACTTGGCTTATTTGTTAACGGTCTGGGGAGGTGTTAGCTGTTTTTATTGTGGCTGCCTGTGTCTGCTCTCTTCTCCAGAAATGCATTAAAAAATAAAGTAACTTTTTATTTTTTTTGCAAACCACTACTTTATTCCCAGTTGGGGGAGAAATTTGTTAACTCCTACCTGTCATTTGGAAAGTCTTTTTGTATTCTTAAGATAGGAAGAGTATTGTATTTCTAAGGCAAGTGTAGAAATTTCTACTCCTGTAGAAATGCTGATGCCCAGCTTTTTACTTTGTTCCTGCAGAAACTCATTCCTAACAGACCTTTTGGGGGGGGGGATTTTGTGTATGGGTTATTTTTTCATCTGTTTGTTTGGAGGGGGGGGGGGAAGACGTGGTGGTCACATGGTTTTAGCAGTAGAGGTTGGGGTTGTTTTTACTTGTAGTTCTGGGAGATTTTCTAGCAGAATTGGTTGCTGCTTCCTTCTCAAGGTTTTACAGCACAGCTCTGCATTTGGACACCATTAAAGAGCATTATAGTGTTTCTGAAGAACAAATGGGGAATTTATGGAAGTAGTACCTGTAGATGATCCAGTTTTCTTTTAAAGTGTTAATTATCTTTGCTTCTACCAACCCCGTTGATATTGCATGCTAATAGATGCATGTGAGTGCTTTCTGTCTTAACTCAGAGTTGAAAATCATCTTAGAAGCAGATAATTGATAAGCATTCCTGAGTAAATCATACTATTGTAAATGCCTGCTAGGGACATTGTCTTGCCTGTCAACATATGTTAGCACATATGTTAGCACATATGAAAGTTTGTTCAGTTGTATTGTCTACCCCAGCCATGGAGATTTTCAGTTCCCATGCTGGCAAACAGAATTTTCATTCCGTGCTAAAGAAAAACCGATTAACTCTTGGAAACAGACACAGGCTTGCTTTTTTCTCCCAGGTGGATCCATTTCACACCTTATTTGGAATTGCTGGACTATCTTTACTAGGAGAAGAACAAATTAAGGCCGTCAATCCTGTGTTTTGTATGCCAGAAGATGTCCTTCGAAGAATAAATGTACAGCCTGAGCTTGTAAGCTAAGCCTTGTAGAAACAAAAGGTTTATACGACCAGTTGCTTTGGTTTTACTGATTTATAATCTCATCAGTGAAACTTTCAGCATATTCATCTTTCAGATGTATTTACGTTATGGAAGTAAAGCAATTGCTTTGCGGTGGACTTTGGCAGTTTATAAATTGTATCAGAACAGGCTGGTTCCCGTGACCTGAGATGTTCTTGGGTTGTATTCTAAGATATGTAGAAACATTTCTAATCTCTATCTAAATGTATGGGCCTTGTTTTTTGGGTTTTTTTTTGGGGTGTTTTTTTTTTTTTAATATATAATATTCAAATTAAAGCTTGAATGTGTGAATGCTTAACTTTTCTTTTTCTGTAATATCAACCATGCCAGTGCTGGTCTTCACACAGGACTCTTTTGATGGTGGATCATGCAATGCACTTTAAAAGAATAGTAAAAAAAAAAAACAAAAACCAACAGAAAACCCAACATATTTTACCTAAGCCATGCACTTAAATACCACATCCTTATGTATTTAATTCTTCCTGTTCACAAATGCCACCACTTTTCTATATTGAGAAACAGCTGCTTCTTCTCACAGTAATTGATACCAGTAAAACCATAATTATGGTTCTTCTAAATATGTAAATATCTTCATTTATTGATGAGTCATTTAGACAAAATTCCACTGATACTTGAAATACAGCATATGTATAGTGAAACTTGCTAACATTAAACATTCTAGAGAAGGTCCCTGTAGGACAGTGACTTGTAATTGAATATAAAGTTGATTCTAAATTTGTTGCTGGGTTGAAATCCTGCTTTTGTAGCTTATATGACGCCAACTGTCAACACTCTCTTATGGTGTAATTGAAAATAAAAATAGCTGTGGAAAATACTTGTTCTCTGAAGGGTGAAATCCTCTTTGTCTTCTATGAAGTGCTAAAATTGCCTCTTAATTTATATTCCACACCTCCTACCTGAGACTGAATGGTATTCCACTTGTAATGTACACTAAAAGGTAATTGTGAAGGGGAGAAAGTCTTTGATAATCTCTGTACTTATGCTTAAGTAAGCCCTAAAGTTGTTTCACCTGTACTTCACTCAGCAGAGATCGCCACCCAAGATTTAGCCTGAACAGCTTTCATACTAGCAGAAATATATATTGATATGTAGTCAGTCATTTAAAATAAAAACCCAAACTCACTGAATAGAGAATACTAGTTGAGCACCAGTGTGGTGGTAAGGGGTGGTCAGGATCAGTTATGTTTTGGTGCTGAGAGCAGGTGTGGGATTCTTTCCACTTGAGGCGAGCATGTGCTGGGCACGACAGTTCCAGCCTGCGTCAGGCCTCTTCCGGCGGCGTTCTTTCCAGATGCAGAGTTGTTTTTTCTGCGTGGGGCAGCCCTGCATATTACGGTGATGTTGTGTTACGTGTCGTCTGTGTGTGTTCGGGGTAGAGCTGCACAAGCTCAGAGCGCTCCTGGTACTGCCGCCCTGCTGGGCTCCGCCCCACCGGGCCTCGCGCCACTACGGGCCGCCTCAGCCTTGCCAGCCGCCCGCCCGCTGCTCTTGGTCAGGCATCCCGCGCCGCCCCCGGCTCGGTACGGCCCTCTGCGGCAGCTCTCAGGCGGGGGCCGGGCCGCGGTGGGTCTGCGAGGAGGGGGCGGGGCCGAGCCGGGCCGGCTCTGCGAGGCGGGACAGGACTGAGGCGAGATGGCGCCGGGCCGGTTCTGCGGGGCGGGGCTCGGCTGTGTAGGAGGCGGGGAAGCCCCGTCTCCCGGCTTTCCGTGGCGAAAGTGGCCGTTGGACGCGGGAGCGCTTCCGGGGCAGCGTCATCACCGTCGCGCTCACCGTCATCGTCTTGATCACCATCATCATGACAACGCTCCGCGCCTTCACCTGCGACGATCTCTTTCGATTCAACAACATGTGAGCGCCGGCTGTCCCCTCTCCCTGCCCTCGAGCCCCCGCGCTCTTCCTCATCCCGCGGGGTCCTCTGGGCGTCCCGCCGGCCGCGCGGGCCGGCCCCGTGGTGAGCGCCGCTCTCTCTTCCCCTACAGCAACCTGGACCCGCTGACCGAGACCGTATCCTTCCCGCCGGGGCAGGGGCGCGGGGCTGGGCGCCGGCCGTGCAGCCGTGGCGGCCGCAGTTGCTCCTTAACCGATCGCCCAGTACGGGATTCCCTTCTACTTGCAGTACCTCGCCCACTGGCCCGAGTATTTCATCGTTGCCGAGGCGCCCGGCGGGGAGCTGATGGGTTACAGTGAGTGCCGGGTATTCCGGCGGTAACGTCTCCCTTCGTTGCCTATTTCGGGGATTGTAACGCGGGAGCTTTTCTTACTCTTCGCGTTTACCAAATATCCAACATAAAAGAGGAACGTTGCGTTGCATCTTCCCGTTTCTTAAATGTCTTAGGACTCATGGCAGTAGCTTCCAATTTGATGTTCCTAGCGCAGCTGTGGTAACATCCACCCGTATTTGGTGAATGGGTGTTTCTGTAGTCTAGAATTAAGCCCCTACGCTCCCTGGACACAGTCAGTAAAAGTGCTGGGCTTGCGTTTTGCATTGACCTGTAAGGGAAAGCTCTGGGTATGGATGTCATTTGCTGATGTGCTGTGTAATATTTGTGTTTTTCAGAAGTCATGCCAAAGAGAACTGCCAGGAGGTGGGGTGGGGCAGAGTAATGGTTTTTGCAGGGACGCAGGGAATAAAGTATGTGTGCTGTATAGAACATTTCTCTGTACCCACCACACTAGTTGCTTATTAGCAGTGACTGTGATATCTATAAAAGCACAGTGTGGATGTGTGAATGTTCATTAATAAACTAACATTGGATCAGCCCAGTGTGGAAAGGAGACAAACTAGAAAGAAGCTCCCCAAAACACCATCCCCACCTCCACTTCTTTTTTTTACCCCCTTCGACACATCGTGTTTGCAGCTTTTTACTGACAGATTGGTGAAGCTTCCCACGCTCTAGTCCCCCACAATCTCCAAAAGTCTCCAATAGTTGCTGGGATCATAGCTTCTAGCCCTCTGCTCCTCCATTATTTTAGTCAGATCTTAAATTTTGGTTCAGGGAAAGAGTCATGAGAATTGCTTAAAATTTGCATTAGAAGCCAACTCAAGCAAGGAATCTGCAAACTTGTTTGATGTTTTTTTACACTAGTCAAGAAACTGTTGTAATATTTGAGCAAAATGACATTTTTAGTGGCCGCCGAATCATAGAATGATAAGGTAGACACCCCTGTTTGAGCCTTTACCGCAACCATTGTAACATTTGTTTATCCATGGCTTATTCCTCTTGTGAAGTTGTCTGGCTGTGAGCGGTGCATTACTCCAAAGGTGCTGCTGTGCTGATGCTCTGTATGTTCACAGTCATGGGCAAAGCTGAAGGCTCTGTGGCTAGGGAAGAATGGCATGGACATGTTACTGCTCTCTCTGTTGCACCAGAATTTCGACGGCTGGGTTTGGCTGCTAAATTGATGGAGCTCCTGGAAGAAATTTCAGAAAAGTGAGTAGTATGTCTATCTTTAAATTTATCTTTTAAAGTAATATTTTAAAGTAATAATTCTACAGACACCTGTCCCTGATTTACATGCAGAGTTTGGCTTTATGTAGTGTTCTGATTTTCTGAAATTCCTCATAGTTGGAGAAAAAGAGTTATGAAAGTTGCTTAGCAGTTGAAAATCTTAGGGTTTCTCTGAAAGCTAACTTGCTTGAGTGAGTAGTATGTGGCCTGAATTCCCGTAGAGATACTGCATAAAAGAACATTTCTTGACAGGAAAAGAGCTTTGTGAAATGTCAGCACTGTCTTCTGTGGGGCCTCTAACATACTTGTTCGGTAATTTTGGGCATTGTGCAATGCCCTCAGGCGCAATCTTGAACAAATTTTGTACTGCAGAGAGTATCTTAGCTTACTTGCCATCCCTTGCTTGGTTACTTGTACGTGAGAAAATTTAATTTAGTGTCAGATGAACCCATTGGGAAATGTCCTTAACTGATTCTGTTAGGGTAACCCCACTATGGTTGGTAAAATTGGAAAATAGTACCACGTTTTGAAAAAAATTGCCTTGTGAAGTTAAGGGGCTATCTCCTGTTAGGCAAGTGGATTTTGTGACCAATTCCACTCTTTGTAATCCAAGCAATCTAAAATGTGAATTTTTTTTTATTTTAATTGTATCATATGGATTTAGGCCCGTGGGGGTGTTATGTTTGTCCCGTTCTTTCTGTCCAAATTTCTGCACCCACTAACTGGTGTAGAAGGGCCATGCGACAAAAATAAAATTAAATCCGTGTCTGTATTTGAATTTGCCCTTGGTAAAGGAGTGTATCTGTTATTACACTGTGACAGATGTTTCATTAGTGTACTACATTTGACTCAATTTGGTTTGATTACAATTTATGGGTTGTTATTTAGAAATACATTGACATACTATTCCTTAATATGGTTTTGTTTATTTGTTTGTTTGTTTGTTTTCCTCCCCTGCTAAAGAAAGGGTGGATTTTTTGTCGATCTCTTTGTGAGAGTATCAAATCAGGTTGCTGTAAATATGTATAAGCAACTAGGCTACAGTGTGTACCGGACAGTCTTAGAGTACTACTCAGCTAGCAGTGGGGAGCCAGATGAAGATGCTTACGGTAAGTTCTTGTTTTGTCTCAAATGGAATGGAACAATTCTCACGTTGAGAGTTCCTGGGCTTGTTTGTGAGAGTACTGTTATTTTTTTGGTATATGAAACAATTTCAGATAGCTGATTAGTGGGATTTTTGTATCCTCCTTTAGATAACTTTTCCAATTTAAGATTATATCAGTTTCAAAACTTAATCTCACCATTTACACATTTTGTAGCATCTCTGGCAGAATCAACTGCAGAACAAGAATAAACACAAAGGAACAGCAGTGCTTTCTTCCTTTCATCCCATAACAGGGACTGGAAGCTTCTTCACTGAGAGGGTGATTGGTAACTTCAGTGGTCTATCTCCAGGGAAACGGTCATGACACCAAGCTGATCAGAGTTCAAGGAATATCTGGACAATGCTCCTAATCATACAGTATAGTTTTAGGTAGTCCTGTGCAGAGCAGGGAGTTGCATTCTTATAGGTCCCTTCCAACCTGAGGTAGTCTTATGCTTCTAGGAAATTTTCTTGATTCAATATTACCTTATTTTAATGGAGAAGTCGCTTAATATGGCTTTGTACAATGACTGATGTTACAATAATAACTGGTGGTTATTTCCTTTTGCTATAGATATGAGAAAAGCTCTTTCCAGAGATACAGAGAAGAAATCAGTTATACCTCTGCCTCATCCCGTGAGGCCAGAAGACATCGAGTAACTTTAAGCTGTGGTTCTTAGGCAATTTACTAAGTGTCAGGTTCCCTCTCCTATAACCCCCAACAGCTTATGGATAAGAAGTTTTAGGCCAAATGTTTTTCCCATAAAATATTAAAAAGCACGATTGAGAAGCCAACTGACACTGCTTATATTGGTAGTGGCTGTATATTGCCACACTTACTCTGTTATTTTTCCTTTCACATATTGGAGAGTTGGAGACTATTAAAGTGGAATTACCTCCTGTATGGTCTTGTCTTGGTTTTCTGTCAAACCAAAATACCTGAGTTCAGTAATAGTAAAATCTCTTCAAATGCATTTATTCGTGACTACTGAAAATGCTGTACTGTTTTCTCTGTGTGTCCCAGCTGGCCAGGGAGTGCAGGGCAGGAGGAGGCTGGGAGCCGCAGAAGGCAAACAGGGGATGAGCTGCGCCCTGCAGTGTCTTGCCCGTGGCACACCTCACACTCCGCAGCGTCCAGAGGTCAGGGAATCTCAACTGGAGGGCCAAATGTAGCCCCATTGCACAGCTGTCCTCTACAAGCCTTCCTGCTCCCAGCAGGGCAGCCTTCGGAGGCCATCACTTCCCAACAGGCTCCTTGCCTTTCCCAGAGGTCCTGGCCAGCACAGGAGCCTCCACTACTGTTTCTCCACTGGCACCGGAGACAGAGCCGCAGCCGGGACAGCGCGACAGCCGAGGCTGCTGCTGGTGGCAGAGAATGACGCGGCAAAGCCAACGGTCAGAAAGTCTTCCCGGCCGGAGCAGCTCTCCGGTGCAGAATGCCAGTGCCTTTGGGCTCAGGGCTGGAGGGATCATTAGGCCTTTTCTGCTGCTGAAGGTGGCTGTCCCAGAGAACTGCTCCCAGGCAGCAGCTGAGCCTGGGGGTGCACCACAGGCACGGGCACCACTGGAGCTGTCGGCAGGTTGCCTGGGACTGGTGCCACGTACCCCTTGTTCCCAGCAATTCTAGGTGGGCTGGGCGGCGAGAAGGAGCTTCCTTTCTGGCCACGGGACTCGTGGCACAGTTTCGGGGAGCCAGGGATGGAGCAGTGCCAGGCCAGCACTCCCATCTGGCACAAGGTGGATCTGTCTTCCAGTTGGATCTCCTCTGCAAAACACACATCCCAGGGATGGGAACACAGTGATGGGCACTAGGATGCCCAGGTAGCGCTTGGATGGGCACAGATAAAGCTCTGCCCACAGCTCCTCGGTGATGGGCTGCTCTGAACAGTCAGCCTGAGATCTTTCACCCCAGACAGACGCCACCAACACCCCAAAAGTACCCCGAGAAACCAGTTAGCACTAGGGAATATCAGCACGTTGTCTCTGAGGAGGGGCTTAGTCAACAATTCCCAGGGCTAACCTCTCAGATCTCCTATACACTCACCCAGGTGTGTCTGAATCCCTTCCTTTCCAGCTTGAGGACATTACACAACAGCAGTGTTAAAGCAAAGGGAATCTTCCCTCGCAAAAATTAAATCCCAAGCAACAGCCCTTGGAGATGCCTTAAAATAAAAGGTTAAAGTCTGATACAGTTTTGTTTGGATTAAGCTTTGAGTTTTTCAGGGACCCAACCAGAATTGCAGAACCGATGGAAGATTTTAACAGGCATGTCAGATGTGACGTGCCCTGAAGGTGGGTATGGGCATCCCTTTCCTCAGGGAAAAGAACTTCAGAGGCCACTCCTCAGGCTCTGAAATGAAATCAGCTTTCTGGGTTGGGAGCATGCCCAGCTACCACCTTCTGCTTTAAAATACCCATTGGAGCTTGACCTCAGGGTGGGTGAAAAATCAGATGAATTCCAGGGAACTTGGTCAAGACCTCCACAAGAACATCAGTGGTGCTGGGGGACAAGGGTTATAAATAGAAAATCCTATGGAATATAAACCTGTCTTTGTCCCGATCCCACTGATCTTCCTTGGGACCTTTTCTGACAAAGCTGGTGCTAAATGGCAGTTCCACATGGGAACAGGAATACTCGCCATGAGGCACTGTGTGGCTATTCCAGGAGGAATTCAGCATGGAAATCAGGGCTATACATGTAATTCGTCTAAACTAGGAAAGCTGATAATGAAACCCAAATCTTGCCACCACACAGAGAACGGTCTTTGTGCTGCTGTGTCAGCCAAAACCCGTGGGCTGGGAAATTCTGGCTGTCAAATGGATGGAATTCTATAAATCACAGCAACCAGCATCACCCAAAAGGACAATCCAAGTCCCAAACAATTCCTTTTGCCTTTCCATAGTGATGGTGATCTTTTTTTTTTTTTTTGGCCCGTTCTCTCATGGTTCACTTTGGGGTACCGGTTTGTGCCAGTTTAGATTCTGAAATTCCCCCCACAGTGCAGAGATTTGGGGTTCTGCTTCTCTACTTCCAGCAGGTGCTGGTAGGAGCCAAATAGTGCCATAATCACATAAAGGTGAATTCTGCACAAGCCAGTCCCCCCATTCTCTCTCCGGTGTGTATGTGCTCGTGTCCTTCCACTGCCTCTCGACATACAAATTATGCTTTACACAGCTGGCACTAGCTGGGCAGGAACTGAGTACAGGAGGCATAAGAGAGTGGATCAGTTCCCCCAGGGAATCTCCGGGAGACGAGGCTGCTGGAATCTAATCTAAATCAACTGGAAACTTTCTTTCCCTGGCATTAGACAGGAGCCAAAGCAGATCCCTGCTGGTCAGGCTGTTGGGCAGCAGTTGCATCCATTCTGGGGGAAAACACCCTCTGTCTGCCAGAATGTCAAGCTCCAAAATATGATGATGGCCCAATTTCAAAATATCAAATTGCAAAATACCAATTTTCAGATCTCTTATAGGAACAGGATTCCCAAACGCAAAAAATGCAATGTTGTCAAAATGGGACCTGTGCTACCAAAATGGATATTTTCTCCTCTGAAAAGCTTTCCCCCAATGACCATCAATCCATGTATTTATTTTAATCGTACAGCCAGATGTAATACAAATTTTACTTTAAAAGCGAACACTTGTAGCAATTCTCTTCTTAGATCGTGTCTGTTAGAACAGGCATTTGGGCTGGAGAACTGCGATTGGGAACAAAGGATGGAGTAAATCTGCTCCCCGGATGGACACGGAAAGCCTGAGTAGCAGGCAAAGGGAGTATTTATAAACTATACCAGTATTTCACTGAAATTCAGGGTGGACCAGCAATGGGGGTGCTCGGATTCCATCTGGGCCTGTCAGGAGTAGCCATAAAAAACGCGGCCAAACCCCCAGTACCCGATGGAATGCGTCAAACACTTCAACAGAAATGCAATTTGGTAACGATCGCAGAGGAAAAATTACCGGTAATCGCTTATGACCTGCGGGAAATTTCCTCGGTGATTATAAACCTAGGACCTAAGGAATTTTGGAGGCAGAATCCCAGTTTTGGCCACGGGCAGCCTGACGAAAAGGCCAGTTCTTTCCCATGGAAAGGAAAGCCCGGCAACCCCGGTGTTTCGGGGGCAATGACCCCTGTAGGAGACGGAACGACCGGCAGGACCTTTCTCCCCCTCCCCCCCGCTCCAACGTGCGGCACCTCCAGGCGCGGCCGGCTGCTTTTAGAGAGTTAATCGGGCAAACCTGCGCTGGCAGCGGCCAGCCCAGAGGGGCCGGGGGGGCATCCCGAGCGTCCGCTCAGCAACAACGGCTGGAGCGCCGAGCAGGGGCCGGGGAGCAGCCGGATACACCCGGGCACGGAGCATTGCTGCAAGAAAACGCCCAGGGAAAAGCCCTCGTACCGAGGGGCAGCACCTGAGCAAGCGGGGCAGCATGTGGGGTCCCGGGGGAAACTTTCAACTCTCCCCTTTCGTCTTGTGGGCCTCTCCCCAGAGCCCCCAGAAAAGAAAGGGGTTACTAGGAGAAAAGAGAATTAAATGGAGGGGGGAAAAAAATTCCTTTTCCATAATTGTCTTTGTTCAAATTGGGGAGGAATCCCCTTCCCCTGCAATTTTAATGGTATCTGCTGAAGGAAACCTTGCCTTTTCCATGCTTTTGGAGCTATCAGCTGACAGGGAATCCTCATTTTCCATTATACTCCAGTTTAAATAAAAGAGGGAAACCTTGATGATGTTATTTTATGAGTTTGAATTACAGCAAACTCCCCCATTTTCATCATCCTAAGGCTTAAATTAAGGGGGAAGCCCAGTTGTCCCTCCTTTTTAAAGTTTTGAATTGAGGGGAAAATCCCCCTTTATCTATCATTTGAGAAATTTAAAGTGAGGAAACCTCCTCTTTTTCCAATATTTTAGGGGCTTAAATTAAAGGAGGGAAGCCACTTATTTCCCACTCCATCACATTAAGTAGAGGTAAACAACCCCTATTCCCTCAATTTAAGGGGTTCAGTTGAAGGAAGCTAACGCCGCCCGGGAGTCAATAAATTTTTTGTATTTTTATTTGTAATGTATGTAGCCCTAATGAGAGGCCCCGATGACAGTTAAGTTACACCATTTACACCATTAATAGTCTTCTCTACCCTACTTGGTCACATGTGGAGTGCTACTTAGGAACCACTAAGGAATAATTATACAAGTTAACAACAAAGTAACTAATCGACCGACCTGTGCTGCCAAAATATGGAATTTTATTTCTTGCCCAGTATCTGCCCTTTCATTTAATGTAGCTGTAGTAAAAAAGAGGGTATCATCATTTCCCCGAAGAGCTGCTCTTCCTCTCTTCAGCCCTTTACTCGTCTTTTAATTAAATCAGAGTAGCCGAGCAGCTGCAGCGCCTCTGAGAGCTTTTATGCCTCGTGGTAATTACCTCGTCGCCTTCCCCCGGCACGATGGGAACGAGAGGCGGGCCCGGCTAGGGGTATATTAAGCCCAGGCTTTGCCCCAGGCTTTCATTCTTGCTCTGGGCTTTTCTGGGGTAAGTGCTCTCCTTTCATTTCGATGGAGGGAGGGGGAGGGGGGGGGTGGTCGCTCTTTCAGCAGCTGCTTTTGGTCTCTAGAGGAATAGCTGCTTTGAAGGCACCGCGAAGAAGATAGCTGGAACACAGGGAATATTTAAGCTGATGATTTTGCTTTGAGTGTTCAGGAGCGGTAAGGTGCTTTTGTAAGTTTGTTTTTTTCTTTTTTTTTTTCTTTTTTTTTTTGAGCATTGTGGCTTCTGGATTGCATCGAATACAAAGCTTTATATTTTTTTCAGTGCATTCATCTTGTCATGAAAGGGACCTGCTCCATGTCGAAGATGACATCTGAAAATAAGGCTTCCAATAGGTAAGGTTGTGTCCAAGAGAGGGAGCAGATTGACCGGTTTAGGAAGCGTCAGGAGGGGTTTTGAAAGCCGCACGTTGGGAAATGGTGTCCATGTGGGGCCGCCTAAGGCTCTTCCTCAAGCGCAGGAGATGCATTTGCATGTCTTAAAGTGCACAAATGCGTCCCCCACGCTCACAGAAACACCATGTAACTTTGTCCCTGGCTACCCCAGCTGTCCATTGAAATAATGATTTTGCTAAGTTTTCTTTGCTGAGTTCTCATCTCTTTAACAGCTTTTTATTTAAAGCAGGTTTGGTTGTGATCTGACTTCTCTGCGAGCCTTCCCCCAAAGGTACTGTTACAGGCTTGAAACTTTTCTGAAGGTCCTGAATGCTGCCATCCAGATACTACAGAATAAAGAAGCATCACTTAGAACTTAGTCAAGCTCTTCAAACTTCACGTGATGGTTACACAGCGCTCTATTTTTATCAGCTATCCTGAGGTCAAGAGAAGAAGATGGCAGACAGGAGGTAGTTTCTAATCATCTTCTTCCCATACTAAATGGTTAATCCTGCCTTTCTTGTATTATATTCTCTCTATCTAGCACAGCTACCTCTGTAAATACTTGCAGAGTTATTAACAGTTCCAGAATATTGGCATTTACCTTCAAAGTGAACCTCTGCTGGGATCCAAATGTTGTATTCATTTTCTGCTGATTTTAAACACTTCTGTCTTTGAAACTACTAGGAAGATAGGTTTGGGTTTTTATTGTGGTCTGTTTTTCTGGTATTTTTAACCCAGTTTAAGTGTTAGATTGACTCTTCTGGTTTCTGTGAGGCATTTAGTGTACGATCACTGAAGTGCACGTAGGTCCTGTGATGTTTAAACCTGTTTTAAAATAGGTTGATACAGGATATTTAAAGTTGATTTTGCAGGTTTTATTAGAAATGGTGGTTTAAATGGCATGTATTTGATATTGCAGCCTTTAATGAGGAATATCCTTACAGAGGAATTTAAACTGGATTCTAGTTCATGTGTGGGATTTGCTTTGTTTCTTCTTTGCTGGTGACTTGAAATCCTACCTGACCTTGTACCACATTTAATGTGCATAGACCTCAGCTTTTCTTCACTATGCAAGGGTTTGAGATTCAGTGATTGAAGGAGCTGTGTAAGAAAAGGGGGGGGCCAAAATTCTCAGGGCAGCACTTAAAAACAAATTTTGTGTTTATTGGT
>JACBWW010000017.1:0-18717 GCA_020086605.1 Lanius collurio
CATGGTTATTTTGTGCTGGTTCAGCTCTTTTTCAGATGGCATGTGAAGCAATACCTTGTTTCAAAACTTTCAAAAGTGTTATAAAACTTTATGAGGAGTATGTTCATGTCAAAATACCAAAATTGGACAAACAGATAGTGCAGATTTCACTCCTCTGAGACAGTTTACACTGCAGCTTCAAATTAGAAAGAAATCTTATATTTTAGGTGCCTTGAAAGTGGTATAATTTGAGTGAAAGTGATAAAAGTCCTATGTGTCTTCTGCCTGCCTGGTGCAACTTGGTCTAGTTTAAATTTAGAAATTAATATCTTTAATTTCCTTGGAGATCCTTTGCAGAAAGCTGCTATGTAGTACAGTCAACTACCATTGCTGAAATTGTTCTATTTATGTTTGGCAAATCACATTCTTCTTTGGCTTTTCATTCAGAAAAACCAATTTAAATGAGGTACACTTGACTTTTTGCCACTAGAAATATCAGTCTTGTCATCTAAGCCACCATCAAGAGCTCACTAGAGAGATTACTGGGTATTTACTGGTAAAACAGAAAAAATCAGGCAATTAGAGATGAGGTGCAGTGGTTTTCATCTGTCTCAGAGCAGTTGGTGCATCAAGGCATCTGAACTGCAGTGGCTGAGTAGCAGATGGAGAAAGGTTGTGCAGAGGCAAGGAGGATCCCTAATTAACCCTGTGGCTGCAGGAATTTTTCAAAGCCAGTGAATTACTGCAGGTACTAAAAAGGTATGTTAATTTACCTGTCTCGTGCTATGGTGGCTTGGGTTTAACCACAATCCAGCTTCCAGATTCTGTGTTCTATGAGAATGCAGCAGTTAAGCAATGAAACAGGTTGGATTTGGGCTTTAACCACCTCCTTGGCCCCAAGCTGTCTAGTACACAAATATAGGAAACCCAAGCTAACAAATGAAGCAATCAGGTAGAATATGGTGACTTATAAATAAACATCAGCAAAACTCCTGAAGCAAATGCTGCACATTAATAGCTATCAGCTATAAGGTTTTAAGAAACAGCAAGAGAAGTATAAATTTGCTGAACAGAATAATTCAAATGTTACCATAATTTGCCCTCTGGTAGACGTGTTACACGTATTAATAAAATTCTATGAATTTGAACAATTTTCCCTCACATTCTCATATCATTTAGTGGATGGAATGGATGATGATTACTTAATGAGCAGCTACTCAAGTTTCTTTTCCCCTGTGTGGCCCCAGGCTTTATTTACTATAGGAAAGTTAAATCTGCTCTAAAGGCAGAATAACTAATTATCTCATGGTCTAAGCCACCATCCAAAGAAGCACCTGAATGCTTTACAGACATGGAGTTTGGCACAATCCAGTCAGATTTTTAATCCCCTGCCTACTTAAAGATGGTTTTGAGAAGAATTTTCTGAAAAAGTGTGCTATGTTGCTTTCAATTTTACATGACCCTGCACCTGGCTTGGGACACTTGAAGATGCCTCTGCAGGTTTGGTGGAGAAGTGGTTGAGATCAGCCCTGTGGGAAAGGACCTGAGGGTGATGAAAAACTCCACATGAGAGGCCAATGAGTGCTCACAGCCCAGCAAGCCAAAGGAACCCTGGGCTGCATCAAAAGGAGCCCTGTCAGAAGGCTGAGGGAGGGAATTCTGTGCCTCTACTCTGCCCTTGTGAGACCCCACCCTGAGTTCTGCATCCAGCTCTGGTGCCACCAAAGCAATAAGGACGTGGAATTGTTGGGGCAAGTCCAGAGGGTGCCACCAAGTTGATAAGGGGACAGAAGCACCTCCCCTATGAGGTCAAACTGAGAAAGTTGTTCAGCCAGGAGAAGTTTGCATGGAGACCTCATATCAGCCTTCCAGTATCTGAAGGGACCTGCAAAAGTCAGAGAGGGACTCCTTGTCAGGAGCTGCAGTGGTGAGACAAACAGGGATAACTTCACACCGAGAGAGAGTGGATTTAGGTTAGATCTTGGGAAGCAATTCTTTACTGAGAGGGTGGTGGAACAGTTTGCTTAGAGAAGTTGTGGGTGCCCCATCCCTGGAAGTGTTCAAGGCCAGGCTGGATGGGGTTTGAGTGACCTGGTCTAGTGAGAGGTGTTACTGCCCAAGGCAAGGAAGAGAGAGAGTGCACAGATTTTCAGTGGAATTTCATAGTAAAAGTATAAAAACCTTGAAAATGAAGCACATGAAGGCATTCCCTTAAAGAACTTCTCAGTGAATGAAGCAAGTATGAGGCAGATTTAAAAAAAGGAAATGCAATCAGTCTTCCTATTGATTTATATTTATCCTTATCTAATTCTGTATATAATCTAAATTTAAATCCATCTACCATCTACTGCTACAATTTCCATCCACTGGAAATCAAAATCCGGTTGTTTACCTCATGCTGAATTATTCTATTTACAGATACTTCATTTGTGATTTATCAGACATTTCAATTGTGGGAGCTAGGTAAATTCATTAATAATGCACAGGATGGAGTCCACTAACCCCAGCCCACAGCTTTTAATGACCTCAAACTCCCTTTCTGAGTGTGTACAGATATCTTGCTTCCAAACAGCATGGGTTTTACCTCACTTCCTACTCAACCCTGTAATGGGCTACTCCATTCCTAATTATTATTAATGACTCAGTTTACCCTGAGGAAAATATTCAACAAAGTAAAAGCTACCTATTGCACATGGCTCATTAAAGTCACATTACTTTTAATATTTGAGAGGAGACTTCAAAACCATAAATAACTAATTAAATTAGCTACATCACCTTCCTTCTCTGATGTGCATGTAGGAATGCATTTAATCTTGTCTTTTAGCCACCATCAAAGCACAGTCATGAAATTTACTTTTTCATACTGTTTTTTTGAGAACTGAAATCATAGATATTGATCAAAATAGTCATAACCTAGAAGGAAGAACTTATTTGAGAAAAAAATGTAAAATGTTTAACAAAAATATATTATTTGAATTGCACAAATTCTCCTCAATAAACACCATGTTTGATCACAGAACATTTGGCATCAGAAGGCATGTCTGGAGATCATCTACTTCAACATCCATGCTAAGGGAATGGACATGTCCTTCCAAATCCACAACTTGACTGAACAACTTGGTACTTAGTACACAAACAGACACAAAAATAACAAAACCATTAAATTCAGCAATCTTCTGCTTCTGTGGCAGTCCTGATCTAGAGTAGTTTTCCAAGATAAAAAACAGGATTCCAGATGCCAGTGTGAAGGCTGTCTATGGAAATAAGTAGAAAATGCTGAAAAGGATAACACAGTTAATTTGTACGTAATTATTTGGTACTCAGAATCACAGAATGAGTCAGGTTGGAGGGGACCACAGTGGGTCATCTGGCCCAACCTCCCTGCTCAAGGAGGGTCATCCCAGAGCACACAGCACAGGATTGCATCCAGAGGGTTCTGGAATATCTCCAGTGAGATAAGATTGTCCAGAGATTGTCTCTGGACAATCTGTGGCAGTGCATGGTCACCTGCACAGTAAAGAAGTTCTTCCTCATGTGCAGGTGGAAGTTCCTGTGCATCAGTTGCTGCCATGTCCTTGTCATCACTGAGAGCAGCCTGGATCCATCTGGTTGTCCCCCCTTTAGACAATTATGCACATTGATGAGGTCCCCTCTCAGCTGTTCTCGATGCTGAACAGGCCCAACTCCCTCAGCCATTCCTCTCCCCTAAATCATCTTTGGACCTGCTCCAGGAGCTCCCTGCCTCTCTTGATCAGAGGGGCCACTCCACAGTGGCCTCACCAGGACTGAGCAGAGGAGTAGGATCACCTCTGTCACCCTGCTGGCAGTGCTCTCTCTGATGTACCCCAGGGTACCACTGCCCTTCGTGGCCACAGGAGCACTGCTGGCTCACGGCAGATTTTTGTCCTCCAGGACCCCTTCACAGACCTGATTTCCAGCAGGTCAGCCCCCAGCCTGTACCAATGCTCAGATACTCTTAGATATACACATTAGAAGTCTAATATTAGAAGATAGGCATCAGGGAAGCATCTCCAGAAGTTCTATGTCCCAACAATCCTGACCATTGTCACAAAGCCAAAGGGTGATTTTGTTGCTGGTGTATGTACCAAGGACACAGAGACCTCTCCACTGCTTAGCTTATAACAGAGATGTGTACACCAGCACTGACACAAAGACTTGGGTGATTTGGGTCATACTCAGAGGTGTGACTGCTCCTTTTCAGAATATAGCCCTAGGACACTGCAGGAAGAGAGGTGTGGACTAAAAATATCATGGATGATGAATAGTGGGAATTCGATGTGTGAAGTCTCACATCAAAACCAAGGTGAAAAACCTCACCATCTCAGAAAACAATTTTCTCCCAGACAAAAAGGTGTTTGGAGGAGGGAGGTGCAGGGCAGGTAAGGACTGTCAGATGTGGCCCAGATTTTAGATTGTCAACTGAAGCGTGTATTACAGTGGTTATAGAGGTTATAGACATCAGAGTGCACCCAAAACATTCATGGTTGCAGAGAAGAAGCTGCTGCCTTTGCTGGTATCAGTCTGTCTGCCTGGGGTAGCAGGAGAGGAAGTGCTCAGAACACCCCTGAGGATCCAGAAGGTCAGTGCAGGGTCTGCTCAGCTCTTCTCCACTCACCTCAGGGTCATCTCTGCAAAAACCTTTCCTCTTTCAGGCACAGATCTAGTTACTTCTACCTTGCTGGACTCAGAAAGGAGAAAAATGGCCAGTCGCTTCTGGAGCCCCTGGGAGGAGCAGAGACTCAGTAATATCCTTGTGCACCTGTGACAGTGACAGTCCACTTTATAATCTTCAACACGGAATAGCTGCTATGAGTATTTTTTTCTCTCTGTGTGAACATAAGCACTGGCTGGTTCCAAGCAAGGAACTGAAGAATTACATCTATTTGCTGTCACTATATATTTTGTATAGCTCCCAGGAAAGACTTTAATTTGCAACACACAGGCAATCACTTTTGTCAAGTGGCCTTATTACGATTATTACTTGTTGTATGTGGTTCTCGACTCATTTCTGGTAAGATCTGAGCCAGCCTAAATGACCTTGCAGTACACAGGATCACATCCAGAGAGGAAAGTCTTTTTCCTTTTTGAGGAGTGGCTTAGATATTTCTGAACAATTCATTACAGACACACACATTTTCAGAGAAAATCCTTGTTTTATCAATCAAGATTAGACACTTCACTGGTATGAATCAGAAATGCTTCAATGCTTTTATTAAAGTTTTTGTGTGCTTACTAAGGCTAAGTTTTATATTGTAAGTTCTTAATTAATATTGTTTTTATTTTATTAACAAAAACACGTTACATTTTTTTAATAGTTGGCAAACAAATAGTGATTTGATTCAGGCTGATAACAGAATAATGATCCCAAAATAATATAAGAATTAGAAATACAGGAAAATCAAGACACTCTAAACAGTACAATGCCTTTTGAATTCTTATTATGTTCTGTAGTCAGCTGTTTTCTGAAGGTCTTGACTCTGATATCCTAAAAACCTTTCAGGAGTATAGCCTAAAATTGCAACTATGAATATGAAAATAATACAGGAGCTGGAAGAAACTTTGTGCACATTAGTGTACTTAAAGAAAACTGTGCTTCCATTTATGACCTTAGCAAGCACAAAAATTCGTTTGTATTTATAGAACTTTAAAAACCACATCCCCTTAGTGGCAGCAAGGCTCAATGGCAGAATTCATGGTTTAATAGCATAATGTGCTAAGAGCAACACCTACACCTGGCTGAGTCTGTAATTTTGTCCCTCTGGATATGGAGACCTCCTCTGAACACATTCAAATTGCCCTGGACTGCAAATGCCTGGAGCTATTCCAAACTCATTCCACTTCATAGCTGCTCTAAAAACAAACTTAGAGTTTTGCACTTCCTTCATTTAAAAGCACTTACAAGGGCTGTGCTCAGATTGGGGATTTAGTGATGTGAAATACTCCAGGTGTCCAGTGGGGTTTCTTTCCAGGTAGCATCTTGTCACTGTAGGACACGAGAGCACACACGTGTGAACGCCACAGATGAAGGTGAGAAAAGGAAAAGTTTATTTTCTGACTCCACTACTTATAGTTTTACAAAAGTGACAGTGGATTGGAGGGTGAAAGGGCCACCTCTCCAATGACACTGGACAAGTTACCAATCCATCAACTTTCTCCACCTCTACGAAGGAATGCAAAACAACTGAGTTGTTTATAGAACAATGTGTGGGAAAGTGTGCAACTAGAATGAAAACATCAGAAGGCTAAAAGATTTCTAAAAATCAGGGCAACAGCATCTAGGTGCAATTCAGGAAGGAGGCAATTAACTACCTATAAAGTACATTCAAAGTGCAGGGAAACTTTTCTGTCAAACACACACCCCCCACAGGATCTCAGTGCCAGCACAGTGGGCATTACTGGGATGTCTGTCTCACATGAACATACCTAGGAACACCTTGCTACTATGGCTATTTTAAAATCTCAATTCTCTGCACTTGTAGCAATGTCTGAGGGTTATTAGTTAGGTAGTTATGCTCCAGTGGGCATGTTAAGATTACATCTATTAAGAAATTGCTCCACAAAGAGGTCTGAGACAAAGGAGGACATGTGAATGCAAGAAGCAGAGAGGAGCAGCTCTGGATGCTGGATTGACTGCCCTGTGTCATCAGGGGCAGTGACAGCACACCAGCAACACAGCCATTACTTTTCAGAAGCATGATTTTCATATCAGAGATTTCTATGGCTTTTGAGCTGTTTGATACTTGTAAAAGCAATGTACAGTGTAGTGGGCTTCAGTAGCTGCTGAATAGTTAAAGGGCTTAAAATGATATCTAAAATAATACTTAATAGAAATGTTGTGGTAGTTCCCAAATATTTTTCTTAGCTTTCCACAAAAATAATTCGTTGAAATCCACTTTGGAGAGACTCTCACTTTTTCTCATACTTGAGAAACAATTTATGAAGGGAAGCATCAATCTTCTCAAACCAGAACAGCAGAGATAAACACTTGATGCACTCTGATACACAGAGATAATGCAGGCTCAAGAGGCACAGTATTGGGCATCTAGATCTCTCAAGTGTGGAATTTTCAGCTTGAAAAGTAACAGCTTCAAGTTCTTCCAAGAAACCAAAGGAAAATAATTTGAAAAGGGAAAAAAATACAGAGGAAAAAAATCTGTAATAGCTTCTTCTGCCTTAATACATGAAGTTGGTTTCCTATCAGTTGCAGAGGTGCAAATCTCAGCTGTTCCTGGAATTGCAGGACTCTAAACTGACAGCAAAATCTGGTCCAGCAAAAATAGTTTTATTTTTTATTGTAGCCACCTTGCAACAAGCACTGTCCTTTAGAAACAAACCTTTGAAATTGAATGTTCTCTTGCTCTCTTTTATCAGAGAAGAGCAGCCCAGAGCTCTTTGCAGTTTCCCAGGGGTGCCTGCAGACATTAAAAGAGATGAGCAGGTCAAAATACATTAAAACACGAGAAAATCCCAGACAGATCACACCCTGAATTTACCTCTAATGTCCTCTTCAGGCAAATGTTCTTGCATAAATTCAACTTCATGCACACCTGCCAGTAAGTCTGTAGAGTAAAAATGTATATATTTCAGGGATGAATAGTAAATCATATAAGATAGCCAGGAAATACACATCAAGAATTTCTTAGTTTTTCTGCTTGGGGGTGGAATATGCAAGTAGAAAATGAAATACCACTTAGAAGGGGAAGAAGTAGGACCATGCAATAGTTAAAGCTATTTTTGCAAGTGTTTAATGTTTGGATTTTATAAGCCTTAATTTGCCTGGATATATTTAACTGGGCCTGTTTCTGTGCAGCTCTTTACAAATTTTTTCGACTTGTAACATTTTCAGAAGTGCTAAGGCAGTACAGGACTCTTGGTTTGGAAACAGACAATCTCAAATTTAGAAAAAAAAATGCATAGATGCCTAAAGGATCATAAATGAATTTTTGTCAGGATTATTCCATTAAGGTCTTTAGTGTAAGTGACATAGGAAAGAGTATTCACAAAAGCTAAGTTCAGCCTAGAAAAGCTCATTTCCTCATTCACCCTACATAGTCCATGGGAAAGAAAACCCTCCAGTTATTAGGAACAAGCAATATGCCTGTATTAAGGGATATGGTGACTTCCCCCAGTCTCTGCTCTGGAATGAGACCAGGCACCCAATCCACTCCTGGATTTCCCTTAGAAGTAAACACAGCTCAAGGGGTTGAAAAGTCCCAAACACTCCAAAGGGTAAGGGAATCAGGAGGGCTGGAATAGGTGAAAAGCACTTTAGATGATGAATGCTGACTGGTGTGTATATATAAAAATGGTGTGTATATATAAAAATGATGTGTATATATAAAAATGGTGTGTATATATAAAAATAGTGTGTATGTGTGAATAACTGAAACTGAACATTTGAACTCCAAAGCATAATCCTACTGCCTGCTACCTCCAACAGGGACTGACTGGCTGTGAATTTTGACAAAACCTGGAACTAAAAGAAGAGACACATGCTGAATCCTGTGGTTAGGACAGGACATGAGGCAGAACCACTAATTGGGATATGTTGTGCATCTGCAGTGTTCAGATGGAGAAAAACAAGGTGGAAAATGGGGAGAAGATTCCAGCAGAGCTGAAGAGCCCAGTAATGCACCCAAACTCTCTGTACCTGAGACCAATAGCCATGGGCAGCTTCGTGGCACACAACTGACTGTGCCCAGCTTTCCCAGCAATGGAAAGTGAAACCTTGAGTGAATGTGGCTTTGGAAAGTCTGTGAGTGTGTGAAATAATCAAAAAGGGTAAAAGCTATAAGCTTGAAAGGTTTTAAGTAAATCCCAGTATTCAAATGCATACAGGATTTTATTCAGTTCATCTCACCCATGACAAGGGTTCAACATGAAGAACTGGGCAGGATCAACAAACCTTTCAATCATATTCTGAAAAATGTTTTCAGTCTCGGCAGGGGATAAGGAGGCCCAGCAAAGTTCACCTTTGCTCATGTCAGTAATGCTGGGAATTCAGCAGAGAGGGCAGGAGGGAAAGCCCATCATGCTGAGAAATGGAGACTGGATTCATAACAAAATTTGGAACAGAGAGTGAAGTAGTGTTACATCTAGTTCTGACACTGGCACAGATGAATACATTTGTTGTAATTATTTTGGTTAGTGATACTTTTCCAAGTTTACTTGCATTCAGCTGCAGAAAAAAAACCCAAACCAGTGGATTCCATTGGTGTGGAACAGAGATAAACTATAAGCAACAGGAACAGTTTCAGTTTCATATTCTTGTTTTTGTAAGGTGATTTGGGTTCTGTCTTGGTTTGGGGTTTGGTTTGGGTTTTTTTGAAGTTGTCTGCCTACATTTTTTATTTGAAGTTTGCCAGGTTAAACTACCCTAAAACCAAAATGCTATAAAAAAAAGGATCAGATCTTTAGAGTCAAAACTATCACCTTTTCAACAGCTCTGCTGCTCTCTTTAGCTTATCCTCTGAGAATTCTGCCCTCTGTGTGGCTTCCATAATTGCAATGTTCAATCATCTCAAAGACATTATTTCACTGCCTTATTGACTGAAATTATGCCTCCTATTCACATCTGATAATGGTTCTGATTTTGGATCATACAATTCAGACAACTTCACAGCAGTAGCAGCAAAGGCAGAACATTTTAATTATTTTGCAATCCCTTTGTTGCTGGTGTCATTTCATCTCTCATCCTAACATGCTGTTGTTGTACATGCACATCCCATAATAGGCACTCAGAACTAGAAATAAGGAAACAACTCCAGAAAGGAAGTCAGGTTAAAGTGCTGTGTTTTGACCTAGCTGTTTTCTTGTTACCAAACTCACTTCAAATAAGTTTTAAATTTTGCCAGTCATTCATTTGGATCTAAAGCCTTTAAATTACTCTGGATTTATGCCTGATGCAGTCCATAAGAGGCAAAGGAGGTGTGAATTCACTCACATCTGACTGCTATTCCAGTTTTATGTTCCTGGCATATTTTTTCTCTTTCTTTTAGTAAAGAAGAGCATGTCCTTTAAATTAACAATTTGGCTTTAGACTTCATAAAAATGTTCACGTTAATTCATTTGTCTTGTACGGCTAAAAAAGAGCTAAAAACCACCTGATAAATTAGGTTGCTATGCAGATGAGAAATTCTATATGATACAAACCTTCTAAGAATGTATATACATTTTACATCTCTTTCCAGGAAAAATACTGGTTTTTGAATGGTCCAGGGAAGGTAACTCCAGCTGGCTTGATCCAGGGTCTTAGAAACCTAACCAAAAGCTTTTCCTCATTCTTAGACTGAATCTTTATTGAACTTAGACCTAACCCATATTGAACTTAGATCAATTTCTCCCCTAGAATCATTAAAGAATTACTGACAGCTGCTTTTTACACACTAGGTTGTTATCCCTTCCTCCAACTTTTTCCCTGCTTTTTCTTTTTAAATATATTTATTTTTCTACAAATAAATCTTTTCCATAAAGTTTATGTATTTGTTTACTCTAAGATGAATAATTATTTTACATGTATTTTAAGTTACTAGAATTAGACACTTATTATAACAGTTGTCTAATCTGTTTTTAAAGAATTGATATGTTATCTTTTTCACAATCTACCCCAATATCAGATTTTTATTCAGCTAGAATGAGGTTTTTCCTTTTTGGCAATAGCATTCTAACATTAACTGTTATTTTGTTACCTATCTGCCTTAAGGCCCAGATTCCTTCTTTTCTCTGTTTTATTATCTTTTCTCCTTTGTGATTGTATGCTTTCTTTCTCCTTCTTTTTGAAAAACTTCTTGTATTTTCTCTGTTAATTGTCTTCATTTTGGACCCTATTTCTGAAGTGGCCAAGTTTATCTTTTGACTCTGAGCCTTTCTTCTGATCTCCTGGCATGAAACACTATCAAAATATTCCACAGGGCAGAGAGGACTGTTCTGCACCAAAGTGTTGATACCCACTTTACCTACCTGGATGTAGCCATGACATTCCTCGAGGGAATTCCCAGGAGCAGATGAACACAGGCAGAGAATACAGGCACACAGAGGATGTTTATAGTCTCACACCCCTTTTTATGCATAAATCTCAGTGGAATTTAGTTCCACTCATCACTCTGCTCTGGAGTTATGTGCCTACAATGTGCAGAAAAGTCTTTCTGTCACAACTAACAAATGCCACACTTCTGGCTGCTGCATCTGATCTCCTGTGATGAGCATTGTTAAATGCATATTTTGGCTTGACTTTGGTGTAGCCATGAGCTTTCTTTGCTGGTCATTTATTTCCCATTGTCTTGTTTAGGTCAGTTTTGAGTTTAGTTTATGGTGGCAACAGCTTGTACAACCTCTAGTTCTTGTTTATATGGTGAGAGTGGAGGAAGATAAATGCTCTCAGATAAAACACTGTCATGCAGAGGATCATTCTGCAGTTCTTCAGGACCATGGGTTGGAGACTCAATATAGGCATGGGTATAGATGGCCTAAAAATCAAAGGTATTAAGGGGGTTATTCTGCCATGTGAATAGCCTTTGTAAGAAGTCAAAACTAGGATGTGGCAATACATGCTTGTATAGACAATATAGTTGGTCGAAGTTGGTTTAAAATTAATCTCAAAGATGAAATATATCTCGTCTAAAAGTTCAATTAATGCATCTCTGAAATATTTTATACTGACCGATGTAGATAGAATCCATTCATTGATTTTGCTGGGAAAAATCCAACTCATATCTCTTGGGAAATCTGCCCTCTCAAAAAGACTGAAGATCTGAGAGGTATTGATGCCTACTAAAATTAATGGGAACTGCTGATGTTCTTGGAAACAAACTCTGCAGGATTGCATTATCTTAACTTACTGCTTTTTTTCCTTTCACTGTGTTTTCTATTATTATGATAAGGTCCAGCAGAAGGGCAATATCCTGCAACACAGCACAATTTCATCTTCATGTGACAACTACTTTTAGTCACAACCACTTTTCCTCTCAGAAAGTTATTTTACAAAGTATTGAACATTGTCAGTGAACTGACAATGGAATGCTGAAGTATTATCAGAGAAATACTTTTCAGCATTGCCTTTGATAGTATTTGATGCATGCTATGAAAGACACCTGATTTTGCCAAAGCTGGAAAAAGAGCTTAGAGGGGTTTTTTTTCTGAAAAAGAATGTTAACACCAGTAATGAATTATTTTTATAAAGTTTCTTAAAATAATGCATTTGCATATTTTTCAATATTAATCAATAATGAGTGTTGAGAAGACAAACACTGAACCAAGATGAAAATCCCAGAGCAGTATTTATGTGCCAATATGTGGGAAGAGTTGTGAGTAAAACAGAGCATGGCCCTTCCAGGGAATGGATCATCCACTCCTGGAGACTGTCAGAGAAGCACTTGAGGAACAGCTGCCCAGACACCAGACCTCAGTGCCTTTTAGTGTCCTTGACAGGTGACAAAACAGCTGTTACACAGCTGGGACACAGCAGTGGCAGCTCACCCTAACTCTCACCACAGACACAGGCTGATACAGAAGTAAAAAAAGGCTTTTCCCATTTAAGGCAAATTTAATTCTCCTCTAATCAGCAGCACAGGGACCAGTCAGTGTTCAACAGATCTTTGAGTTTCAGAGGTAAAGACCTTTCTCTGGCCTTATGCAGCTTATCTTGGATTCCATATATTAGTACTTAAAAGTCCATTAATCCTAGCTGAACGTGCTTTACTAGAAACTGAAATAAAAAGGGGGGATAACTGCTGAACAAAGCAGAGGGCACACATTTCTTACCTGATATTCCCCCTGACATTTCAGCATCCAGCCTTTCTCAATCCATGTAGCTGCAGCACCAGAGATAGGGAGATATGGAGTGACTGAGTCACCTCTGACATTTATATTGAGTCATGAAAATAATATTATGCATTTACAGCGCAGTAATTTTTCAAATTGAATTTATTCTTGTGGACTTCTCCAGCATCCTTCTTATCAGGAGATAAGACTGAGTTTTGTTCACATTTATTTTCTAGCCATGCTTCATAACTGAAGGTTTCCCATTCAGGAGGAAGAGTTTTATTAGGGCACATGGACCAGTCAATCTAATCAGGCCAGTGAGCTACAGAAAAGGCCAGAAAATGGTACAAGTCACTGGTGCTCTGGCCTAGCAGTCCATCCCTGGAGAGAACAAACATTAGTAATGCATTAAATTCCACTCAGTACTGGAATAAGTGTGTATATATTATGTGAGGAAATACCGACCTACTAATAAAAAAACCAATTTTTGATTTAAATTCCTTCAAATTGTCAGTTGGTTTTCCCACTGAGTAATTTTCTATTAATCCAACAGCCACAACCAGCAGTAGGCAACTGATTCATCCAGCTAGTATTTTTCTGTAACTGCTCTGGAATTAATTCTGTGCATCAATTTACAAACAAATTCCAAAAATGCAAGATGTTCCAACAGTATGAAGCTCTGCACAAAACCTTGAGCTACACAAAGTCCATTCTGTAGTACATATAATGTAATATAATGCAATCACAATATATTACTGCCACTGAAGTAACAAGAATTTTGATTTCACATGCAAAGAAGCTGTGAAAGTCTTATTAAACAGAAACTTGTTGCAGTTTCCTAGTGCCTTCCTTATTGATTTTTTACTTTCACTGCATGTCTCAAGTCTTGGAGCAAGAATTGTGACACTGAATTTGTGTTAGAGCACTTTTAGAAATTCCATCCATTTTGTCTTTCACAGCTATTTTCTGTGCCAGGTTCTAATTATTGGATGTAAATCTACAGCAAACTTTATACCATCTCCTATGCAGCTCTGTGTTATGAAAAAAGGCAAAAAAACAGACATCCATGCAGTATTCTTCTACCCACTCTAGCATATGTAAAACAGATAGAAAGTGAGGCAAATTATCTACAATTTGAGCTGAAGTTTGACACATTTTGGTGTCTTGGTGTTAAGGTTCAGTAAACTAATAATTTAGAGGACAATTAAATTTTATTTCTGGCAAATATAGAGAACATCTAGAAAATATCTTTCATTTGAAAAAGTCTTAATGACTTGCTTGAACCAAAATTCCTGTGATTTATGGATTAAAAATTAATTTTTCTGAAATAAAAATATATTTGTGAGGCAAGGTATAGATTTTCACTGTTTTAATATATCCAACTGAATGTCGTATGTCACGTCTGATGACAAAGTCCAGCCAGGTCCTGTAAGAGAAGAGCAGAAGGCACACTCTGCCTCTGCTCTAGTTTTTCAGGTAAACTTCTGTTGTTCTTCCTATAAAGAGTATGTGCAACCAGATTCAGGTTAAATTTCTGAGTTATAAGCTTTTTCTTAGTCAAATGTTTATAGCCCCTGTAAATAGGTGCTCACAGTGTGCCCTCTGACAGAACAGGCTGCAGACACCCCTTCAGCAGAGGCAGTAGGTGAGCTGACAGAACAGCCAAGGGGGCACAGGCCTTCTGATATCCTCTGAGTCCTCTTGTAATGAGCCTTTGGTGCTTTCTTTGTGTGTGAAATGAGAACTCTTACTGCTTTTACTGCACAGCTACTACAGTTGTGAATGTTGGATTACTCATATGGGTTTTGTGCTGTCCTTCTATGAAAATATTCTCATTGAACATCCTTGAGCATATGGGTCTAAATCTGACTTCATGTACTCAAATGGTATCTGTGTTTCACATATTAGAAACAAAAATTAGTGAAACAATGGTATTCTATCTACAAGATGGACTGAAAAAGCTTCTCATTGAACATCCTTGAGCATATGGGTCTAAATCTGACTTCATGTACTCAAATGGTATCTGTGTTTCACATATTAGAAACAAAAATTAGGGAAACAATGATGGACTGAAAAAGCTTCTTCTGTGTGCATCACAGTGAAAATTGGTTTTCTTTCCAGTGTTCATCCAGGGAGCCCTCCTTGTTTGCCATGATGCTCTCCCCAGGAAACAGAGCAGTGAGGAGCACGGTGCCCCTTTGGGCTGGCTGGTGCTGCCCTGCCCACTGGCCAGCAGGCTGTGGCACACACAGCACACAGCAGCTCCCCTCAGCCAGCTTTTCCTTCAGGGTGAACTCCACTGGGTCAGTGTCAGCCCTGCAGCTTTGTCACCCTGATTTTTAGAAATCTTTTAGCCTTCTGATGTTTTCATTCTAGTTGCAAACTTTCTCACACATTTTCTGTAAACAACTCAGTTGTTTTGCATTCCTTCGTAGAGGTGGAGAAAGTTGATGGATTGGTAACTTGTCCAGTGTCATTGGAGAGGTGGCCCTTTCACCCTCCAATCCCCTGTCTCCTTTGTAAAACTATAAGTAGTGGAGTCAGAAAATAAACTTCCCCTTTTCTCACCTTCAGCTGTTGGGTTCACACGTGTGTGCTCTCGTGTCCTACAGTGACACAGCTTCCCATTCTGGAGCACTTTTCAGAATGGACATTGTCACTGAGACTACCAGATATCTCATTTTAATGGCCCTTGGGAGTCCACTGTGAACAGTTGCTTTCATGAAAGAGTCTAAAGAGTTTTATACTTTTTATGCCATGACTAGAAGTGCATAGCACCAACCCAGTAGACTTAGGTGAGTCAGAAGAGAGTTAAGGACTAATCTAGGGGGAAAACAGCAGCTATGATGTAAAAAGTGGGCTGCTTTTTGCTACTTGTGGCTTTACCACAATGTGTAAAAGGAAGGACAAATTCCTTTAAAGTCTAGTGAAAAAGTGAGACAGATTTTATAGCATAGGAATTAGGGGATTCATCTAAGATAAATGACTTTTGAAACATGATTCTTGTCATAAGGCTTAATTTAATGTAAGATTTAATTTAAGATTATTTAATGTAGAAATCAGAAGTGTCTTCCTATAAAGATCATACCCAAACATTTCTCTATATTAGCTTAGTTACCTTACACCACACAAAAAAGCCTCCAGAAGTCTCATTCTCTTTTAGTTTCCATAAATAAATAAATCTTGTGCTGCAGAACAGTGCAGCTGTCAAAGATGGGGTGAAGCATGTTCTTGGCTGTAGCCAAGTGACCAGAATATTTTGGGCAAGTGGCTGTTTGTGTTTTGAATTTCTCAAGTTTAAGAGCAAATGAACCTGAAGAGTGGGTTCTTATTTTCTATCCACAAAATTAATTTTTTTTTGTAGTACTTCAGGGTATGTGAAGACCCTCTGAAAAGATGAATTAATATCACACAGTCTGTACTGGAGCCATGTAACTCACTGGATTAGCACCTAGAGGTGAGGCATGGCATGTGATACATAATAATTGTAGGCAATTGAAACCTACCTTATCTAAGGGCCAAATACTTTTAAAATAAAAATTTTAATCTCCCCCTTCGTCCACAGGGACTGTTGCAAAGTGCTTCATCTTATACACACACAGTCAGTGCACACCTACTGAGGCATAAACCTACATGACAGACATGGTCTGCCTTGTTCTTGGGCTGAATTTGTTGATACACTGAATATCTAACAAGTCTTATCTGCTTGTTCGTTATGGTTTGTTTGGGGTTTTCTCCTTTTCTCCTTTGTGTTTTATTGGGGTTGGTGTGTTTTTTTTTTTTCTTTTGTTTTTTTTTTTTTTTTTGTGTCCAATGATACCTGAATCACAGATACAAATTGCATTATCAAAATTTGTCTTATAAGATTTGCATTTTGAGTGCCTCTGAGTGTTTGACTGAGAAGATATTTGAGAAAATATAGGTGGCAGAAGCAGAGGAAAAAAAACTGAGCTGGAAGTGAATTTATATTATCTTCTTTTAGACAAAACTATGAAAGTCTGGATTCTGTGCCTAATCTAGAATAGTGACTGAACCCTCAAGACTCCTGGTAAAGTTATAATCATAAGGCTGCACCTTATGCACTGCTTCTCTTTAAACCACTTTTACCATCTTGTGCTTTTCCTAAATCCTTGTGATTAGATTGGAGGACAAATGTCCCAATTCTGATTTTTGCTATTGAACTACATGAACATAACCAGTTTCTTAATTTATGTGGTTAAACACTTTGTGAGGAAATTGCCTATTGTGGTTTTTTTGTGGTTTTCATTAATATAATGTAGCTCAGCTTTCTCTAAGATTAAAATCAAAGATGAATAACTTTGTGCTCAGCTAGAGCATGCCATTTGCTAATTCATCTGAGATCAATAATGTTTGAATGAATAATTTAGTGAACCACTGTGCATCCTTTTTTCTGCTTTATTTTCTTCCACACATTACATTTATTTGCAATAATATACAGCATTTAGAGATCTGGGGAAAAGAACAACTTTTTCTTTCTCTTTATTTTCCTTTATTTTTTTCCTTAGTAAGCAGAAAATTAATTTGTGATTTTTAATTGTGAATACCTGACTGAAAATCCTTGTAAGAATTTAAAGTCTTAATATTGGCTTTTATTAAAGCACTCTTTGGACTTTATTTTACTTTTTGCTTGACAGTTTTTCTGTGTAGCTCATTGCAGTCCTGTGCAAATAAGTGATTTTGAACAACAGTAGTTTTGAAAAACATACAATGTTTTATATATGATGGTAAGTGTAACCCCAGTATAACAGTTGTCAGACAGATTGATCTCTTGTAGCAAGTCCAAAATGCCTGAAAGAAATTGAACATATGCAAAACACAGTAATTTAGGCCAGTGACCTAAATTACCAGGTCATTCCAGGTATTTGGGTGTGATGCCTTTGTTCAGAATAATTTAAGACTGAAAAGATCAAATCACGGGTTCAAATAGGAAAGATCTGTCCAACAAAATCTGTTTCCCACAAAGGGATTAATGCTTTTTTAAGGGAGGATTCTGGCTAAGGATGTATGGATTAGGAAGCTTTTTAACTCAGGAGTGAATAGAAATGATCTTATCATAATTATGTTTCTATATTTTCTTATAATAATTAGTCTGTGGGCCAAAAAAAGTGGGGAAGAAAAGGCCAGAAGTACTTTGACTTTTGGAAAGAACTTAAGGGGATGGCTGGCTGGCTGGCTGGCTGGCTGGATGGATGGATGGATGGATGGATGGATGGATGATGGAGGGAGGAATGGATGGGTGGATGGATGGATGGATGGATGGATGGATGGATGGATGGATGGATGGAGGGATGGATGGATGGGTGGATGGATGGATGGATGGGTGGATGGATGGATGGATGGATGGATGGATGGATGGATGGATGGATGGATGGAGGGATGGATGGATGGAGGGATGGATGGGGAGGGATGGATGGATAGATGGATGGATGGATGGATGGATGGATGGATGGATGATGGATGGATGGATGGATGGATGGATGGATGGATGGATGGATGGATGGATGGATGATGGAAGGAGGAATGGATGGGTGGATGGATGGATGGATGGATGGATGGATGGATGGATGGAGACATTCTTTCACACAGAATTTTAGGTGTTTTGATTCTGTGACAGACGTCTCAGAAGCTTTAGAGTATAAATGATTATGATTCCTTCTGCTAATGTCACTTCTTAACTGCTTGCCTTGCAGCTAATTTGATGACTTCTTAAGAAAATACTTTCAGATTCCCAAGATAATTCAAGTCTCACAACTTTCATCTTCACTTTAAAGGAAGAAGATGTACCTTTTAAAGCTTATGGCTGCAGATAATAAATAGAAGGCTGTTCTGTGCATTTCTCTGATGTACAGAACCTTAAAATCTCTTTTTTGTTGCAACTTTTTAAAGGGAACTTTTTGGGAAATGCAGAAAGTAATCTACTAGGATTACCATTTGGGA
>JACBWW010000017.1:38667-65091 GCA_020086605.1 Lanius collurio
ATTATTGCTACAACTTGTGAAGGTTTCCAGAGGCAAATGACCCCGAGCATGGGACAGCTCGAGCTCAAGCACAGGGGTGTGGCTGGCACCAGGAGCCAGCGGGGGTCAGAACTGGGGAGTCAGACCTGGGGTACATTGCCATAACCAACCAAGGCATCCTGGGAGAGGCTCCTTTCCCTCACCGTGACCGACACGTCTTTGGCACCACAGACTGTCTTACCAAGAGCCCTCTCTGTCTCTTGTACCACTGGTCAGATGGCCACCACAGGTAATTAGTTAATAAAAGTTTCTAGGGAAAGGAAAAAATGATAAATAGCTTCACTGGGATATGAGGAATATGTATCTAAATCTGTATATTGACACGATCTGCTCATAACAGAAGGGAAAAATAGATCATATGAGATTTTGGGTTTGGGTCTTGTGGGGAGAGGAGTCATGGGTATTTTTCTGATTTGGTTTTGTTGTTTGGGATTTTTTTACTTAAAACATTGCAATTAAATAGAGAAAGTTCTATGTGGTGGTTTTCTTGTTTTTGTTTTTTAAATCCAGGTGCAGAAACTACAGCAATTAATATTAATCTGAATTTGATTATTTGTCTCTTCAGCATTTCATTGGATTATGTTGATTTTGTAATTTGATTGCTACACAGATGTAAGCTTTGCTGATTGCATTAAAATATGCAAAGGAAATTAAAAGTATCACCAAGTGATGTTCTGAAAACAGTTCTTCCTTGCTAGCTGTGAAGACTTCCTTTTGGGAAGAGAGAAGCAAAGGAAATTAATGATTATACTATAATACCAACCATTGAGTTAAAAATAATCATCTACATGAATAATAAGCATTGAGCCTGTAATTCTTTGTTTCTGGACTACGGTGTGTTATATAATGAATATATACTGAACAGATAGGAGCTCTATAATGCACTAAAGTATGATATTAAAAAGTGAGATTCAGAAGGGAAGCTCATGCATTTGGCTTCTGCTCCTGCAGTGTTTCTGAAGATCACATACCCCAAACTTTGGCACAAGCTCTCTGAACAGCCCCTGGGTGCTTTTCTAATATACATAAATTCTGGGTGTGATGGGACACAAAGTGGCCCTTATGTTACTTCCACAAGCACCTCTGCCCAGAGTTATGTGGAAAGCATTTTCTGTTCCTAAGTAAATATCACAATGGAAAACTGAAATAAGTGTTATCCAATTTTGTATATAGAATGAACTGTCATTCAAACGACTTAATTCTTCAGTAATATTTATTTTATCAATTCAAGGTTATATATTTTCCCCACTCCTTTCCCCACCAGCCATGCAAGTGGCTCATAAGAGAGGCAGAAGTAGGGAATACAGTAGAAATTTTATCTTTTCCACTGTGTTGTTTTATTTGTCTGAAAAATGGAGAGGAAAAAAGCAATAGTAATAATAAGGGTCACCTTATAATTATTCAAGCAACTGCTCCCTGTGACTGAATTTGGAAAGGAAGGTGAGGCCTGAGCTGGAGGTTTGAGTCTGTTACTTTGGTATGGAAATTCTCCCACTGAATGTTGTATTCCCCATATCAAAGCCCAATCTCAATGAGGAAAAAAGCACAAAATTCATGAAGATATCCAAGAGGTGTTTCTAGTTTGGAGATTGATATTTCAGGGTAACCTGAAGCACAGCCTTTGCAGCTGGGGGAGTTCCTTGTCAGTCCCACTGCACAGAAATGGTCATCCCTTCCTGGGGAGAATAAAAGGGAGCTGTGGTTTACAGGAAACTGGAGTGACTCTGAGAGCACTTTGCTCCCAGTGAGGACATCTAAAAATCTGGCAGTGAAATCAGCAACTTTAATGTCCTCTCTTCTGCTCAAACAATCCCTTTAGAATATTTTTTAAGGAACTCAATAAACAAGCACATGCATAGACTTTCTGATTGCTTCTACAGGTTCCTCTGCTATTTAATATTGTGTTAAACCATGGTAGCAGGATTTCAGTTACTTATGCAAAAATCACATCTGCAATTGATAGAAATATTTATCAGTGTATTCACTAAAATGAAAAAGCATTGAAGCAAGTAATAACATTTAAAACAAGTAGGAAAGCACAAATGAAAATGAAGCATCTGAATAATTACACAATATGCAGTGCAGAATAAATGATATCAAAATTCCACTTCTGTTTCAAATCAATAACACTGAAATGTGACAGGAACTTGATGATGGTGTGTAACTAAAAATTTAATCCAGTCAAAATATCTTTGCAACACACTCATAGACAATTGAATCTTTGCAATTGTTTCTTAATGAAAAGCAATTGGTTTCTGGAAATAACTAGCTTATTTTATAGCCACAATCAAAGAACATATGGAACTAGACAAGAGTCTTGTTCCCAAGTTAAACATTTTAATTTACAACGTAAAGAGAAATAGTGTATTGTAGTATTTTACAATCATTTATTATCAGCTTTCATTTTGTAAGTGGATGTTTTGATAAAATCCTAGAGGATATTTGCTAAAAGTAAAGAAAAAAGGAATTAAATAACGTAAAATAAAAAACATGGAGTGGCCAGTGCACAGCAGGATAATGGCAAAACAGGAAGAACAATTCTAAAAGAAATCTCTTCTGTTCCTAAGACACTGTATTAAAAATAAATGTTGGTGTTCTATCATCTGAAAATCCCTGAGAGAAAATAAGAGATGCTGAAATGCACCTCTGTGTCGAATGTTTTGTAGTCCCTGAAAAGCATGGAATGTCACCATCTCAGACATTATGTCCTAATGTATAGGACAGATGTGGTTTTTACATAAGTAACTGTATTTCCTGCTGACATCAGTTGTGACAATTTCCCCAAAGTCATCATAAACACAAACAGGGAAAACTTTAAATTCGTTTACTGCAATCTACAAATCCTGAATACTTTATTGTCTTGTGCTTTTTCTCTTTTCTTTTTCTTTCTTTGTATGGCAATTTTTACTATTTTTGGGAAGATACAGGAGGAATAAATGGAGAAACTTTTCCGAGCCAAATAACCTTTATCTCAGAAAGCAGTGGCTAGACATTAAAAGGAGAACAAATTTAGGTTAGATAAAGAGATGCAGCATTTAATTTATGTGAGCACACTGGAAATGAGCTTCTCTGGATAATTTAAGAAAGGAAGATTCACATAAGACAAAGCCTAAGTAGGTCTGGTGATAGCTCAGCTCCAGGCACTGCAGCCTGGCCTGCTGCACCCTCCCACCTCATGAGGAAACAACCCTCTGGAATCTGGGATTTTTTAGTTTTTTTAATTTTTTTTTTTTCTTAATCAGCTTAAAAATCATGATTGGAAGAAAGACAATGAGTAAACATCATGAATGTATGTTTTAGAGGTAACTCTGCCACAAATATTTCCTAGGGGGAAAATAATAGTGACATGCTATTAATGAGGGTTTCTGAATGTATAGAATGTGTGCATAGGAAACATGGAGGCAGGGATCCCTTGTGGAAGAGAAAGGCTTTTTTTGATTATTTATGGCTGGCTTGTCTTCTTGATTTTATCTTTAATTCTCTTTCAAAGCCCTACCCTGCATTTATTATTACTTATGCTGTCCCTGTCAAGATGAAAACCACTCAGCTGGAAAGAAAACCAACCCATCTCCAAAAAGAAATCCTTCAAAGTTCTGTGTCTCAACTTTAAATCTCATAGTTTAATTTTTCCTTCTGCATGAAGAATTGTCAAAACACATGACTAGTAGAACCTGGGGTGTGATTTCAGAGTCATTTAGTTGTTCAGAAGACTGAACTAAAGAATTTTATTTGGAAAAACTCTATACCAAAGACTGTTTTTGACACTGGTGAGGAAAGCAATATTAAAAAACTATTTCAATCTAACTTCTACTTCAACTGCACATCCCCTGAAGTGTGACAGTTATCCATAAACATGTATTTATTCCTTTATAGTATGAACTAATACAAACAGCTGCAATTTATTTCTCTGCAGACAACATTGAATTACTTCATTCTTACTCTGGGCTCAGAGTATTAATTTGAAAATTTACTTTGGACTAGTTGGTGCTAGATAAGTTCTTGGGAATCAAAACTTAATCATATCAATTTTTCCTGAAGGCAACAGTTTCATGATGAATCTTAAAGCATCTTCCAGGTGACTCAGCTTGAGCCTCTCTGCTGCTAAATTTCTGGTTCTGCTGTGGTATAAGCAAAGCACGAGAAGTTCAGGGAGATCCCAGAAAGCATTTTGTAAAGATCTTTTTAAAATGTCTACTGGATGAGCATGCCTCCTCCTCAAAAAGCCAAATACAGCAACAGGGAGGAAATGTGGTGATTAGTTATACCTTTCCATTTTACAGTAATGATTTATGAAGGGCATTTACTTAACAAGCTGCTGTTAAAGCTTTTGTACATGATTGCAAATGACATGTGTGACGTCCAGCAGTCCTTTCTTTTGCATAATGGTCACAGATTATACTTAGGAAGAATAACATGGAGGCAAAGTGACAGTTCCAGACTCTTAATGAGAAGTTTATTAAGAAACTAGGACTGATTATCAGTTGCAAATTAACCATAATATGAGTAATCAGCAGAGATGTCACATTGGTGCAAGAAAAACGATAAACAGAAGAATGTTCATCCCTATGCTAATTAAAAAGTACCTACAGTTCATTACAGAATGTCATTTCTAAGAACCTGGGGATGCAGGGTTTGGGAAATGTGTTTTTGGAAATTGTATTTGGCAGTATCACTATATGTGCCTTTAGACTGTATTCAACAGGCCAAAGGAATGTGGAGTTTTTTAAAAGAGAAATTCAAGATCTCTATGATAAAACTATAACTGCAATATATAAAACTTGATTACAGTTTTGGACCTCTAGACTAGACTACGGTTTTGAACCAGTGGGAAAACAAATTTCATTGATTTAAAAACAACTTTTTGCCAGTTCCATCAGGCAATTGTAAAATGGATGCAAAATTCAATCCACAGTAATCAGTCTCATCATTTGTTCTAAAAAAGATCATAATATTATTGTTAAGTATTAAGTAGCATAAACAATTTTTACAAAGTGTGTACTAGGGTTCAAGCCTCAAACCTGCAAGGAAAAAGGTAGTCTAGGAAATAAAGAGCTTACAGTTTTATATCATTCAAAACATAGCAATAGCTATGAACATAGACATGGTTTTAACATAGATATTGTTATGTAGATAGCAAAGTGCCAGCAGCAGGAATTTTGGAACAGTGATTTTGTTTTGTTTTCACTGGTCCTCAAGTGCACTTTGTTGTACCATAGGGAATTTCATTCCCTTGACTCCAGTCCTCCAGCTCATCTCCTTCTGTATAATCTGATTCTCTTTTTCTCTGGCACTGCCCTCACCATCTGAAACACCAATGGTATCCCTTGGTCCTTTTTTATGCTTTTATCAGGTTCATTACCAAAAAAAAAAGAGGTCAAACTTTCCCTCCTAGAGAAACTTTTACTATTTCATACTGCCCCTTGCCAACACCTCCCCCAGATTTTACTCATAGTAACAGTGTTCTGCTGGACAAATCTGCCTGACACATTTTCCTGAGACACATAGCCACTAAATGTTTTGGGTTTTGAGGCTTTTGGGTTTGTTTTTGGTTGGAGGGGAGGGTTACTTTTAAAAGTTTTCTTATTTTAGATCACTTTTATTTAGTCACTAATGTATTTAAGATAACAGAACAGTATGGCACAACTTATCTTTGGTAAAACTCTCATAATTTTCATCCCATTTCTTGTCTACAGCATGTCTTTATCAATCTTTCACTCAATTTTTGTTCCAAAGGTAAAATTTGTGACTGGAACCTGTGTTTCATAATTAAAAATGTTCAGTTAGATTTTTTTCCATGTATATATTGTGTTATTTGGAAATACTTTTCACTTTATATGTTTCTGAGTTTGATAGGGAATAATGGACTGTGTCTCCAGTACCTTATGCCAACTTTTTTGTGCCAACCATCCAAAATCAAATAACAGATATCTTGAGTATTTTTGTAAGCTTAATATCACTAAATCACCTCAAAATTTTTTTCAGGGGGCTGAGCTCTGTAAATATGCTTCTGCATTGGCCTATTTCAAATGTCATAATTATTTCAAGTCCTGCCTAAGATTTCCATTGCTATCTTTGTTAAAAGGAGATGAACTTTACTTCTCAGACAACAGCTGTTTGTGCTACAAAGAAATATCAAAATAATATTTTTTCCCAATTGAGATCAAATATTTCTGTAAGACACTTAAAAAATAAATTTTTAATCCATAAAACAATTTGTCCATGCATACTTCATCCCATTCTAGCCCCAAATCTGCTCATTTTAATCAGTGTTCATCTGTTTGCTGCTTAACAGCATTCAACAAACCCAATATGTGACTCGTATGTGGGACAGATCATTCTTAAAAAATAGATGTGAAAGTCTCCAGTGAGTGGAGATCTGATAGGCACAAAAACATGCAGCTAGCCCTAGGCACTGAAAACAGCTAGATACATGAAATATTTACAGTTTCTACTTCTGTGATGTCTTAATAAAGTAACTGCATTTTAATTGTTGCAAGGTTTTGATTTCACAATTCTCTTTTGCATCAGGAATTAATGTCTCCTCAGCTGCACTGGCAGGTCTGTGCTGGTGACTCCCATTCCCACATTTGGGAATCAACAGGGATCATGAGGAGCTGCCTTGGGCCAGAAGTCTCAGGAAAGCAAGAAAAGAGAAGAGGGAATTTGGGACACAAAACCCACAGGGAGCTTTCAGCTTGTGGACAAAGCTGTGAGCAGTGGGGGAGCCAAAAGGGCCAAAGGAGCAGGGAGGAAACAGCCCTGGGAATATTGCAAAGGCACAGCTCAGCCAAAGCATTCAGCAGTTTTGGTCTGTTTCAGTGAGAAAAATGGAGTGGTTTACAAATTGTAATATCAAATTTATGGTGATAAAATGGTCTAACAACTTGGAGAGATTGGTGTACTAAAAGGGAAGGAGGAATTGGAATATGGGATTGCTTTTAAGGCCTTTGAAGGGATGTTCTTTTCATTGTCCATAAACAAGGCAGTAGTACAAGCTCCTGGATGCAGAAGGGGGGGAAACCTTGAATTCTCATTCTGTCTGATACTTATCCCATCAGAGACTGGTCCAAGCTCAAAGGAGATCCTTGGTGTTCTCCCTTATTCCAGAAATACTTTTGAAAGTCAAAGTGCAAATTAAACTCAAAAAGCAAAGTAAACACAACAGCACTAATGTTAGAAGCCAATGTTTCCTCCATGTCACACAGGGATAAACACAGTTCCAGTTTAAATGGTGGCTCTATGAAAGCAAAAAATTTCATATGACACAGATGCTGATGCCACACCAGGAAGAACTATTCATGTTTTTAGCAAATTCCTTCAAATCTTTCTAGTATATTTGCAAACTGACATAATGTGAATGGCCTGCCACGAGAAAACAGAATTGTCCTACTCAGTGATCTTAATGAGATGTCAAAGGGTTAATAAGAAAATTAATTTATCCTTTTAAGCACAAGAAGTAATTAAAGTCTAAGGGAAATCTGTATCATAATTGAAAATGAGTAACGAGCGAGCAGGATGTGGAGGAAAAATGAGTTTGGTAATTAAGACAGGAAGTTCAGTACAACAATAAGGAAAAATGTATTTGTCACCTATGGCACAATTATATCCTGCTGATATTGAGAAAGCTTAAGATGAAGCAGAACAATGGAGCTGGTGACTGAGGAGGTATCAGACAGTGACACTGCATCCTCAGCTAAGGAAACCACTTCAGGGACCAGGTAGGCTCCTGATAGTATCAGGGCTTTCAAATTAATGAAACTGAAATGCATTAAAAGGGATTAAATAGTAATTCTATTAGAATTTATATTAAAGATCCTGAATTTATTAGTTCTTTGAACTTTAAAAAAAGGTTCCTGAATTGCTCACCAGGAACACCTGGGCTCCTATTTT
Source organism: Lanius collurio (assembly GCA_020086605.1). Lineage (NCBI taxonomy): Eukaryota > Metazoa > Chordata > Aves > Passeriformes > Laniidae > Lanius > Lanius collurio. The sequence goes on from JACBWW010000017.1 coordinate 46,597, forward strand.
AATAGGATGGGCCAAATTTGTCCCTGCTATCTTTCCCTCAAAGTCAATAGAAACCCCTGTGGTGAATCTGGTTTATTAACTTCTATGTTTCTCATCTGAATTTTTACTCTGAAAGTTTGAAGCACTGTAAAATCTGGTATCTCTGGAGACATCTATGAAGTTATAGCCATTCAGAAGGTACAAAATACTTATGCATCCTCCACTTCCCATGGAAATTGATGCCAATGATGCCTAGGTGCAATAAAGTCATGAAAGAAATTAATAGGACTGGATTTTGAAGAGAACTCTTGTGTTCAAACACCCAATATAATTTACTTTGTTTCTCAGGAAGATATACTTAAGACTTATACAACAAACCTAGAATTAGATCTGCAAGCACTCTTTTACAGGCAAGGTGTTATTAAAAGATATTGTTAAAAGAATAAAAATGCAAAAGCATACATAAAAGCCAAGAGGATGTTGCCAGCCATCAGTTTTCTTGCAAATATGAGAACTGTTGTCCTTTCAGATATGAGAGAATGGTGGGTAGCACTGAAGATGAACACTGTGATAAAGTGCTTGCATATCTCCATTCTCCAGGCTTTTTATTCATATATATACATTCTACAGATGCAATAACCACACTTTTCAGCAGATTTGGAAAACAATTCAAACAAAATTTGAAGTTCTCCATCAGGGCTCCTAATCCAGATTTACTTATCTGTAGAGACAGAGGATTTTATTTACCTAGTTGATGAGTTAAGAGCATCTTTCCCTCTATGACATGTGCTACTGCTGCTTCTCAGAGCTGCTCTGGATACACATCTTGTGCCCTCAGCAGCTCTGCTCAAGGAACACACGGAGTGGAATTGCCTCCAAGTTTACTCATGACATGTATTTTGGCTGGGAAGATCAAACACCACCTTTCCTAAGAGCTGAGGTGTGATTTAGTCTTCTTGACTCTTCCCTGCCCTCATTCTGAGAGAGGAGAGCGTGCCTCAGCATAGAGAAGCCTGTTCTGCCTTTCAAACATAAACAAGAATAACAAATTAGAGGTGGACTGCAGCTTCTGTGCTTGGGAGTTAGCAGGGGCACCTAAATTAAATATTTCATTATTCTAAGGAAAACAAGGGTGAAGTTGCCATTCACACTGATGTTCAACAGGCACCATCACAGTCATCTTCACAGGCAGGCACAGCAGGCCAGACTGCTCTGCTGCTGGAGAGCAAAGTGCAAGTACATGGGGGAGAAAGACTTGGGGAGAATATTGTATTTGGCAGATTTTTTGCTGAGGATAAAAGCTTCCTTTCTTCATAGCCTAATTCCATGAAAATTCTTTGTTGGTGTTATAGATGGGTCAAAATTCATAAGAAATTAAAACACTACAAATGTAATAAGTTATTTATGTGAGATCTAAAAATATAAACTATATCCTGCAAATTGTATATATGTTTAAATTGTGTTCAGAGTACACCTTGGCAAGTCTCATGACATCTTGCTCAAGGAAGGTACCAATTAACATAAGAAGTGCAGGCAAGCTCAGGAGATGACCTCAGACCCACGATTTCACCTTACCCAACAAAGATCTTTTTCCATCTGAAAGAAGCAAGAGATAGGATCTGCTGCTCCCTGGACATGATTGATGAATGGACCTATTGCTGAGACACCTCATTGTAATCATATAAGGATTTCTCGGAAAGATCATCATATGCTGGGATGAGTTACTGGAAACCATCAACCAGAGCACAAAGAGAATCCTTGGACACATCAACATCTAAATGGACCCCTGAGCACTGGGCCAGAGGATCATCAGGAGTGAAAAGGACAAAAGATTTCCTAGCCAGGAGCAAGAAAAACAGTATAAAAACTGGACTCAAACACCTCAAAGGTGTGCACTTACCTCTCTGAACTGCTGGTGGTCAGAGCTGTGTATGTGTCACCCAGAGTCAAGAACCTGGGCTTGGCCCTGCTTTCTTTTATAGTGGCTGATTTTGATTGTCAATTTGATTAAAATAAATTTTATTTGTTTTTATATTAAAAATTTGGCTTGCGCAAATTATTAATCCAATGAAATTGACATTTCATTTATAACATTGGGAACATGCAAAGAATTTCCTCTTTCTCAGTCAGCCATCTGACCTTGAAAGCAAGCACCAATAACTCTCAATTTTGAATTATCCACCTGGTACTGAGTTCTGTTCATTGTAATGAGGATAATTTTGAACTAGTAAAGGTAAAATTGATACAACAGTGAGCATGTAGCGTGTGTAACTGCCCCTTGTATTGTCACAGCAGCTCAAGCACTGGTGCTTGGCTTTATTTCCTGACCTTACATCCAAAGCACCTTCCTGCCAAAGGCACTCCAGTCCCACAGACCCCTGTGGTGTTTACAGCACCCTCCACCATGCTGAATTGAGTAACAGGGATGGAAAAAAAAATTAAAAAAAAAAGGCAAAATAGCAACCAGCATGGTCCCTGAGAGGGGGAAAAAAAGGAAAGTCAAAGCCAAACACGTTCTTTGGCACAGAAAGGTAAAACTAAAAACCCAGCATATTATTGGGAAAATAAAGTCCTAAATTAACCCAAATAATCATTTATTTGACTACAGGAAAGAAAAGGAAAAATATATGTGATTAATGCCTCTAGCACTGTCAGTGTGAAATTCATGGTTTGCTGACTACCTAAATTGCCTGGCACTCTGCTAACCCTGATCTTAGCTTTGTCTAGGCAAGCACTTGTCATTAAAGGGGCAATTAATCTACTATTCTAATTTCAAATGAGGTAATGACAGAAAGAAAAATGAGATGTGTCATTTAAGTGCTTTCACATTCTAAACCAAGCAAATGCCATGATTTCACAATAACATCAACAGAAAAACTTTTAGCAGACATTTATATTACAATAAAGGGTCTATCTTAAATGTCACTTACAGGTTAGACTAGTAACCTGTAAACTATCAGACAACCTACTCATTGTTTTAATCATTAAAATGGAGAAAATGGTATGCAGACAGAAAATATTGTCAGTTTTGGGAAGAAACACTATTTTCTTAATGGCAAATAGTCACTGGGTGTAAAGCTTGCAGTAGGTAAGTCCAGTCTTACCTGGGAAATCTTTACACTTCATTTACTACTGGTTTAGATGGGCTGAGAATATACTATACACCAGAAATGAAAATTCTTGACAGTTTTTTCCAATTTTATTGAATTTTTGTCATACTCTCAGGAATGAATAATGTACAAATACAGCCATGGCTTAGTAATGATGAGGAAATCTGGACTTTCATGCCTGGTCCTAAAGGCACTCAGCCAGAGCAAGGAGGTTGTTATGCTACATCTGTAATTTTTATTGGTCAAACCAAAAATCAGATAGCAAAATATGGGTCCTTTCAAAAAGCATTAATTTGTGCTGTAAGTACTATGAATTCTTAATGGGTGGAAATTTGTGATAGAATTTATTACTATTCCTTATAAGGGAAATTAAGGAAATAAAAAAACTTTTAGTAAGAGAAAGAAAATTCTAGTATTTCTGTAGTTATAAATTTACAAGTGATCTTTCCTGATAACAGCAAACAAATACATTTAAAGAGACTGAGGAAGATATTAATGTGATATTTTGTGTGGCACAATGATCCAGCTCCTCCCTGGGACCACTGTGAGCAGCCCCAGAGCAATGTCTGCTGAAAACCCACCTGAGATACAGCTCAGCCTCCTCTCCATCTCCTCAGGTCTGGGATTTTTCCTCCCTGCTGCTCCCCAGTTTGTTCACAGAACTCTCAGCACAGCCACAGAGACCACTTCAACAAACTTAGACTGCAACTTGGTTATGTTTGCTTAATACGCCACATAAAAATTTAGAAATTAAATTTAGGAAGCATCCTTTCAGTGAAACAACTCTGTTCTCTGCATTATCTTGAGATCCACATGGAAATGAGAAAAATCAATTTAAATTTTAAAATACAGACATGCATTTTTAAGATTGTGTCAAGACAGGAGGTAAGGAGATGGCTGCTTTTATCTGGCCATAGGTGGGCAGGATGAGATTTTATCCATGCAAGGTTGGAAGTGCAGAGGGTTTTTTATTCTGCCTAAAGGAAATTCTGAATATCCCAGAACTACCTCATTCTGAGATCTAAAAACTACTTCAACAAACCCCAAAGTGTCTGCTTTAGACAGAAGGCAGATCTTTTACCAAGAGCCCTGTTGGCACAGAGTTTATAACCCAAATATAAACACAAATATAAACACAAATATAAACACAAATATAACACCTGAGTGCTTTAGAAGACAAACCACTGCCAAGGCCACTGTTCAGTGGGGTATGGCTGCAGTTTACTGGGGGTGTTGCAGGCAGGGTGTTTGGGTGTGAGACAAAGGCAGGAAGTCTCTGCATGATGCTGACATGCATGAACTGAAAGAACACAGAAAAAATTATCTACAACTGGAAAAACAAAGAGATATGGGAGAAAATTGGAAAAGGAGGCCAGAGGAGTGCTGCAGATTTGCCCTTAATTTATTTGCCCAATAAATTGTGATGGGAAATTCAATGGGAATTATGCCCTTTACACTCTTCGCTCTTTTAATTTTTCTATCCTAAGAAAAAAGGTTCCTGGCCAAGATACCCTTAGGAATAATAGTTATAAACACAAATATAGATTTAATTTCATATCTTAAAAGTTGCCTAGCTAAAGCAAATCCTCCTTTTCAAATAGATTAACACATTGATTTAATACTCTGACTTAAAGGAAAGATAAACTAATCCTTCTGTAGGACATTATATTTGGCAAATCCTCACTTGATCTTTATTTTGTTTCCTGAACAAAAATGAATTATATGTGTGTAAATTAATCTCAGTTGTTGTTTATCTAAAAAGTAAGCATCTGAAACTTGTTTTTGTTTAGTAAATGATGAACTTTAATTTCCAATCAGTTGATGGCATCTGAAAAGTGGAACTGTGAGGAGTGATGTACAAATTAAGATAAAAAAACACTCAGGGACAGAAAGGCCTCATCACACTGGCAAGCTTGTCCTTGCTCCTCTGTCTGAGTCATAGGATCACCAAAATTATTCTTTTAACAGTGTTAATAAGTAGTTAGGTCATAAACTTATAATGAAATATTGATAATTACGATTTTAATTCTGAAACATGAGCAAATTTGTAAAAAATTGATGAAATATTTTTAAAGAAGGTGGATCTATGCCAGCACAAATGCATATATATATGTATGTGTATGTACATGCATATGCACACATATGTGCATATAAATGCAAATCCATGTATGTAGATATATACACATAGACACACACATTATGTGGGGAATATGTATTCTATGTAAATATACATTTCCTAATGGAAATCCTTTCCTGCCATTACAGAACAGAAAGTGATTTTGCTTCAGCTGGAGTTTGCCTAGTAAGAAAATAATATATTGCATGCATTTTCTTTTATGTTATTCCAGGCTTCCTTCACTACCACCTCTCCTTTCTCTACTTGAGAGGAAAAAATAATGGGTGTGAAGAAACCACAAATAACAAATGTAAAACCTGTATTTTCTTCTAGAAAATAGGCAAAAGTGATTGTAAATAAAAGAACAATGTATATACTTAGATATATAGCAGTACTTATTCTCACAATGGGATCTTCCTAAATTTATTATTTCTGCAAGAAAATATGACAGGAGGAAGCCAGCTAGAAATAGATAATGGATTATCTTCAAAGAGGATCCTTTTATTCCTCATAACAGCAGGTGATAAATGGTTCCAATGTCAGTGCTTACTATTTTCTTCTGTTTCTTTTCCTTCTCTTCCTCACAGAATATCTCAAATTGGAGACCAATAGCCCCCCAAGATATCTTGACACAGCTTCTTTCCACCTCCAGTGCCTGCAGCCATCAAACACCCATCACCAATATGAAATGGGAAAGGATGTAGATATTTTGCTCCTTGGCAAGGGTGGTAATTTTATTTTTAGATTATTAAAGAGAAGCTACAGTTATAATGATATTTTTCTCAGAAATATCTCGTTTTTTTGGACTCTTGCTTACAGGAATATTTCCTTGCTTGCTCTGCAGCTGCTCTACTGAACTTCAAAAAAAGGGAACAAGCAAAGAGCCCAAGTAGCTCTTGCCTGAAGATGAGGATCCACAGTGTTGTAGTAAACTGTGTTTTACTTTCAGAGATGCCAGGTGAACAACTCTCATCCTGAATTTTCATTTGAAATCAGTAATTAACATGTCATTTTAGGGTTATCCCACCTTTTGGAGAATTTTTAACCATGAGCAAAACCTCTTTGCAGTGAACAGAAGGGAGGCATCTACTTGAAAAGCATGATTAAGGTTCACTCAGTGTTCCAAGTCTGAGCTGTCTCTGATGACTGAGACAGGGAAAATGTGCTGCTGAGAGGAAAACTGGATTTTATTGCAGAAATCAGCTGCTATGCATCTGCAGGCAAATGTGTTTGGATGTTTTCCTCTGTTCCCTGTTAGATGGGAGCAGGTATTACTTTGTAGCATTTTTTTTCACAGACAAAATTTGTGACTTTGGTGTTCATGATGTCACATTCTGATGCTGTGTTTTTTGGGGGCAGGAATACACAGAGCCAAAGAATGTAGCAGATTTTTTTCCAAGTGATGCCTGAACATTTTTAGTTTCTTCATATATTTTTAGTTTTATAGATTTTTAATATATACTTGTACAGTTCCTAGTACTTTTCCTGCCTTTCCTCACATTTTAGAATAACAAGATAACCTTTTCTAACACATTCTTGAAATTCTGTTTGATCTTATTCTTAGGAAGAGAATTTCTAACAAGGAAGAGAATTTCTAACCTTGTTTTCCACCAGAACTGAAGAGATGTAACAAAAAAATAGGGCAAGGAAGCCCCTGGACCAACTCCAAAGGGTTGACCCCAGGATGGGTTACCAGGGCAACTGGATCTCCTACTGGATGTACCTGCTAGGTAAACTAATTAATTAACCTTATAAAAATTGTAGAAATCCTTTATCATGTGTGCATATATAGCCATATTTGTGCACCTGAAATCTTTCATTAAAAAGTTACTTTCTATCTTCCCACTCTTAATATTGTTTAGAAATTTTTATCTTTTGATTCTAGGCAACACTAGGATTAAATTTTAATAACAAATTCTCTTAGAAAATTAAAGAGGTGAATATTGCTATGCAAGTGACCAGGGGACAAGCAAAGAAAGAGCAAAAGATTATATTTTTATTACTCTGAGAACTGCTGAGTGGTTGAAATTTTACTCAAAAGGAAAGGAATCAGGAAACACTGTAGTGAATCTAAAATCATGCATTCTTAGACTTCAGGCTTATTTCAAAGAAATGGATGATTCATCAGAAATCTATTTCCACAGCTCTAACACTGAAGATACTGCTTTAGGCTACACGTGGGACAGTTTTGGAGTGGTAGATGGCACCCTATTAAAGAGCACATAAAAAAAATAAACATAGTTTTCTTAAATCCAGAGTATTTTTTCTTTCTTTCTCTCCTAGTTAACAGCACCTCCTCTAATCTCAGGAATTTTCAACTGAATAATAAATCACTTTAAATGGAAAAGGGTTGTTTTCCTGTAGCTGAGACTACATTTGAAAAGGGAACAGTGCCAAATTCCTTGAAAATTAGGAGCTGAACTGCAAGAAATGGTTAACAAAAACATTTATCTACTAGTCACTGAATAAAAGTTCTCTAAATAATTAAATATTTTTTAAAAAATCAAAACTTAGAAATGTCTGAGTCAAGGTGTTCTTCCCAATTTGCCTGAGAGCAGTGTTTTTCCTTCTGTGGATGGTTCTCCACCATGAGAATCTGTAATTTTGCACTGCATGATATTGAACACAGGTGACTGCTGGCTTCTAAGCCAGGACCAGCATGTGCTATGATGTGGCTTCTGCTACTTTTGATCTCAGAATAAAAGATGAGGTTTTTTCATAGTGGGAACCCTCACTGTCTGAAGTTCTATGGGGAGATAGTGTGAATTTCTGGTTTAATTGTACCCTCTTTAGCAGATATGATATTTTGAATGGAAATAAAAGAATTATTCCCACAAACTTGATCTTCTACTAGAAATTGGCTTTCTTGATATCTACTTTCAAGTGATTTTGTCTCCAGGAAAATTTTGATGGATTTCTTTCTTATGAAAAAATTTACTCCCCTTGTACTCTGAACAGATTTTAAAAAGTTCTCCCTGATCAGCTACAAGAAGTTTGTCAAAAGATTCACAGAATGGTTTGGGTTGGAAGGTACTTTAAAGATCATCTACTTCCTACAATTTACACTAGACCAAGTTGCTAAAAGTCCCATCCAGCCTGGCCTTAAACACTTCCAGGGATGAGATATCCACAAATTCTCTGGGAAATCTGTTCCAGTGTCTCACCCCTTGCCATGGAGCTGTTGATTTTGGTGATGCCTTGAATGAACTCTGGCCCATACAAAACACACTGTTGGAAATAAACCAAATTATCTCTTATAAAAGTAGTCATCCCTCTTTCACTTCAACCATTAAGACCTTCAGCAAAGAGAAATCACTTTATTAACTGAGATGGCCTTCTGTGTAATTTTGATGCCATGTGGCAGCTAGACTAGTAAATCATAACTTCAAAGGGTCCAGTGTTGCAACCATGTCTGAAGTTCTGGACACACAGGTTAAAGGGTAATTCTATCAATGTTTTGTACTACATCACTTTAAACAATGTTAGAAACATGTAAGTCAGGCCTGTTCTATAATTCACCTTTTTAAGTATTTCTAGTCTCTTGTTTCTTAACTTTAGTATTAAAAAGCTCTAGTAAGTTCTACATATTCCAAAATTTTTAAAATATAAATTTCACAAGTTATAGAGATAATGGAGAGATTTTTTTGTTTGTTTATTGTTTTTCTATTATAAAGAATAAAAATTGCCCAAGATTTCTTTTTGCTTCTTTTTCTCTTCGTCATCTTTACAAAGCTGCTTGATAACAAGACATTTAATGAAACAGCAAAGAAACTTTGCTCCAGAGAAGCTCAAGCATTTTTTAAATCAGTGAATAGTAACAAAGATGTCTGTGCCTGTCTTCTCTACTGGGAGTATCAGCTTCTGTGTTTACACTTCCTCCCAGGAAGTGCAGGTTGGTGATGTGAGCTGCTCAGAAACAGACACATTCTGTTACTTTTATTGATAGAACTTGAATTCTTTTTCACTTCCATATGGCCAAAACACATCACAGATTTCCAGATCCTGCTGTGTGCACTAGGTTGTAGACCTAGCTCTGATATTGTTTTCCTCATGTCTAAAGCAACTCAAGCACATTCTCCACATGAATCAGGCTGTCCGAGCTGCTTCACTGACTTGGAGTGGGACACAGCCCATACATCAAATGCAATTTAGATGGTGAGTTCTGATGTGTGGTTGGCACTGCAGCTCAGAGCAGCAGAATTGCCAGAACAGGACAGAAGCAATGGTCCATCCAGGCCAGCCTCCTGCCTGAGGCAGTGGCTGCACGCTCCACAGGGAAGCACGAGGCCTTGGCATGCACACAGAATTTAACCATGGAAGGAAATTGCTTTTTGATTCTGTCTGTTGCTCAACTAATGCTACAAAGCATGAGCATTACTTGTCCCTGCAGTTGTTATCCTAGTCAGTGGAACTGTGCATGACAGACTAATTTATAAATGTCTGATTCTTTTTTGAAATGTGTCACGCAGTGTTGTGAGGGTTACTGTGAACATGTATGCAGTATTGCTGAAATAAAGATTAACTTTTGATTTATTTAGTTTTAAAATGATAAAATCTCTATTAGCAGGTGGTGCTGTTGCAGAGACCTGTGTTAGTTCTGTGCAACCCAATATATGGGCAATTAATTCTTTAAAGAATGGTTTACTGTCAGGTGTAATCAGTCCCTTTGGTTTAATGAAGGCAATACCAGAAGAGCTGACTCTCCTTCTTAGTGATGGCTAATTTATAGATGCTTATTTCTTAGTTTCAGCTGCTGCTGGTGTTCTATTCCCATGAGTTAGCAAGTGTTATTAGCATTAGTGTTATTAGCAAAAACTCGAAGTTATGGATGTCATGTGGCAATTATTTTCCTATCTCAAAGTGGGTGAATTGAAAATTTGTGTTCAACAAACCAGATTATCTCAATATTTTGCTACAACATAGCAATGAACAAAGAAATCTAAGCACAAGGGCTCATTCATTGTGTGCTTTTCACTCCATTCCTGCTCTGGAGAAATTAAAAATCATATAATACCACTATCATAGCTATACTTCTCCTTCCTCCCCAGTTCATTAGTGATCAAAAGTCACCAGTGGATTGATTTGAAATGATTACTTGAAGGACAAATGTCATTCCCTTCTGCTGATACCACCACGTAGCACTTTGTGGAGAGGTCTGGGGCAGGTTAACACTTCCTGCAATCTCCTGAACTGCTGCTGAACTGCAGAGCACATTGTGAGAGTACCATGTCCTGGCACTCACTTTTATGTCAAGATTTACACTTCCTTGAATAGCAATCTGTTGAAAAGGGATTAAAATCCCACTATTGGGCTACAAAATTGTCATGGTTTGATGCAGGTAAACATCAAGCACACCAAATCTGTTATTTTCATAAGGGGGAAAAAAGGAAAATATTGAGGTAAACTAGGGAGCTGCTAGGAAAATAGGTTCAAACTTCAACAGTTTCGGTACAAATAAAGACTTTTATTACTAACAGCATTAAAAAGAAAAAGAAATAACAAGAAATTAAAGCAACCCCACCCCCTTCCAGTAATTCTCTCCTTTTACCCAACTCACACAAAGGATAACAGAACATGGGATTTTAGTCAGTGTTACAATTCTTGAAAAATCTCTTTCTTATGCTTAAGGAAAGAAGGGTTTTCTTTTGCTTCACATGGTTCCCAAACTGCATCTGAAATGTGTTAATTGTGAGAAGCTTCATTAATCTAAAAGACACTCCATCAACTCAGGTTCAACCCACTACAAACACAAATCCAAAGTATTTGCAATCAGTCCTCTTTCTATATAGAAAGAGTCATGGAGACCCTAAATTATTTTTCTGCATCAAATAGAAAGATTGGAAAGAAAAAAAGTTATTTACTAACCAAAACTTATGCCAGCAGTTATATAGACACAGATTAAAAACATGGAGACATGTAAAAATTAGTGTTGAAATAACAGCTTATCTGCCTTAATTCATTCAACTCACAACTGCAATTAGAATTCATAGTTTTCTAGATGATCTAGCATCTAGTAGCAACAATTTTTAAATTAATAGAAGAATCAGAGTAATTAAGCTGTATGAAAAAAAAAGTTTATAGAATAGACACAAAATACTTGAATTTCATAATCTGCAATAATGGATGCCAGATTGAGTTTATTCAGGTTTTTTTTTCTCTCAGTGTCTGGATCAAACTGAATGTCTACCAAATCTTCACAAGTCACAGGCTCTCATCAAATGTTGATTTCTTGTCATGTTTACCAGATAATTGATCAGAATAGAACTGATGGGGGGAGAGAAATGATTTGTAGATCTGGTTTGGCCAAGTCTATGCTAGACATGACTTGCTAGATCTGAAGGGATTTGTTACACTGGAGATGCTACACAAAACCTGTTAGATCTACTTAAACTGGGCAACTCACAAGAAAAAGATGTTTGGTATTATCTTAATAAAAAGTAAATCTTATTAAATTTTTGCTAAATTCTTTATATCTGTAATAATTTTCATTTCATTTCTCTTTTCCCTTCACTCCTCCCCACAAACTGTACAAAATAAGGTGTGATCCTTTAAATATACACATGCATTCCACAAAAATCATACTTACAGCCATTTTTATGACACAATAAAAACTTCATAGGAATATGAAGTTTGGGAGAAAATGGACTCTTTCTAATTTTAATTTTATTAGCATTGTCCTTCCTCTAGTAAATTTTGAAGTTCTTAAATAATCACTTTAAATGTAGAGTCTCTCCCATCTAATGCTGAATTTTCTAGAATCTTTATATTGTAGACTCTATAGATGGGCTATGACATTAGAATATAAGGAAAAGACCATTAGAAAAAGCCCCATATTTCATATTATACCACAATAATAAGTGAGGAGTAGTTGTTAAGAACACTGTAGTCCAAATTTTTTTAATTAATGATCCTGATAAGATCTGGGAATTTCTGCATACATATTATCAGGAAAGGCAGAAGTTTATGTGGACATGTATGATGCTTTCAAAGAAAAATTATGATGATTTTTTTGATTAATTTTATTCTCATGAAGGGCTATCACTGCCCTGAATTACAGTTAAATTTAAACTACAGTCTTCTGATATTTACAGAGATGCAGATAATAGACTGTTATTCCCCAGGGTATCACTGTGATTAAATTGTACATATATTACTTTTTTTATTAGTTTACTCAGTGTAACATTAGTATAATGACAGAAATCTTTCTACATCTGAAGCTAGGTGCTCCCCTGGCTTCAGGCAGATTTGATAGTCCCAGGCTTATGAGGTAAAAATAATGTAACCATCAGAGGTTTATTAAAATTTTGTCATTGACCCCATCCCCTTAAACCATATGGAATATCTGTTCTCTGGGGCAAGATTTCAGAGCTGGCATTTTTTATTGCTGCTTTGTGGTATCAAATTTGACTTATGACATAACATTGAGAGTTTAATGTGATATTTATGGAAGTATGGAGCCTTCACATTGCTGTTACAATGACCAAGTTCTGCTTTTAACAGCTTTCAGACAGTGAAATGGGGCTGGTTTAGGGCAATGTTGACAAAAAGAGCTCCCAGGGAAGCTCATCTGATCTACAGAAGCTCTCAAGTTGCCAGCATTCAAGGGCCAAAGCTACTTGGACATTGCACTTTCCCTCTTAGCAGAAGTGCTGAAACTGAGCCTCACCACTGACTTGTTCAACAAATAAGAAATTTTATAACCACAATTAATTTTAATAGATGTCAGCAGTCATTGTCCACTTCCTTCATCACCCTTTTTCCTCCTTTATCATACAGAAGACAAAAATTCTGACCACTTTTAGGATTGAGACTGCGTCTCACCAAATCACCTTGCTCATCATCTCTTCTCCTTCTGTTTGGAAGAGTTTGAATGCACGAGTTTTCAAGAAAAAAAGAAGTATAAAGATGATGTTCCATGCAGCAATGGCATATGAGCTTCAGTTTTCAGTTATCAAATGCTCTCCACGATGTTCAGTGGCAGTAATCTAGAATCAAAATTATCTTGAGTGATTTCTTTGTTTCAGTGTGCCTTGATTCTTCCTTTAAAAGTTCTAAAACATGGAAAGGAAAATTCTGGCTTCTATGAGTAAATAAAAAAAAAGACCTATTTAAATTTATCCTATTAGCTTTCACAATCATGTTTTGCTCCTGGACAACAGATTTATTTCATAAACAGCCCCTACTGCTCTACAAACCCTGCCCACCTTGGCCTGGTAAATCTCTGAATTTATTCTCTCCTAAAAGAGCCTTTATTGGTTTAAGGAAAAAGATTCCAATATTAAAATAAATTATTTTGAATTTTCAAATGAAAGGTTCTGCCACATTTGAAACAGAAGCATCTCACTGGTCAGCTTTGATTTTGTTTTTTACTGGATTCTCTCACACTTCCATGTGCAGCCACATAGCTGATCTCACTCTTAATTTTGTACATTACTGAAAATGGAAAGTTACTCCAATCTTCAAGTTTAAATCAAAATTATTTTTAGTATAAATTGTATGCAGAGAATTTTTTGATCCTCCATGACATCTTTTCATGGAGCATTAACATAACAAAGCAGAATAAAAGCATCTGGAAGAGAATGGTTCAGAATTTCTTTGCTGGAGAATTTGAAATGAGGCAGCTCCAGATCCCAAAGACATGAGAGTGTCATTTAGTTCTGCAGCTATTAAAATGACTTTTGATAAGAAAAGAGAGGACCAGAGCTCAGTCTTTCCAAAGGTGGACAGCAGGGAGGTTCCACCTTTTGTAATTCTGCAATCACATTTTATATTTGCCACCATCTCACTCTTGACTACTGTAATGCATATAGTGATGAATTCTGTATTTCTAAGTGGTCTACATCAGAAAAGTATCTCATGTTTGTGTTCTAAATGCAGAGAGTTTCTCAGGAGTTCAGTTCAGCTCCATAGTTTAAAAATGCTAATTCAACCCCCTCAGTTCAGAAGCCCTAGTGGCAGAGGTATGATGAATAGGGAATCAATAAACAAGTTTGATTTGGTTTCAGACCTTTAGAAAAATATTGAGAACACCTTTAGGACAATGTTTTTTGCCTCAAGTGTCAGGATTTTTTCATTCTTATTCATGGGGCATATATTGGGTAAGTTTTATGAAAACTACATCCACAATAAAAATGTGATTTTCCTGTCATTATGTATAGCATTGAACACATTGTAAAATGCCTCTGTACTGCACAAGGTCTTAGTTTTATAATCAAGTGACCTTCAGGGGACCAATATACAAACAATGGATGTGTTGCAAAACAGGTGTTTGAGATAGCCAATGAATGTTATCCTTGAGCAATGGTTATCATAGCAGAATGATAAATTGTATATTTTATTGGTTTATTATGCATATAGAGCTATGATTACTCTTTGGTGTATAGCAAGTCTTATAAATATGCTAAAATGAATATGCTATTTAAATGAATAAATACTTATTTTGCAATTGCAAGCTAACCTGTTAGTAGATAGAGTTTATAAATACTCTGAGGAGTATGTGAGCTTGGATTTAAGAGGAAAATCATGCTGAAGAGTTCAATAGAACATTGTTCTTTCCTAATTTCAGGTTCCTAGTCTTAGCTGCTCATTTCACATTTTACTGATCCATTTTTTATAATGAGTCCACTTTAGGGTCGTCTGAAGGTTAAACCTTACATGTCTAATATTATAATAAACTAAAATACTTTGCAGTACATTCTTCTCTCTCCTGCATCTCTGCATTGAAGCTCAACACAGCGTGTTAAAGTGCAGGCTTTTCATGTCATCAATCAGAGGTGAGGTAAGTAAAGCTTCATTAAATGCTTCAGATGAATTTTGTATTTGTATATTCCAGAAATTCAAGAATATAACGAAGTCATTGCTGTACATCCAGGCAAGCTACTTTCAAAACAGTTTTCTAGGCAGTAAGTGGAATGAAAATAACACAATTTCTTCACTTGAAATAGCAGAATATTCACAAGGGAAGGAGGAAAGAACTTTTCTATGTCTCCAGCACAAGCAAGAACCTCTTTGTAAGCAGAATTTCCTATTCCTTTATAACATATCTTGTGTGCATGCAGTCAGTTTAAACACCTCAGTATCTTTTTGGAGAACATCTGAGGGGGACAGATGATGATAAGAAAGCAAGGAGGAATATTGCAGGGAGGGAATTAGTGTAGTTGTGATGAACTCTGGCATTCCTGACAGTGTAGAATTCCTGTGCCTGATGTCAGCCCTTCCCTTTCTGCCTCTCACAAACCCTGCTGGGTGCAGAGTGCAGATAACTTTACCTCTGTGCACAGGAGAGAATATGAAATGAATATAAGGAAAGCATGCTCCGTGGAAGAGAGATTTCATGCTTTTTCCAATTAAGCTACTCAGTAAAACTGATGTAGAAATGGCCAAATTTAACATTTTAAGAATTGAGTTCCAAGCTGTACAAAATAGGATCTCTGCTAGCTTGGACTTACAGGAGCTTCATTATCCTGGGACTCTGGGTTCCACACAACATATTAATTAGTGTTAATGGACACTGAAATCAACAGCACTTTAATTTAATGTGACAGATTGCCACTTATGATGGCTGAGAAATGGACAAAATGCCATTTGTGGTGCTTCTGTGAGGGGATGGCAACCTCTGGTCTAAGTACAGAATGGACAGGAGGAGACAATTTCTGTCATTGCCCATCACAGGGAAATACAAGAATGACCATCTACAGTCAATGAAAAAAATATACCTGACCTAGGCTACTGTGAACTTTCTTAGAATTTTGTTGAATCTAGCATTTTTTGGAAAAGGAAAGCAAGCAGCCCATGATGCCTCCTGTACTATTTTTTTTTTTCTTTCATAGGCCATTAACTTAAGGTTTCCACCATGTGAGATTTCATATCAAGGCTCTTCGTAAGAAAATACAAAAGAGATCACAAAATGTAATGTGCTACTTGCAGAGAGAGTCACTGTTCCTACAAGGCACAGGTTAAAGTTCAAATTGTTCTTTCTGCAGCTTTCAGGACTCAAACAGAAAGAAAAGCAGTGTCAGGTGGTTTAAATTTGCAATTAGCTGAGGCAACTGCATGTTTGAAAAGAGAAAGACCCACCATAAGCATGATTTAAACAAGCAGAAGTGCTCATGTTTCCCTCTCTAATAAAATTTGTCTGCCTGATCCATAATATATTTTTATCTTTCCTCTGCATAATAGGAAACAGTGTTTCAGAGATTAACAAACTGAATCACTGCAGACAAAGAGTAAATATTTATTTGTACTTAACATTTATACAATACTTCTCATCCACAATGCAAAAATATTTTATTATGTTAGATAAGCATTACTGCTCTGATGCTGTGAAATAAAACAAAGTCCTGATTTGTTCACAGTAATAATCATAGTAAATAATGGAGCTCAGGTCATCTGATTCCCCATCCAATCTATACACATTGAAGGCTTCAGCTATTTCTATCTGCTATTAATATATTTTATTGCATCCAGCAATTCACCAGAGGTTTGTGTCCCAGCTTTCTGGCTTTAGTAGAAGCACATAAGAAGGCACTCTCCAATGAGCTCTAACTGATCAAAAGCAAATATTTAGCTTCTGTAGTAGTTCTTAATTTAGATTAAGCTTGCAGCAATAAGTCTAATATAATTTTGTGAAACATAGTACCATTTAACAAGTTCTGAGGGAAAAAAAATTAAATTAAATTAATGTGAATGCACTGGTGCACAATGAAATCACATGTATAGCAACACATGAGGAAATGTATTTTACCAGAGATTCCTGTATAAAAAACAACTTGGTTGTGTCAGCTTGGATCACGTTCCAAAATAGGAAGTTTTGTCTATTTTTGATCTAATGGGAGCAACACTGTTTAAGCTTGTAAAATATTTAAAATACATTCCCATTTGTAAAAAGACAAGAACGCATAAATTATGAGATCAGACAACATGCTTAATATCAGAGGAAATACCTGTAAGGGTAACTTTAAATGATCTAACTGAAAGCATTTAAAACTAAAATTGACACATTTATATTTGCAAATACTGCTGAAAGGTGCAAGTTAAGTCATTCCACACTGAACAAGTTAAAAGTCATACTAATATCAATTTTATGCATAGCAATAAAATGTGTTCATGGACAAGGACAAAGTGATCAATATTTGATATGCTGACAAACAATTTCAGAGGAGATTTTCAAAGGTGGAAATAGCTCATTAAAGAAAATTGGGTCACTGATTCGTGTTCTTGCTAATAGTGACAAACAACTAGGTTCCATTGTTCATAAGTACTGGAAAACATGTTATTTTTTGTATTTAGTGTAATATTTCCTTTGTTCTTCCTTCTGATGAAAAGTGATTACTTTTTTAATTTCAGCCTTTCTTGCATTAACTCCTGATAGCCAAAGAAAAAGAGGCACTAACTATTCAAAATAAAGCAAAAATGTAGCCAAAAAAAAAAAAAAAAAAACATAGTCAAAAGCAGCAAATCACCAGGACCATCATTTAACCAGACTGAAGGGTGACTCAAGGGTCAGATTCAGTTTTGATGCCACTGGATATTTTGTTCCCAGACTAGGGCTGCCACCATTCCCTTTTCTAAATAATAGACATTTTATAATGTGTCACAAATTAAATAAACAGAAAAAAAATTCTTTTACTGCATATGAAATCACTAATATCTGGAACAAAGAAACCAAAATACCCACAAATAAAAAAAAATGGAAAAAGAAAGCATGAGAATAAAAAAATGCACTGCACAAGATAATATAATGTATAAGTTGCATTTTAAATGGAGCATATATTTAAACTCTTAAGGAGACATACTTCTGCAATGTCCTTCTGAGAAATAAGTGAACAAAAGCTGAAATATGGCACCCCTATGCCCAAACAGGAAGGTTTACCAAAACCCAACCACCCCTTCCATTTGTCCTTCCAGCCTGCCTGCATTTTGGCTTTTGATGCAGGCAAAAGCCTCACAATTCCTTCAGCTTCCCCCTTTTTGTTTGCTTCCTCACCCATTTCTTTATGGGATGTCACAATGTTGAGCTATAAGAGACTCTAAAAGTACCATCACTTCTTATCTCACGGATAAACCTAAATATAAAGAGTGTTAAAAAGAAACAAGGTGAGGGGAAAAGTGTTGTTTAGGACTCTGTTTTGTACAGGGCTTAGAAGGCTTTCTTCCTGTAGCAAAGGCAAGACACAAAACACAGAAAAGAATAATACTTACAATGTCTCCCAAATAACTCTGTGTTTTGAGATGTTGTTAAGAATGTGGCAGGTCTCATGTCCTGTGAATATTTCTCAGCACTCAGCTGGT